>CAJQUN010000231.1:0-600000 GCA_907163345.1 Haberlea rhodopensis | reverse complement strand
TAACATGTTCTCAATTCATTTAGCAATTCCTTCTTTAATTCCATGCAACCAATAAATGAAAAGAGAAAGGCCCTTGCCTTTTTATACAACCCATATACACATATAGTAGTGCTCACATACGAGCATCAAATGAATGTATGTGTATCTAATGTATAAAATACTGTGCTCAATACCGTCACTGGTACTTCGATCCTGGAAGCACCTCCAATCCATAGCTCGATCTCAACTCAGGAGCTACCGTTGTACCTGTACCACCCGTCCCAACGGAGAGAGCCCCCACACGGGGTGAGCATACCAATACCACCATTCCAATAATCACAGTACATAATTTACAGAATATAAAACTGTAATGTAAAAGATACCCCCTGTATAGTATCGTTACCACATTGGATCCCCCGTACTGTTCCTATTCTCAAAATAACCAAAACCATCAAATTCCCAAGACCAGTTAATCACCACATTGATTAACTAAAATCATTCATGCCATACCAGTTTCATAATCAAATATGATTAAATCATTAAATGAAGGACCATAGATATCACATATGTCTAACCAATGATTTCATAGTTCTATTTCATCGCTCGCTCCACAATAGCGGCATTTTAACCTCACGCACGCTCAACAGCAGCGGCGTCATAACCGATGTTCGCTCAATAGCGATAACATCCCAATCAATGCTCGCTCAATAGCGATAACATCCCAATCAATGCTCGCTCAAAAGTAGCACCATATAATTCCCAATGCCTATCCATTTATTGCAAACATAATATACCATGCATTCAACAATTGCAATAATATAAAAGGTTATGCTCGTACGTTATACGTATCTTATGATTCCGTAGTCCGAACCAAACCTTGTCTTAGTTCCGCGATCCGATTAATTATGTTCTAAACATAATTAACAATTCACAATTAAATACAAGCATGCAACCACGTGCCCAAGCACGTTCACAACCTCCAATTATATCGTCTACCCATACAAGCTCCTAAAAAAATTATGGAGAAATTTTTTTTTTACTATTCATCCTTACCGATCGATCGGTAGAAGACCGATCGATCGGCAACTTCTACCGATCGATCGGTAAAACCCTGATTTTTCATTTTTGGCTACGGCACTCGACTGATCGATCGGTAACTCCTACCGATCGATCGGTAGAACCTTGAAACTCGAAAATCACCATTTCAGCACCTCAAATCCTTCCCCAAACTCAAACCAACCACTTACCAACAACCACAACACTTCATAAACTCCCAAAACCCAAAACCATTACCATACCCAACTAAACACAATAACATTACTATCAATACAAAGATAAAAGCGAGGGGAAGAATATTACCCAATTATCTTCGAGAGATTTTGCCCCAAAGTCGAGCCTTGCTCGATTCTTTTCCAAGAGAAGGGGAAAGAGGAAGAGAAGGGGGAGAAGGCGTGGAGAGAGGAGAGAGGGAGAGGAAAAGGAAATGACTGAACACCGAGTCCAATTGGTATATATAGTACCAATGCTCAAAAATCCCGAGTCCTCCACAAATACATCACGACTCATTAAAAATCATATGTGTTCAATAAATACCTCTCAATCTCAGTTTCCAGTACCAACCCCAACACAAAGCACCCCAGATCCCACCAAAAACCCAATTCCAAGATTTATCACCACGATGAGAATACAATCTCAACCTTAGATCCAACGACCCCTAATACCAGATTTAAAATCCTCGGGAGTCCCAACACCGCAATTAATTCATAATTGCCACAATTAAAATCCATTAAGGATCATTACCACACCGTGATTTACACCATTAATTCTCGGGCTGTAAGTAATCCAACAAGCATGGAACGCACGGAATAATAAAATTTTGGATTACTAAACCACGGATCTATACATAGGGATTCATATCGGATAAAGGTTTACAAAAGTCTCACCCTTGTAGCGTGTTTGAGCAGATTCCACGAAGCACCACGTCCAACGATTCCGAGTCACGAGCAACACCTCCAAGGTCTTGCCTCAACGGTATCCACACGATCAAATCGGGAAGGGAACGTTCAAGAACAAGTTGCTAGACTCGTTCTTGAACCGGAATCAAAACCACACACGGTTCACAACCGACTAAACGGCTGCCGAACAACTCCTCCAAGCAATCGGCGGCGGCCGTGACTCTTGAAGAGGAAGAAGGTGGCCGAGAGCTTTAGTTTTGTGGCTAGGGTTTTGATATCAAAGTATGATATGAAAGTATGATTAACAATTAATCAAAACCTTATATTTATATTATAAGACTTTAATTAAGGTTCAAGACTTTCTTAAAGTCTCATGGGCCCAAACCCATGATTTAATTAAATCCTTATAATCATTTAATTAAGACTCCTCTTAATTATTTAATTCATCCCATGAATTTAATTTCCCTTATCTATTTAATCTTTTGTGCGACCCGATAGGATCTTGTAATGTTGGCAGTGACATAAAATCTCATTTTACGTTACAAGCAAAGAGCGGTGTCTAGCAACACATCAAGGCTTCCCAAATTACAAGAATGTCAATGACTCGAAATAACCTTTAGAACTTGTGATAATATTAACCATGTAAATTAATCCCTTTGTCCTTTGTGTTTAGATTGAACACGAGTCATGGAATAGTCATACTCGTATATTCAATCTTTATTTCTTGATCCCCAAGTAGAACTAGAATAAAAGAATAAGCTCGATATCTCATATCGACTCATTCGAGCATGGCCATGCATTTTAGTTCTCACTTGATCAAGGGCCAAACACTTCTCCTGTTATATAGGAGGGACAAATCCTATCTCGATCAGTCAACATCCCTCTACATAATTCGTAGTGTATCCAATAGTCGCCTTTATAGTTTACCCTCTTACGGGTAACGTTTGACAATATCAAGATACATAACTCCTTATGTTGGGATCTCTGATGATCACAAGTCGTAAGGATTACATACATTATTATCAGTATGAGAATTGCATATGACAATCATATAACTATCCCATGTTGCAATCTCATGGTGGGTCTGTCCAGTACATCGTTCTCTAACATGTACCTATGTGTTGATTTGATATCTCATATCAATGAACAATTCATCAATCAATACATACTAGTCTCTATGTATTATCATTATCTTGATTCATGATAATACTTGACTAGGGACAATCTTTAAGAATAATACAATATTATTCTAAGGACATTAACATATATATTTATTCACATTGCACAGTTAAAAGAATAATATATAATAATGAATTGCCATTCATAAAATCATAAACATTGTATGTCAAAACAATCATCTAATGACTTGTCTTAGGGCATATCCCAACAAATCTCCCACTTGCACTAAGACCACTCAGACATAAACCTAATGCCTAGAGATCTAGTATGACGATCATGCTTCTGCTGTGACAGTGGCTTCGTCAATGGGTCAGATACGTTATCATCTGTTGATACTTTGCATATTGTAGCATGTTCATCTAGGCAATACACATATCCTGGTCGCGATCGAAAATCATATTTGTCGGTTTGGAAGCTTGCATCAGTGTAACCCATTACATTGAGCTCTTCCTCACCTCCATAAATCAAGAATGTATCCTTAGTCCCTCTCAAGTACGTCAGGATGTTCTTGACTGCAATCCAGTGACCTTCACCTAGATCAACTTGATATCTGTTCGTCATGCTCAAAGCATACGATACATCGGGACGAGTACATTTCATGGCATACATGATAGATCCAATAGCTGACGCATATGGAATCTTACTCATGCGTTGTCTCTCATCTGGTGTTGAAGGACACTGTTCCTTCGAGAGATACATACCATGTGTCATAGGCACGAGTCCTTTATTTGATTCTTGCATGCTAAACCGTTTTAGCACTTTATCTATGTATGTACTTTGACTTAGGCCAAGAAGCCTTCTCGATCTATCTCTATAGATCTTGATTCCTAATACATAGGTGGCTTCTCCCAAGTCTTTCATCGAAAAGCAATTCCCTAGCCAAATCTTTACAGATTGTAAGGCAGGGTTATCATTCCCAATGAGAAGTATGTCATCTACATACAACACTAGGAAAATGATTACGCTCCCACTGACCTTCTTGTAGACACAAAGTTCATCTATGTTTTTGATAAAACAAAACTCTTTGATTGCATCATCAAAACGAAGATTCCAACTCCGAGAAGCTTGCTTCAATCCATAAATGGATCGTTGTAGCTTGCATATCTTTCCAGCATCCTTTGGATCGACAAAACCCTCGGGTTGTGTCATGTACACATCCTCGAGCAGATTTCCATTAAGGAAAGCTGTTTTGACATCCATCTGCCAGATTTCATAATCATGAAATGCAGCTATTGCAAGTAAGATCCTTATGGATTTAACCATGGCCACTGGTGAAAAGGTTTCATCATAGTCAATACCATGAATTTGTTTGAATCCTTTTGCAACCAGCCGACCTTTATAGGTTTGTACATTACCATCCATATCGGTCTTTTTCTTGAAAATCCATTTGCACCCTATGGGTCGTACCCCTTCAGGTGGATCAACCAAAGTCCATACTTGGTTTGCATACATGGATTCCATCTCAGATTTCATGGCCTCTTGCCATTTCTCAGAATCAGTGCCAATTATAGCTTGTTGATAAGATGACGGCTCATACTCATCAATAAGTAGTAAGTCACCTTGTTGAGTCACAAGAAATCCATATCTCTGTGGCTCCCGGTGTTCTCTTACAGACCTACACTGGGCTTGTGTCTCTTGAGCAGGTAATTCTTCCATAACAGATTGCGGTGCCTGCTCTGTTTCCATCTCAATCTCAGGTTCAGTGTTTTCTTGTGGTTGAACTTCACTAAGTTCTATTTTTCTCCCACTGGTTTTTCTAGAAATAAATTCTCTTTCAAGAAATACACCAGTCCGAGCAACAACTACTTTGTTCTCGGTGGGATAATAGAAATAGTATCCTTTTGTTTCCTTAGGATACCCCACAAATAAACACTTATCAGATTTGGGTCCAAGTTTGTTAGTGGCATGACGTCTAACGAAAGCCTCACAACCCCAAATCTTCATAAAAGACATACTAGGACGCTTCCCAGTCCATATCTCATATGGTGTCTTTTCCACTGATTTAGATGGAACACGGTTCAGTAAGAAAATCGTTGTTTCTAGAGCGTGTCCCCAAAACGATATCGGAAGATCTGCATGACTCATCATTGATCTAACCATGTCTAACAAGGTTCGATTTCTCCTCTCGGATACACCATTCCATTGTGGAGTATACGGAGGAGTGAGTTGTGGGACTATCCCACACTCCTTTAGATAGTCATGAAACTCTTGGCTTAAGTATTCACCTCCTCGATCTGATCGAAGGATTTTGATACTTTTGCCAAGTTGGTTTTGTACTTCATTCTTGAAATCTTTGAACTTTTCAAAGGTTTCATGCTTATGCTTCATTAGGTACACATACCCATATTTACTGAGGTCATCAGTAAATGTAACGAAGTATTGAAAACCACCTCTAGCTTGTGTACTTATTGGTCCACATACATTGTATTAGTCCCAATAAAACATTTGCCCTTTCAACATGTCCCTTGAAAGGGGCTTTAGTCATCTTGCCCATTAAACAAGATTCGCATGTTTCATATGATTCAAAATCAAATGAATCTAATACTCCATCCTTATGAAGTTTAGATATGCGGTTCTCGTTTATGTGGCCCAAGCGACAATGCCAGAGATAAGTCGGATTACAATCATTATTTTTAATCCTTTTAGTATTTATGTTATAGATAGGCATATCAAGATTTAATAAATAAAGACCATTCACCATTTGTGCACTAGCATAAAACATATCATTTAAATAAATAGAACAACAGTTGTCCTTTATTATAAATGAAAACCCACACTTGTCTAAACAAGAAATAGAAATTATGTTTTTGGTAATGGATGGCACAAAATAACAGTCTTTTAAAATCAACGATAAACCAGAAGGCAAAGATAAATAATAATCTCCTATAGCTAATGCAGCAACTCTTGCTCCATTTCCAACTCGGAGATCAACTTCGCCTTTCGCCAACAATCCTGCACATTTACACAAATGTGAGATCCACATCCAGTATCTAATACCCATGATGAAGAAGTAGATAAATTGACTTCTATAACAAAAATACCTGAAGTGGAAGTCACACTTCCTTTCTTTAGATCCTCCAGATATACTTTGCAGTTTCTTTTCCAATGGCCGGTCTCATCGCAATGGAAACAGTTTCCTTCCTTCGCTATCCCTCCCTTTGGTTTCAGTGCAGATGACTTTGGCTTAGATTTAACAAAGATCTTTTTGTTCTTCTTGAAGCTCTTAGCTTTAGTCTTTCCTTTGCTCTTATTCACAATAAGAACATTTGTAGGTTTAGACTTCTTGCTATTTGCTTCAAAAGTTCTAAGCATGCCAAGTAACTGTGGTAATGTCTTTTCTATTTCAATCATATTGTAATTTAAGACAAATTGACTGAAGCTTTCAGGCAACGATTGCAAGATCACGTCAGTGGCCAACTCTTGGTCCAAGGAAAACCCAGCTTCTCCAGATTCTCAATATACCCAATCATCTTGAGTACATGAGTTCCAACCAGACTTCCTTCTACCATTCTACACTGGAATAACGCCTTAGAGACGTCATACCTCTCTTGTCTTGCTTGTTGTTCGTACAGTTGCTTAAGGTGTTCGATCATATCAAACGCCTCCATTTCCTCATGTTGCTTCTGAAGCTCAGAGTTCATGGTGGCAAGCATAAGGCACCCAACATCAAGTGCGTCACTTTGATGCTTCTTGTAAGCATCTTTATCGGCTCTTGTAGCCGTTAGGGGAGGTTCCTCAGCAGATAAGGGTGGGATTGTTTCTGTTCTTGTTTGAGGACTATCCTTAAGTTCCTATGCCAGTCTAGGAAATTTGTCACATTTAATTTGTCCTTCTCAAGGACCGATCGCAGTGATAAAGTGCTTGTTATGTTGTTAGTTGCCATGGATATCTACAATATAAATATGCAAAATAAGTTTATGATTTAATCATTTAACATGGTCTTATATTAAATGATACTCCCACTATTTTTGTTTAAAAAAAATATCAACCCTCGAAACCTTTAGTGGGCCAAGATCCATATTTCGCCTAATCTTGAGTTAGCTTTGGCTAATCGCCCAAGACTCGGTTATTTAGGTAGACAACACTTTGTCAATTACATCACATGTAATTCTTGGATAGTTGGACGAACAACACTTTGTTCAATTCATCAAATGAATTATAATCCAACCCATGCCTCTAAGTTCCCAATCCTATTGAGATAACCTAGTTAAGTCGTACCCAATTTAAAGTATAACGGATATCACTTTTATCCTTTCGCGCCTTACTAAGATTGCCACGGTGCTTTGCTTTGGCAAACCCACACATGTACAATCGAAGTTTTTGACGAGTACTTTTAATTTTGGAAGGCATCTAAAACTTAATATTTTAGAGGGATTTATTGATCTCATGATTAGTTTGATAATTTAAAATATGTCCACTACATATAGTTGTATACATATCTACATATATGTGTAATACAATTATCAATCTAAAACATAAGATAAATCATGCATCAACATACATAATTAAACGTGACATGGTTATAGCCCCTACTAGCGATTTTCTCAAGCCAATGAGAAAATCCTAAGAGTCAACCTAAGGTAACTTCACAAGCACCTTCCTTTGGCTCCAATTTGTGAATGGCCTCCTCATCCCGGCACGATGCTCCATCTTCATTGATTACCATCAACAAAATAAACTACACTATTTAGAAGATATAGAATTCCTCGATTCATATTCGAGGGGAACATAGGGGAGGGATTACATTTAGAATAAAATAGGGAAGGCACGACTCGCAGGTCGTATTATAAATTACAAACATCCACAAATCCTATCTAATAGGTCAAAGGGCTATAACCATGCACCATGCTCAAACAACACATAAAACATGCTTTAACATTTAATTAATTAAATTCTAAACATTTTAAAATTTTAATTCTAATTAAAACTGTAAAATAATTTTTGAAAAATTATCGTACGCTCGGGACATCACATGCCACGAACTTAGTGCGACTTAGCTACGAACCACCATGGTTCGAACCAACCATACACCACGGCTGGACCAATTATGGGCCTAGGGTTCGAAACCCTGGCCCACGACATGGTCCGAGCCGATGGCTTGGGTGCTGCGCCGCTAGGGTTCCAAACCCTAGCCGCCTTACACCATGTTGATTTCTATCGAGCCAACTTGTTCGAAACGCCGGAATTCATGAGCCACGAGCCACGGTCCAACCATGCACGGTTCATGACGGTGGCGGCTTAACCATCTCGAGCCAAGGGTTCAAAAAACCCTAGCCCTCATGTGGTGTAGCCGTCGACCCTCATAATTCTGTGGACCATGATCGAACCAACTTGCACCTTCTCAATACTTTATCGAGCCAATAGAGTTCAAAACCCTAGATAGTGCGACGGCTCGACCCATGTTCGAGCCAAGGGTTCGAAACCTAGCTCCTAAGCGGCGGCCGAGAGTTGTGGTGACTAGGGTTCGAAACCCTAGCCCTTTGGCGGCGGCGCGGCCCCATGCATGAGCCAAGGGTCCGAACCCTAGCTCACTAGCGGTGGCCGAGGGTCAAGTCATGAAGTGGTCGAACCACCTTGAGCCAACACCTCGATTTTACGCTTTCGTGTATCGTATACAATTATTCGCCAATTATATCAAATACAATTTTACGATGATTTTCACAAACTCGATATTAACATATCATATATGTTCATACAGTCTTAAATAACATGCAATATTAGTTCTAATATGATTAACACAATTTAATCACATAAATCCGATATGAGCCTTGTCCACGGCTCTGATACCACTGTAAGTAATCCAACAAGCATGGAACGCAGCGGAATAATAAAATTTTGGATTACTAAACCACGGATCTATACATAGGGATTCATATCGGATAAAGGTTTACAAAAGTCTCACCCTTGTAGCGTGTTTGAGCAGATTCCACGAAGCACCACGTCCAACGATTCCGAGTCACGAGCAACACCTCCAAGGTCTTGCCTCAACGGTATCCACACGATCAAATCGGGAAGGGAACGTTCAAGAACAAGTTGCTAGACTCGTTCTTGAACCGGAATCAAAACCACACACGGTTCACAACCGACTAAACGGCGGCCGAACAACTCCTCCAAGCAATCGGCGGCGGCCGTGACTCTTGAAGAGGAAGAAGGTGGCCGAGAGCTTTAGTTTTGTGGCTAGGGTTTTGATATCAAAGTATGATATGAAAGTATGATTAACAATTAATCAAAACCTTATATTTATATTATAAGACTTTAATTAAGGTTCAAGACTTTCTTAAAGTCTCATGGGCCCAAACCCATGATTTAATTAAATCCTTATAATCATTTAATTAAGACTCCTCTTAATTATTTAATTCATCCCATGAATTTAATTTCCCTTATCGATTTAATCTTTTGTGCGACCCGATAGGATCTTGTAATGTTGGCAGTGACATAAAATCTCATTTTACGTTACAAGCAAAGAGCGGTGTCTAGCAACACATCAAGGCTACCCAAATTACAAGAATGTCAATGACTCGACATAACCTTTAGAACTTGTGATAATATTAACCATGCAAATTAATCACTTTGTCCTTTGTGTTTAGATTGAACACGAGTCATGGAATAGTCATACTCGTATATTCAATTTTTATGTTTTGATCCCCAAGTAGAACTAGAATAAACGAATAAGCTCGATATCTCATATCGACTCATTCGAGCATGGCCATGCATTTTAGTTCTCACTTGATCAAGGGTCAAACACTTCTCCTGTTATATAGGAGGGACAAATCATATCTCGATCAGTCAACATCCCTCTACATAATTCGTAGTGTATCCAATAGTCGCCTTTATAGTTTACCATGTTACGGGTAACGTTTGACAATATCAAGATACATAACTCCTTATGTTGGGATCTCTGATAATCACAAGTCGTAAGGATTACATACATTATTATCACTATGAGAATTGCATATGACAATCATATAACTATCCATGTTGCAATCTCATGGTGGGTCTGTCCAGTACATCGTTCTCTAACATGTACCTATGTGTTGATTTGATATCTCATATCAATGAACAATTCATCAATCAATACATACTAGTCTCTATGTATTACCATTATCCTAATTCATGATAATACTTGACTAGGGACAATCTTTAAGAATAATACAATATTATTCTAAGGACATTAACATATATATTTATTCACATTGCACAGTTAAAAGAATAATATATAATAATGAATTGCCATTCATAAAATCATAAACATTGTATGTCAAAACAATCATCTAATGACTTGTCTTAGGGCATATCCCAACACGGGCATCACGAAATTTCTTATCAAAACTGCCTGTTTTGTTGCATCATATGTTGCAATGTATCCCGCTTCAGTGATAGAGTCTATTGTGGTGTCTTGCTTGGAACTTTTCCAAGAGACAACACCACCATTAAGCTTAAATACAAATTAGAACATAGATTTGGAATCATCTACAACCGATTGAAAAGCCTTCAACTTTTATTTCTCCACTAATAGATCCAAAAACCATGAACATATCCTAAGTCCTTCATAAGTATTTGAAGATTTTTTTCACAGTTTTTCAGTGACCTTTGCATGGATCTGCCTGATGTCTGCTCATTGCATTAAGAACATACTTCACATCACGCCGAGCACAAACTTATATTACTAACAGTCGAAACATAAGGTACCAACGTCATTTTTTCTCTCTCCTCATCAATCATAATGCACATTGACCTCGGTGGATTAACATTATGACATATTGGGTACCCTTTTTCGACTATTCCATGATAAAACCTTTAGCACAGTGTTTATGCACGTAGATTGACAGAGCTCAGGCATCCTCATAGATCCTCTCTATAGATCTTTATGTCCAGTATATAAGATGTTTCTATCAAATCTTTCATGGAGAAATTAATAGATGACCATGTTTTAGTCGATTTAATCCAATACCATTCACAATAACTAGGGTATCATCGACTTAAAGCACTACAAATATAACCGCACTCCCAGTAATGCTTTTGTACACATATGTCACTTACAGATTTTAACAAAACCAAACACTTTGATAATGTTATCAAACAGAAGTTCCAACTTCGGGACGCCTTCTTAGGCCCATAAATGGGCATATGGAGTTTGCAAACCTTTTGTCACACACAATGGTTGTGAAGCTCTCTGGATGCCATATATAAATGTCTTCACATCCATCTGTTATATCTCATAGTCATAATATGAAGATATATATAATAAAATCCAAATAGACTTTAGCATCATAACTGATGAAAAGTTTCTCACAGACAACTCTTTGCTTATGAGAATACCCTTTTACCACCAGTCAAGCTTTGAAGGTCGCTACCTTCCCATCTACTCCAAGCTTCGCTTGTAGATCCATTCGCAGCTAATGGTAACAATTCCCTCAAGATGATCTACTAAGGTCCATACCTTATTAGAGTAAATAGAGGCCATGTTAGATCTTATACATCATGCCGATATCCCGAATCGATGTCCAACATCGCCTCCTTAAAGTCCTAGGATCACATCCTTGGTCAAAATCGTTTTGACTACTTTTTAGGAGTAATTTTTCTATCAGAAGTTCCTGAAACACTTTCAGATCTCCTTGATATGTGTATTTTAAATGTTTTGATTGACGCAATTAATTTCACAGTTTCCATGTTTTAAGTGGTTTGTGGTTCTTGAACCTTTCAACTTATATTATATTGTCATTTCTTTCTAATAGAAACATTTTATCCAGAAAGATTGTACTTATAAAACAAACTTCTTTTCTCCAATTGATAATATAAATGTTCACGAAATAGCATAAGATGTACCAACTATTAAGCTCATCTCCCACTGGCTACTTCGCATAAGCAGAACAATCCCAAATATTTATTTGTATTGTTTCCCAAGAGAGCACCCCATTTTAGAAAGTAGGGACTGAAAGAAATCAGTCCATATCATATGAGGAGTTTTGGTCATTGCATTGGTATGAATTATGTTCAACAAATATATAACTTTAGAGGGTTACTGGGAGAGAATCACACTCTTTAAGATAACTGAAGACCCACTTGCACTAACATTTAGTGCTCCACATATGTCCATATGAATCAAATTCAAAAGACCTTTAGCACATGCCAGAGATATCTGGGGTTTAAGTTATCTTTATTTTTATATTATTTGAACATAACCATGCTAATTGTACATAAGTTCACCATATTCAATAAAGCATGCATTCTTAAAAAATACCGAAAATCATATTTGCAAATTTAAAAGAATGTTATTCTCTATCAAAATAGGAATAATGTTTTTCATTGAATATGAAAGAAATAAACAATTGTTTACAACTAGTTCTAAACCAGTTCAACATTTTATATCAACGAAATGTTTCATACAGCCTTTGCAACAACTCTTGTTACAATGCTTAGCCTCAGGTATGTTTCATCCTCCTACGGCTTTCTACTTCTCATCAACATCTGCAACTCCTTGCAAAGATGTAACACAATTGGTATCATATACCAAAAGGTAGAACAAATAGAAACATTAATTTTAATATAAAACACACCCTTTCCAGAACACTTCTGGTCTAGTATTCCTTGCAGTTTAACGACAGTGACTAGCAATGAAAATATAGTTGCTCCTCCTTCTTAATTGCTACTACATCCATTTTCGTCTTTTGAGGTCGGGAACAATTTCCTTCATCTTCATTACCAGTGAACCCTTCCTACCATTGGTAGAAGATTCAACAAGAAGAACATGTTTCTCCTTTTGAATTAAGGACTCATGAGTTTCCGACATTTTGACTATAAGATCAAATCTACAGCCAGTTACTGAGGTATTTTCACATTCAGTTTTTCCAATTTCTCAACAATAGATATTTTGCTTACACAATGCTCATAGTCCGAAGCCCTATCTCGCAGGTGAAATGAAAATAGCTCTTTTAGTCACGAGTATCAGTTCGCGCCCGTTCACCAAACAACATTTGTAGGCGTTGGAAAATATCAGCAGTGTGAACGAATTTTTTCTCATATCTATATTGAAACTCATTTGGTATTGATGCTATCATATATCACCTAGCAACAAGATCATCGTCCCATCGTCTCAAATGTGGTGATCTCTTCATCAGACGAACCAGGGGACACTTCAACAAGAGGCTCACATCAAGGGTATATAGTAACCTTTTAGAAGCAAGCACTATTTTAAATTTTGTAGCCAATCAAAATAATTTGGTCCGATTAATTTATAAATATCAAGAATTGATGCAATCGGATTCACAGCAATTGCAACTGAGAATAAACAGAAAATATAAGCAAACTGTTTGATTATTAATTAATTCAAAAACTATGGGCTTTAGTTATTGAATTCTCCTACTAAATTTTTTGAATTCATCACCCCAATGACAAATGAACGGAGAATCATATTTTCTTAGTAGGCTTGGAGTCCAACTAGCTCATGATTGCCGGCTTCATGATACTAAAGGTAGCTTACAATTGCATCATATGTAACCCCAAGATATTCGTCTCTACGGAGGAAGATCAATTATGTCTTCTTATGTCAAACTAACACATCACATGAATGGCAATGTCCACCAATAATACCCCACGAGGGTGAGCAATCTTAAAGGTTAACAGAACCACACCCTTAATTAAGTGGCAGTTAAACACATCTTTCCCACACCAGATACCCTCCACTAGGGTGAGACAAGGCACCATGACATGAGTAGCATCTCATGGCTTAACTGTTAATGGAAGACAAGAAGCGTCAAATCACTTTGTGATCCCCTTCACAGTTCGATATTTAAAACTTTGAATCATATTCAAAAGAGGATCTAAATTTATTTTAAAATCTCATCAAGTGCCCGTTTGTTTGTTTATCGGATTCATTCAACTATGTTTTATTCATGCAACGTCAATTGTACTAATAAAACATGCAAAAAAACATTATCATATATCACATGCATAATAAAATGAACATGGATAATTACGACCTTTCCTAATTGATCCACATGAGCCAAAATATGGATCCTATGTTTTTCTATGTAATGCAGGTATGCAATGCAATCCTATTACATTTTGGCTTCCATTATACGCATCTTGATTCTTGGTGCTCCGTCTTCAATCTCGACCTCCAACTGATTCTAATAATTTTACATTTAAATCGTGCAAACAAGAGAATATGGATACATTCCAGGGTGGGATACATCAGAATATAGAAAGAGCAGGCTTGCAGGCCCGATAACCAAAAATATAATTATAATGAAACAATGAAAACCTAAACATTCACCTAAAATAATTAAATATTAAACTAACCAATTACATCATATACAATTGTATTAATTACATCATATGTAATTAGATCACAATACTTTTTCTACTTTTCTCCATTAATCGTGTCATTAATTGAAAATTAAATTAACAAATTAAATAAAATAATTTTATTTAATTATTTTTCAATTAATTGGTAAAATCTCTATTTTACTTTTTATTATCATGTTAAACACAAATAAAATTAACAATTAAATGCAATATTTTATTTATTTTCAATTTATTAAAACTTCAACTAATTGGTAAAATCCCAATTTTACTTTCTAATCATAATATTCATCCAAAATAAAATTAACAAATTAAATGAAACACTTTCATTTAATTTTTTATTTATTAAATTATCAATTAATTGGTAAAATCCTTATTTTACCTTTAACCTATGTTGCACGGATACGGATACGATACTCGGATACGCAGATACGGGTACGATTGCACGAGATTTTTGAAATTTGTAGGATACGATACATCTGGATACGGCAAATTTTATTAATTTATTTATATATATATATAAATATATAATTAATAATATTTGTAAGAAATCGAGTTGCAAGCATATAATCAACATTAAACAGATTAGAAATCAGAATAAAGTTGCAAACTCACCAACTTCACGACAAATGGTAAAATATTAATCCAGGACATCTAAAAATTTCAAGCATGTAATCGACAAACATATTAAGGTGGTTAGGAAATAGGAATTAAGTTAAATAATTTAATTTTAATTACAGTTTCAACCCTATTTTTAAAAAAATTCCAAAAGTTCCCGTATCTAAGCCGTATCGGATACGGTCAGCGGCGTATCTTGACCGTATCCGAAACGTATCCAAAATAAAAACATAATTTTTGCCCCCAGATATGCCACGTGGCGTATCCCATACGTATCGGTGCCGTATCCTCGCGTATCCGTATCCCAGAAGTATCCGATACTTGACCGTGAAATTTTTTGGAGTATCGGTGCAACATAGCCTTTAACTCACATTTCCTTGAATATATAATCAACAAATTAAATGAAACATTTTCATTTAATTTTTAATTAATTAAATTTTAAATTAATTATCAAATCTCTATTTTACGTTTCTTAAATTTAAAATCATATTTTTAATTATATGAGTATTATGATTTATTATTTCAAAAATATATTCGGATAAACATTTAAAATGACCCAAAAATAATTTATGGACTCCAAACTCATTTGTATAAAAATATAAAATTTTTTAAACAAATTTATATGCCCATTTTGATTTTGGCCCAAATTAAAAAAAAATATTTTAAATTAAATTTGGGGTGACCCATTTCAGTTTTGGGCTAGAGAAACCCTAGCCCAAGACCCTAGAAACCATCTTCATCCTCCCCATCACCTTAGCACCCCTGCCTCTTCCATCAACACCCGTCGGGTGGTTCACAGGGAGGGTTGCCGGGACACTGGGCCCCCTCAACAAGCACAGTTGTGGCTTTCTAGTAACATCTCGGGCGATTCAGGCCACAATCCCAAGCCACGAACAGTTCCCAAACTATGGTAACGGATATTGTTTGCTGAATCACGATCCAGAACATCGGCCATGTAAGCCACGCGATAGACGGAAGAGAACAAATTCTCAGCCATTTTCGCCTCCGCTTGCTGTTCTGACCGTCTGAATCACGAGTCCAGCGGCCAATCGCTCCAGATTTGCGCGGCTGTGCGAACGATGGCTGAGAACAGTTTCTCCGCCGCGCCACGGACCGTCGCTCCTCCATACGTGCCGCCGGCAGCCAGTGCTTCTCCGGTGATGGCTATATGCCGGAAACGATTTCATGTCATTTTTGGGTCCGAGTTAACACCCTTTCTAGTCCAATTTTTTATGTTTTCCAGAGTATAATTTTTGAAAATTCAAATATGATTACTGTGGGAAAGAACTAATAAAAATTAATTAACAAATATATGAATCAAAGCGCAACTGACTCTAGACATGACGCGGTTTAAATTTTAATATAAAGGGCTGCCCGACCCGTGTCAGCGGGCCGGTTACGATTTACGGTCTCGAAAATCGTGAAACCGCCGGTTTGAACCAACGGTTCCAAGGTTTTTTAATTTTTTTCTTAATATTTATATTTAAAATTAAAGTGTGTTGATGAAGATTCGAAATCTTGACCTCCAACATGTATAGACAGCTTCTTAGCACTAAGCTATTGTCTTGATTGTTTTATTTTAGATAATATAATTATATATACTAATAGACAATATATATTATATATGTAATTTAATGATAACTATTTTATATTGACAAATATAAATAAAAATTATCTAGAAAAATATGTTATGCTCTTAAATAAATATCGTAAAATAGGAACAAACTAGCAAAGTAAATATAACAAAAAAAACGTTGGCTCAATTCATAAGAACTAAAGAAATAGTAGTTGCAAAATAAAATATTATAATACTGGAGTAAATTATTATAAACAAATATAGTATATATATTTTAATTATTTTACAAGCACTTTATGTTCATTATTTGATTTATATTATATATATATAACAATTAAATAAGTATATCTTAATTTTCTGACTTACCATAGAAACTCGATAATTTAATATTTGAATAATTAATAAAATCTTTTAATAATTTGTTTATGCTGATTTTGGAACAACATATTTAATTGATAATTCACTAACTTTATATTATAAAGTTATCATATTCTAACTTAATATATTTATGGTTAAACAATAAAATTATCATAAAAATAACTTTACTGACGTTTGTTTCTTATTTAAATTGATAGTCACAAATCATTACTGACTCTTTTTAACATTCAAGAACTTTTGTGTTGTTTTCTTAAAGCTAAATAACAAATAAACAGTGTTATATCCGTCAACTTCATATGTAATTAGCATCATAATTGTAAATGTTTCATACCAATATCATTTGTAATTAGTTCCATAATTATAAACGTTCCAATCCAAATGTCATTTGTAATTAGACCATAGTTGTATAGGTTTCATGCCAATTTCATATGTAATTAGTACCATAATTGTAGATGTTTCATACCAATATCATTTGTTATTAGTACCAACTTTGTATATGTTTCATACCAATTTTATATGTAATTGGTACTATAACTGTAAATGTTTCATACCAATATCATTTGTAATTAGTATCAAAGTTGTATATGTTTCATACCGATTTTATATGTAAAATGTTTCATACCAATATCATTTGTAATTAGTACCAAAATTGTAAAGGTTTCATATCAGGTTCATATGTAATAAGTACCAAAGTAAGTACCAAAGTTGTATATGTTTCATACCAATTTCATATGTAATTAGTACAATAATTGTAAATATTTTAATACCAATATCATTTGTAATTAGACCAAAGTTGTATATGTTTCATACCAATTTCATATGTAATTAGTACCATAATTGTAGATGTTTCATACCAATATCACGTGTAATTAGTACCATAATTGTAGAGGTTTCATACAAATTCAATGTGTTATAGTACCAACATTATAAAGGTTTCATACCTAATGTAATTTTAATTTTATTTTTGTTTCAATTTTATATTTAATCATTTTCGAATTTTTGAAATAAAATTTTAATTTCAAATATTTTTAAAAAATACAAGGGTCGAACCGTAACCGTAACCGACGATTCACGAACCGGAACCTGAACCGTCTACGAAGGTTAGGGTTAAGGGTCGAGCTTTTATGAACTGTCTAACCGGCAGTTCCGAACCGTCAACTGGCGGTTCACGAACCGTGGTCATGTCTATCTGACTCTGATACCACTATTGGGTTTCCATCCCCCGGTGTCAGATCCAAACGCAACGAAAAATAAACATAAACATATCTGGAACCGGGGACAAAAAGAGATTACTGATCTACATCGAAAGCAGATGTATGTTGTGATCCCTCGAGTCCAATCCACCTGACCAGATTTACAAGCCCATCACAATTGCTAGTTTGATGTCGGCCGTTCAATGAGAATGTATGATTGGAATGATTGGTTCACCATAACCGTGGATAGAAGTGTCATATTTATAGTTTAATAAGTCGGCTAATTGGGATAGAGTTCATAAAGCTCATCGTGTCAACGTTTGGCCTGCGGGGCATTTTTATGCTAACAGATGGAAGGTTCCGCCTCAACGAAACCATGATTATCTCATGATCCTCGGCACTGAAAATTTCATGTGTGCTTTGTTAGGATCGGTCCGGAGTGTTTAGGGGGGGGGGGGGGGGTTGAATGAACACTCCTATTAAAAATAATCCCTTGTGATTTCTTTTGGATTAGTGAAAGAAATCTGTTTCTTAATCAACTCTTCTGCAGAACCGACCACTGAATATTTTAGTGTGGAACGGTCTGTTCTTAGATTAGTAAGAACGGCTCGATGGCTTGAATAGTATAACGAGTGCAGAATGATAAAACACAGAATATGTTTCTGGAAGTTCGAAGGTGGTGTAATCCTTCTACGTCTCCCCTTCTTCCAATTAAGGAAGGATTCCACTAGAAGACTTTGATTTATACAATCCTGTTGTACAAACCCGATACAGCTGGATTTACCTCACTACCAGACTGAAACTCCTAGTCTCTCGATCTGTTCAGACACACTCTGTCTGACAGTTACAATTGATTCTCACTTCTCTATCTTAGTACATAATACAAAAGATAGACTTTAGTCTATGCACACAATGATCCTAATATGATCAAATATTACAATATGCTTGTGCTTATGAAGATTTTAAGCTCGAGAATGTCTGAGCTTGTAAGCTTGTGCTGTTTGGCTTTCTTTTGCGTTTTTCGATTGATCAAACTCTGTCTTGAGCTCTTCTGTTGCATCCTTATATAGTTGCATGTACCAACAACATTATTTCCCTTAATGTGCAACTCTTGACTCTGCTTAAACTCTGAGTAAGCTACAGTCTTCTTCTTTAGGGTACTTGCCATTCTGGTTCATGCTTTCGGCGACTGTCAGGTAAGCTCTTCTTTGTCTTCTTACCTTTTATGGTAATCTTCAGTCCTTGGTCTTTTTCAGCATTAATTGCAACATTAAATGCTTCAATAAATAGCCGTTAATAATTCGGACTGAAGAGCAATTCTTATTCAGCCTTGACTGCTCTGATCTGATAAAGGTTGATATCGATCTGAAGCTTCGATCTGGTCAGGCTGATTTCCATCGATCCGATCTGATTTGCGATATACCATATCAGCTTGATCTGTTTTGAGCGATCGATCTGGTCAGTCTGATTTCCCTCGATCCGGTCTGATATGTTTTGTCATCGTTAAAATCCGGAACTAACAAATTCCCCCTTTTTGATGATGACAAAACCTAGCTTCTAAATCTTTTTATTCAGTCTTGTAAGAACTCTGAAGCGTATACTTGCGGATCAATTATTTCTTCTTGTTCAAAATAAATGAACATAGTTAAGTTGAAGTTCGGATTGATTAAGCCATTTAGTTCAAAATAAATGAACAAGGACTTAACTAAGAACTGAGATTTTTATTGATCAAAAATCTTAAATACAAATACAGACAAGTCTGAGCTAATAAGACTGCTACTTTCTTGCTGAAGACTGATGTGGCTTGAAGTCTTTTCTCTTTTCCCCCTTTTTGTTAGCAGCAATCTCTGGAAGAAAGTCGACAATCTGGCCGAGCTGAGCGCTGATAGCATCAAGACGAGTGTCTTGAGCACGAAGGGAATTGGCGACGGATGCTCTAACTTCAGTGGCCAGCTCGATCTGCTATTTTCGCAGACTGTTTTTATAAGTAGCTTGCTGAGAGAACAGATCATTCAGTCCTCGCTGAATGCTGCTAATATTGGCGGTCATCTTCTCCTTGAAAGATTCAAAATCCAAAAATGTAGTCCTCTGACTTTGATGAACTTCTATGACTCGTTGAGAGAGAGATAGACACTTATCAGAGAGGTGCTGAAGGGACCTGGCCAGGGATGGGGCTGCATCAAGATTCAAAATCCAAAAATGTAGTCCTCTGACTTTGATGAACTTCTATGACTCGTTGAGAGAGAGATAGACACTTATCAGAGAGGTGCTGAAGGGACCTGGCCAGGGATGGGGCTGCATCAGATAACTGGCTTGGAGAGTGATCAGATGACGACAAGGTGTGATTAGCTTCTTCGGTAATGGGTATAAGTGAAGACATAGCAGATTTGCGTGTTTCGGACCGGATCAAGGTGACCAAGTCCGAAGAAAATTCTTCTAAAAACGCCATATCTTCAGCAGACTGATCCGGAGGAGTAATAGGTCTGGTAGGCTCCTCAACCTGTAAGGCTGCAACAACGGTTGATACCACCAGATCCGGATCGACGAAATCTGGTGAGACAACTGTCGTAAGTGCGGCAGTTGGACTGAGCTGAATGTGGGAGACTGAAGATCCCAGAGGAATAGAAGTTGTTGGGGAGTCCAGCAGAACATTCATGGCTTCAGTTTCTGCGGCAGACGGAGCATTGGTCAGTGGCTGCTCCGCTGTCTGTTCCGCTGTCTGATCCGCTGTACCAGAGGGAATTGGCTCTATGAAAGGTTCTGCCAGAGTCTTGCTCGCAGATGGGTGATCCGGGCTGGGAACTGGAGTGGATATGTTAAGCTTCTGTCGTTGAAAATGAACAACCAAATTAAGAGCATGAACATCCATTTCCAGTTGAGAAATGACGGCACCATCATCTTTGGCCGTCGGATTGCTCGGATCAAAGTTCGTCTTCTTAGCTGGAAGGAGCAGATTTGTCAGTCTGAATCTTTGGTTGGCCTGGAACAGATCTTTGCGAAGCACAGCAACTCTTACGTCGTCTGTCTCTGTCCCCTTAAGGACTTCTTGTTCCATCTTTTGTAGGCGTCTCAGCTTTCCGAAGAACATATCAATGTGGTTGATCATTCTGTACTCGACATATTCATCAAACACCACAATGAGCGCCTTGACCTTTTCTTCAACATCTTCCATAGCGATGTCGGTGGTTGTTTGAGCGGCAGATTTGGGTTTTGAGGAGAGGGGTTCAGTGAGAATGTCCTTGCCCTTGCCGGTGGAAGACGGGGACTTGATCCCTGAGTGGGTGTAGTCTCCCAATTCAGTTATAACAATCCCTTTGACCACAGGAATGGCAGAGGGGACTCTGATGGTTACTTTGGGTACAGTGGTTGGAGCTGTTGAAGGTTGGGTTGTAGTTTGGGGTGCAGGGGTGGCTTTTGTGGAAGGCAATATGGGTAAAGTTTTAAGAGGTAAGGTTTTGATTGGCTTGGTGATCTGGGTTCTTGGCTTCTTAGGAAGTGGCTTGGCTGGGGATGAAGGAGCAGACTGAGTTTCCTCGGAGTCAGTCTGAATAGTCAATTTGCGCTTGACTAGAGGTCTTTGAGCAGCAGCCTGTTCTTCTCCTTGTTCAATATTGACAGCCACCAGATCGGAAGGAGTGGGTGGAGCACTTTTGGACTTCAGTAGAGCCAATCCCTTAGGGTTGAGAATTTTAAAGGGGCTTAGAGCAGACGACTTCCCCAGCTCGATGTCCAGTGTCTCCAGTAGCTTGCTTAGAGGAACAGCAAAGCAGACAGCCTGTTTGGAGGCAATAACTGTCTCAAGCAAAACTCCAAATAAGATTGCAGACCAGTTCATCTTCTGCCCTGAGTAAATAGCAGCCATGGCCCGGAATTTCTCAGCAGTAACATCATCATAGCTTCCGGCTTTGCCCAACAATGGCTTGCCAACAATCTCGCATAACACTTGGAAATGAAAAAAAAACATTTCCTTCTTCTTGAATGACGGTTGCAGTCTGTGGCCAAAGATGGATACCTTCCCCTGAAGACCAGTGATAGTGGCCTGAGGAATATGGCCAAAGTCAGTCAGTCCGGTGTTGGGAAGACCAAAGGTCTTTGCCAGCGTCGACTGAGAAATGTTAAATGATTTGCCCTTGACGGTGGTAAAGATGAACGTCTTCTGAGATACAGCGTTTGCAAACAGTTCTCGAATCTCCGACTCGTAAACCATCGTCCCGCATTCCAGAAAATTCCTTAATCCGGAAGACTCTAAGGATTTGAACATGGAGACCATTTCCGGATCTTCAGCCCTGTATATTTCATTGAACTCAACAGATAAAGAATTGTGAGTGATAGTAGCCATTTGAGTGAAATGAAGAATACGGAGAGTTTGAAAAATATTTGAGAGATAGAGAGCAGACAGCAGTAATTCGTAAAAAAGTGAATGAAAGTGAAATGTTCAGCCCGCTAAATAGGAGAGATAAGACGTGTCTTTATCTCGATGACTGATAATTAAATAATTTAAAATACGCGGACAGGATGAAAGAGAGATAAGGCGGTTAAAATTGCAATCAGTCCGGGCTGTTTTAAATAATTATTTTATTTAAAGATTTGTTGACCAGACAGATCATGGGATAACATCAGATTTGACATAGATCGGTCTGAAAGTTTGGACCGGTCTGTGTCTTTCTGATCATTGTATTATCGATCTGTGCCAGCATATAATATTTAAAAGCGAAAAGAAAGATACTTCTAAAGCATCAAGATAAGTCTATTAACCAAGAATTTGACGAAAATAATTAAACTTAGCCTCAGGAAGTGGTTTGGTGAAGATATCTGCTGCTTGCTGGTCTGCTGAAATATGCTTGATCCGAATTTCCTTTTTGCCAACATGATCTCGAATAAAATGATGTCTTATATCAATATGCTTTGTTCGAGAGTGCAAAACTGGATTATACATTATAGCAATTGCACTGGTGTTGTCACAAAATATCGGAGATTCAACAGCTTGAATGCCATAGTCTTTGAGTTGATGTTGAATCCAGAGCATTTGAGCGCAACAGCTTCCAGCAGCAAGATATTCTGCTTCAGCTGTAGATGTGGCAATATATGTTTGCTTCTTGCTAAACCAAGAGATCACTCTTTCACCTAAGAATCGACATGTTCCACTGGTGCTTTTGCGATCAATCTTACATCCAGCATAGTCAGCGTCTGAATATTTAATTAAGCTGAAGTTTGAATCTTTGGAATACCAAAGACCAACGTTCTGAGATCCTTTCCAGTATGTCAGAATACGCTTAGCAGCAATAAAGTGTGATTGCTTTGGATCTGACTGAAATCTAGCGCACATACAGACTGAGAACATTATATCAGGCCGGCTCGCTGTAAGATACAAGAGCGATCCGATCAGTCCTCGATACATAGATACTTCAACTGCTGTTCCCCCTTCGTCTTTATCTAACTTGATTGAAGGACTCATTGGAGTTGACACAGTTGAACACGTTTCCATCCGAATCTCTTGAGAAGCTCTTTGGTATACTTGGTTTGATTTATGAAAATGCCATTGCTGAGCTGTTTGACTTGGAGACCCAGAAAGAATGAAAGTTCTCCCATCATACTCATCTCAAACTGTCCCTGCATTAACTTAGAGAATTTCTCGCATAATTTGGGGTTATTTGACCCAAAAATGATATCGTCAACATAAATTTGAACTAACAAAGTATGTTCCCCCTTAATAAATTTAAACAGAGTTTTATCCACTGAGCCGATCTGAAAATCATGGTTCAGCAGAAATTGAGACAGAGTGTCATACCAGGCTCTTGGAGCTTGTTTCAGTCCATATACTGCTTTATTCAGTAGATATACATGATCTGGGAATGAGTGGTTCTGAAATCCAGGAGGTTGCTCAATGTAGACTTCCTCTTGAAGCTTACCATTAAGAAAGACACTCTTAACGTCCATTTGATATACCTTGAAGTCTTTAAAAGCAGCATAAGCAAGAAATATTCGGATTGCTTCAAGTCTGGCGACTGGTGCAAAAGATTCATCGAAGTCAATTCCTTCTTCTTGTCGAAATCCTTGTGCCACAAGTCTGGCTTTGTTTCTAACCACAACTCCATCTGCGTCTAGCTTGTTTCTGAAAATCCATCTGGTTCCAATAACAGGTAGACCACTTGGCCTGGGGGTTAGACTCCAGACTTGATTTTGTTCAAATTGATTAAGTTCTTCTTGCATGGCTTTAATCCAGTTGTAATCAGTCAAAGCTTCATCAATCTTTTTAGGTTCCAGATTTGATATGAAAGCGGCATGAGTGAATTCATCCATCATCTATCCTCTGGTTCTAATAGGTGCAGAAGGACTTCCAATCACTAGATTGGGTGGATGCCTCTTTGTCCATCGATAGCTTGATTCTGGATTATCTGGTCCAGAAGGATGAGTAGTAGCAGCATTATCAGCATCTGCTTTAACATTAGAGTTAAGAACATCCGGATCGGCTCGATCTGAAGGAGCTTCATTGCCTTGATCCGGTCTATCTGGTACTTCAGGTTCCGATGGATTGTCTCTTGACTTGTTAGCTACAATCTCATCATCATTGTTAGCTTCGAGATGGATATTTTACATCTGATTTTGAATTGATTCCTTGTTACCCTCAATACATAAAGATTCATCAAAAACTACATGAACGGATTCTTCTACAGTTAAAGTGCGATTATTGAAAACACGAAAAGCTTTGCTATTTGATGAATATCCTAAGAATATCCCATTATCTGATTTAGCTTCAAATGCTGTAAGATGATTCTTACCATTATTGTGAATTAAGCATTTGCAGCCAAATACATGAAGGTGAGAGATAGACGGCCTGTTACCAGTCCATATTTCATATGGAGTAAGATTCAACTTCTTGATAATCATAGACCGATTTTGAGTGTAGCATGCAGTATTTACAGCTTCTGCCCAGAACTTTTGCGAAATTCCAGAATCAGCAAGCATTGTCCTTGCTGCCTCTTTAAGCGTTCTGTTCCTTCGTTCCGCAACTCCATTTTGTTGAGGAGTTCGAGCGGCTGAAAATTCATGCTTAATTCCTTGATCTTCTAGAAAGGATTCAAGATTCTGATTTGAGAATTCAGTGCCTTTGTCACTTCGAATCCTGTCTATGCATGATGATTTCTCATTCTGAGTGCGTTTCAGCAGCTTGATCAATTTCGGACAGGTCTGATCTTTACTGCTAAAAAATATAGTCCAAGTAAAACGTGAGTAATCATCAATAACAACAAGAGTATACCGCATTCCCCCTAAACTTGTTATTGGTATAGGACCAAACAAGTCCATATGCAGTAGTTCTAAGCAGTGTGAGGAGGATTTGGCATTCTTGTTTTTGAAGGATGATCTGATCTGTTTGCCCATTTGGCAAGCTTCACAGATCTTATCCTTAGCAAAGTCGATCTTGGGCAGACCGACAACTAAATCATGTTTACACAGGCTAGAGATAGTCTTAAAGTTGAGATGATTCAAGCGTTTATGCCATAGCCAGTGTTTATTATCATTATTCGCGATGAAGCAAGTAGGATTATCAGGTTGAGCAAAATTCCAGTTAATCTTATATGTATTTCCATTTCTGATTCCTACAAGCATGGTCATACCGTCTGACGATTTAACAGTGCAAGTGTGTTTGTGAAATTCTACAGCATAACCATTATCACATAGTTGACTTATACTGATCAGATTATGGCATAGATTTTCAACTAACAGCACATCACTGATAGTAATGTTACCATGGAAAATCTTACCATTGCCCACGGTCTTACCCTTTGAGTTATCCCCGAAGATGATTTTAGGTCCAGTACATTCTGTGATTTCAGACAGCAGCTCGATGTTTCCAGTCATGTGACGAGAACACCCACTGTCTAAGTACCAGTCTGATAAAAGATTCTTCGGTACCTGTCACCAAACATAATTATTGTTGGTACCCAATCCTACTTGGGTCCAGAACGGATTAGCCCTTTGGGAACCCACACATGTATCAGCTTTAATGGCTTGTGTGTGTCTGGTGTGCTATGAGCTGATCTGTTTCGATGTTGTGTGTGATAATGTGTGAGATATGGAGACCTTTGATTCTTATAAGGTAGTCTATATCTTCGTTGAACTGGTTTTGAGTTATAGTAATTGTATTGTCTGCCTTGCCTTAGATCTTGCACCTTTAGATTTGGTCTGAAAGACACAAAGCTTGCTAGTGCCTTTTCTTTGGCTTGGTTAACATATCCAATCCCTTTTCTCAAACCTTGATTCACGAAGGAGACTTCCATTTGAATTGTAGGTGCTTCAGTTTCATATACTATGCTGGATTTAACAAATGTCATTGGTTTGATTTTGTTCTTTACCAGCAACAGTTCAGATTCATCTTTGGTGCAGTCTTTGATATTAAAGCCTATGCCGGTGACATCACCAACATTTCTTTGTACCTCTTGCAATTCTTCCAGTGATGCTCTTTATTTTGTCCATGTTTTGAAAATATGAGAAAGCTTAGCATTTTGTGTGCTAATTCTCTTGTTTTCTTCATGGAGCTGATCATAAGAGATTTTCAGCTTGTTCAGCTCGATCTGTAGATTACTGCACTCACCTAGCTCAGAGCAGCTTGGTTTGATGTGCTCATCCATTTGATCATTAGCTTTAGCTTTGGTTTTCTCAAATGATTCAGCTAAGATTCTATAATCATTAGCCATGTCTTGCAGTGCGGACATAAGCTCTTCACGTGTAAATTCATTTGAGTCAAGATCGAATACCTCGTCTGTTTGACTCATTTCTTCGTCTGCCATTAGACATTGAATATCTTCTTCGCTTTCGCTGGAAGAATATTCGGAGCTTTCTGAATCTGAATCAGTCTGAGCCCACTTCTGTTTCCTTCCTCTGCTACTAGGACATTTTGGGACTTCCCATGATGACTTTTACGATCTTTGTAGTGCTTCTTTTTCTTGTCATCACGATGCTTTTCTTTACGCTCTTCTTTCTTCGGTCTGGTGCAATCTGCAATAAAGTGTCCGGTCTTACCACAATTGTAGCAAGCCTGATCGTTAACATCATCGTCCTTTCTTGATTTATAATGATGAGAAGATTTAAAATTTCTTTTATTCTTAGACATAAATTTACCAAATTTCTTGATAAATAATGACATAGCATCATTACTTATCTGTTCGATAGATCGATCTGTTGTGGGGGTGGTCTGGTCTGGAATGGCTGCCAGTGCTTTGTTTGGTTGAGAGATGAATGGCTCTGCTTCACCTCTGGTGATCAATTCGAACTCATATGCCTTAAGATCTGCGAACAGATCATGAAGTTCAACTTTGTTCAGATCTTTGGACTCCCTAATTGCAATGGTCTTAACATCCCATTCTTTTGGCAGGGCTCTCATTACTTTCAGAGCGATCTCTCTGTTTGAGTATTCCTTGCCCAGACCATTCAGTTCATTGATAATACCAGTAACTCTTTCATCAAACTCATTTAGAGTTTCTCCAATCTTCATTTTTATGCTCTCAAATCTTTGAAGAGCAACAGTCAGCTTGTTTTCCTTGGTCTGGTCGTTCCCTTCACATAGCTGTGCTATCTTCTCCCAAATTTCTTTGGCAGTAGAGCACATTTTGATTTTACTGAACATATTCTTGTCCAATGTCTTGAACAAGATGTCTTTGGCAACGTTGTCTAGATTTGCTTTCTTTCTTTCTTCATTCATCCAGAGGGATCTGTCATTTTCGACCATTTGGGGTTCACCACCAGTAATGGAGGCTGCTGTATTGACTTTCAGAATTTTCATTGGTCCATCAGTGATGACGAACCACATATCGTCATCATGTGCTGCCAGATGAGCTTGCATTCTGATTCTCCAATCATCATAGTCTTCTTTTGAGAACATAGGAATTTTGTTGAATGATGCCATCAGCTCAAGTGTCTTTGTGATGATTAAGACGACCTGCTCTGATACCACTTGTTAGGATCGGTCCGGAGTGTTTAGAGGGGGGGGGGGGGGGTGAATGAACACTCCTATTAAAAATAATCCCTTGTGATTTCTTTCGGATTAGTGAAAGAAATCTGTTTCTTAATCAACTCTTCTGCAGAACAGACCACTGAATATTTTAGTGCGGAACGGTCTGTTCTTAGATTAGTAAGAACGGCTCGATGGCTTGAAGAGTATAACGAGTGCAGAATGATAAAACACAGAATATGTTTCTGGAAGTTCGAAGGTGGTGTAATCCTTCTACGTCTCCCCTTCTGCCAATTAAGGAAGGATTACACTAGAAGACTTTGATTTATACAATCCTGTTGTACAAACCCGATTCAGTTGGATTTACCTCACTACCAGACTGAAACTCCTAGTCTCTCGATCTGTTCAGACACACTCTGTCTGACAGTTACAATTGATTCTCACTTCTCTATCTTAGTACAGAATACAAAAGATAGACTTTAGTCTATGCACACAATGATCCTAATATGATCAAATATTACAATATGCTTGTGCTTATGAAGATTTTCAGCTCAAGAATGTCTGAGCTTGTAAGCTTGTGCTGTTTGGCTTTCTTTTGCGTTTTTCGATTGATCAGACTCTGTCTTGAGCTCTTCTGTTGCATCCTTATATAGTTGCATGTACCAACGACATTATTTCCCTTAATGTGCAACTCTTGACTCTGCTTAAACTCTGAGTAAGCTACAATCTTCTTCTTTAGGGTACTTGTCATTCTGGTTCACGCTTTCAGCGACTGTCAGTAAGCTCTTCTTTGTATTCTTACCTTTTATGGTAATCTTCAGTCCTTGGTCTTTTTCAGCATTAATTGCAACATTAAATGCTTCAATAAATAGCCGTTAATGATTCGGACTGAAGAGCAATTCTTATTCAGCATTGATTGCTCTGATCTGATAAAGGTTGATATCGATCTGAAGCTTCGATCTGGTCAGGCTGATTTCCATCGATCCAATCTGATTTGCGATATACCATATCAGCTTGATCTGTTTTGAGCGATCGATCTGGTCAGTCTGATTTCCCTCGATCCGGTCTGATATGTTTTGTCATCGTTAAAATCTGGAACTAACATGCTTGATTCCTTGAAAGGCCTCTTCGACCATCATCGGGAAAGGAATTCCAGTGGTGATTTTAGTTGGTTATGAGTTTGACTCTGAAGCCATAAGTGTTCTCGTAATCAAAGCTGAATTTTTTTTGGTCCGGACCGAAGTGGATTGGCTCTTTATCTGATTATGTTAAGCTGTTCTTTGCATCCAAACTAGTGTTTTGTTTTTAAGAACATCATTTTCTAGCAGTAACACATAATCAAATCATGGAACAATAAATATAACTTATGCTGGATTCATTGCAGTTATCATGAATCAAATTCTGCTAGTAGTGCAACAATTGGATGATTGAGTTTATTCTGGTGGATGCATGCATCTTAGAAAGCATTGAAAAGTCTTTAGCACGTGCAAAAATTATAGGATCTTCATATCTTAAGTCATTACAATCAATCCTATTTAGAAGGTAAAATGATGTCCACCACAATCGATCTGTGTTTTTTCCCGCACACGTGAACTTGGTAAGACTCAAACCTCACATGGAAAACCAAACAAACTAAAATTTACTCAAAAGAACTTTTGTGGACTGAGCTTCAATCTTCAGATACTGTTGGCAGGTCTTCCTTAAACCAGTTATAAAGCCCTCCTTCTAAGTGATAGACATTTGTGTACCCATTGAGAACCAGCAAGTAAGCTGCTATGAATGACCTGATTGAGTAGAATTACAAATGTTAGAAGGATTTCTACTTAATTCGGTTAGACACAAATACAGCATATGCTTTCCTAAACAACAAGAAGCTTCGCGTCGCCCTTGTCAAAAGATAAGGATCACAAACTATTCAAATCAAACCTGACCTTAGATCCACCCCTGAACCTACTTTATTGTGCCTGAATCATGTTTTACTCATAGTTATCGAAAGCTCAGAAGGCCTATACTCAAACTTCAACAAGGCTCAGGTATTGTGCCTCAGATATAAGCTAAGCCTCGGGTTGTCAATAAAACACAAGCAGGTGCGCTTTAAAGACAACACTTTCTAAGCGCACCATAAATGTAGGGATTGTAAACCATAAAATCTAAATTCAGTGTAAAATTGTTAGTGATCCCATATCAACTCCACATGCAAGTATGGAATTACCAATAAACTTTTAAGGGGTTTCCCAACTAGAAGGTTAGTCTCTTGGGTTTAGGATCTCCTCTTGGCTTATGTCATATAAAAAATGCGAGATAACAATGACCTGTAGACTAATGAGTTATTTATCTTATTCACATTCAAGAATCTGTAAATTTTTTATGTGGTTATATGTGAGAATTTCTTTAATTATTTCAATTCTACAATATTATCTTTTAGGACACATTTAAGTCGAAAAAAGCCTAGGTTCTACTATATCCGCACGCATAAATGCACTATGATTTTACCCAATCATTCTGGTGTTTGAAGAGAAATACTAATATATGTAGTATTTCTATGGTACATCCTGATTGTGTTATGGCGTAACCAAGGACAAACCAAGAAATTCAGTAGAAGGGGAGAGGGGAGAACTTCTATGCCTCTAGGTATTAGGGATGGGGAATATAGCAAGCAAGTACAGATAGAGGGGAAGAGAACCTTGACTGTTGGCCCTCTGGAAGATTTTGTGTAGGCTTGGTCGTTCCTCCAATTGAACAGGCCACAATAATCTTTGCATTCTTGGCTAATTTTGATTCCACACCTGCTTGCACAATATATAGCACGTTGACATGTGATTTTCATTTTTTTATCAGGCAGGAAGGAGTACTAACTCTAAACTTAGTTTGCATCTTACTTGAGATAAACTCAGGGTTCTCTTCTGTTCCCGCAAAGATACCGAAAAACGCAAATGCTGCTCTCCTTGCAATGTCCCACGCTGTCCACTCCTTTATAAGCCTATATATTTGCACATTGATAGCACCTTCTGGATGAGCCTAAACCAAGCAAATATTAAGGCAGATTTCCATTTTTTTTTTCTGTCCGGTTCAGCAATTTTAGACGTTTAACTATTTTTACTTTCATTATAATTTCATAAATATTGCCCAATGTCCATTGTTCATTCTCCTAAACCAAGAAACATATAGGATTACTTGCCCTGTCTAGTTCAAAATATATCTCTCGACTTCTAGGACATCTTAAAGAGACTGGTCAAATAAGATTTACCTCTTTGAATTCTGCCTCAGGCCGTACATCAAGAATCACAAAGTTATTCTCTTTTGTAAGTCGCAATGCTTCCTTGGCATCCACACTCCTTACCTGCAAAACGTTTTCTACTCATCCATACCGACTTCTAACCAGACAGACAAATATACAACGCCAGCCTAAAATTGGAAATTTTTTAAGAAAAATAAACAAGGCTTTTCTAAATTTATAATATTTTGGCCAATTTCCTCCTCTGTTATTTTTTTCTAGAATGAACTAATAGTTAGTTTTTTTTCACCTTTTTCTCTAGCAGAACTTGTCTTTTAATCTTCCACTCTTCTTCAGCTGATTCTCGGGAAAGAGACAATTGAAATATTCAGTTTGATACACACAAAAGACTCTGTGTATGTGTGTGTGTGTGTGTGTGTTAGCTACCTGGTGATTTGGCAGGTTTGGTAGCTGCATTTTGAATACTGAGTGGTCTATAGCTGCTTGAATTCTTTCTTCTTGATAAATTAACCACTTTTGTACCAGTATATTCAATGCTAGAATTAAAACTGTAAGTAGAATTAAAATTGTAAGCAAGAGTTGAAGAATGAAACTTGGGATGTAGAGAAGAAGAAGAAGATGTGTGTGGACTAATGGAAGTAAACCCAGCCATTTTTCAGCTGCAATATTAATGTTAACTTAGATGGATATATGAATATTTCCAGGTTGAGATAAAAAAGTCTTTGATCTAGTGATTTCTTTTCTTGATGCTAACTTTTTTTTTAAATATCAAACGAGGATAGAAGTGGGCCCTTGTTGGAGAAAAAAATGGCATATTTTAGCGTAAACACAATCTGAATTTGTGGTGGAGGTTGATGGATTTCTTCATCTCATCTATTTGTTTTTCTCACTCATGATAGAACCCAAGTCAAAGAACGGATGTGCTTACGGATTTTGACATCGTGTGTATGTACGAGTGCATCAATTTTAAAAATAATTGAGTGCGTGTGTGTTTTAATGTACCTATTAAAAATTTATATATATACATACACATAATATTTGACAAACTTACATCATTCTTATATTATTTATATGAAATCTTAACAAAATTGGCGTTTGCAGCTTTATCATTAAATGTTTAAAATTAGACCCTATGTGTAGGATCTAACATTTGCAGCTTTGCAAAAAAAAATATCAAGTGATAACAATGTAATTCAAATCTTTTATTCGACCACTTTTCTAGTTTGAACAATTATTGTTCTCTGAAAAATATATTTTAGAGAATGAAATATTGAAAAAAAATTAAGTATTATTATTTGGTTTTATTTTAAGATATAAGATAATAAATTCGAAAAACGAAACCAAATATTACATCTATGTTCAACATGTATGGTAATAGGAAGAAGTTATTAACGACTCATATTATTTCCGAAGAAATTATATTGGTACCTTATGGAATTTCTAATATAAACAATGAAAATTAACTCAATAAAAATAAAATGTATATCTATAAAGTTCATTCTATCAATTTGCATACAAAAAAAACTCATGTTATCAAAATTATTATTATTTTCTCCCAAAAATATAACAAAATCACAGATTTTGTCATACTTTCTTGTATCAAGTATTTAAATCTTTCATATATTATTATCTTCCATGAAGTCATTACAGAATAGTGTGTATTATTTATCTAGTACCGTCTAATAAAATTTACATACAACCCGAACTGACGGGGAACTATAAAAATTATATGACCCAAAAAGTCGGAGAATAAAAAATGTCTAACAATAAGCTGCGATCATGTAAAACCTATATCGAGACTTAGTAAAACTTTTGTAAAACCTAAATCAAGACTCAGTTAGTAAAACTTAGTGTGTCATAAAATGTTGCATGCTCACTCAATGAGCTAGATTGTGAATGTTGGAATGAGGATTATGTGACTTATGATAGAACATGAAATAATTTTCGACTTACGTTCGGAATTTGAGCTTTGAGAACAACGGTAAGGTAAATAAATATTCATTTGGGTTTTTTATTAAAATTTGTTTTATATATATCATGATTTTTTAACTAACTTTATATTTTACCATAAATATATTGGAATTAGAATTTCTAAAGACAATTTGGTAGTTAAGATTGCTCCTTTTTCTAAATATTTATCTCTAATTAAAATCTGGCAGTAATGAATGGAAATCCGTATCTTCATTCTAAATAATGTCAAAAATTGGGATGGTGGAATCATTCTGTCAAGTGAAATGAATTGTTTTCTAACTAAATCTTTTTCTAGTCGGTCTATGTATTTCTGGTTTTAGTTTTTCCATTTGATAAATATTATTGTCAGAGTATTTTATGTTACTGACAACAGAGCAATTTTCATGTGGCAGTAACATAAAATATTCTGGCAATATCGTAACACTTTCCATATATCTACTTACGTCTGATTTTTCCCACTTCTATAAATGTGTTTACAAGCCTCCTCATTGTGGCTCTTTTCTGATATTTGGAGAGATAATTAATTTATCGCACATATATTTTAAACCATTAGAGTCAATAGAGGTACTCCAAGAATGATGAATCGTATAACAAGAACGAGTGAGATATAATGGTTAATTATTGTACCTGTTTTTAAGATATCAAATATTTATGATATCTTACTTGCATAGCAAATAGCTTTCATTTATCAGAGTACAACTATCAAAGTAGAATTTAATTCAAATTGTAGATTTATTAGATACATTTCAAGTCTTATTCAAAATTTGAAAGCATCTTGAGTCATGAATCACAACCCGACCTATGCTATTACATATATTATTCATGTGTATCTGAATCAATTTTCGATTATTTTTCATCGTCTCTCGTATATTATATAATAGAGTATGTTAAACTCTCTTGATTATAGATCTATATTCATACATATGTCAAAAGCAATTTTGACATAGTAAGCCAATCTATGAGCCATAGAACATAAGATTGTGTTACCAACTTAGTCATGCCTTGACGATTAGTATAATCTTAAATAATTTAAATTTTAGGATATGATAGTAACATATTTGGCTAGACATACATGCAAACCTCACCATAATATAATAGAGGATGTTCCTTCATTATCAACAACCTCTTTTCGAGTATAACCGTTATCTATAAGACGCGTCTTATATTTATCGATCGAACCATCTTCATTACGTTTGACTTTTAGAATCAACTTGTTCTTTATGGTCTTAGACCATATGGTTTTTAGGCATTGAATTTATCTCATCTTGCTTAGCAAACAATTCATTTTCATTTTGTGAAGTCAATATTCGTAAAAACACATATGAAAGATTCCCTTTCGATGTTAAAAGTCCTTGGGGAACAATTCTATGTTTGCTTTTCTGTTTTATTAGATTTATTGAGTTTCAACAACACTCCCACTGGACTTTTGATCGCTTTCATCCTCTCTATCATTTTCTAGGCAAGGCTTTAAAACCTCATCCTAGTAAGGGATTGATCCACAACCTTGTGATTCATGCAACTTGTATAGATGGATGCCCACTTTGACTTCACTTTAATGGAAAAATTATTTTCAATAAATATGACCGAGCTTTCCATACTTGTGAGGGTTGTGAAAACTGTCATTGATCCCAAGAGCACGTTTGTTATGTCTGAAAAAGCCATAAAAATTATAATTTATAATTATAACATAAATATGGGGTTCTATTGAATAGTCGATAGATAATGTACTCAAAATAAATTTTTTATTGTTAGAAGATTTAATATTTTGGCCATAATTTTTTAATATGATGTCCAAATTGGGCGATGTAAGAGGCCACATAAAGATAAACTAAAGAGCTGCATCGTTTATGTTGATAAGATTAGCTGAAAATATAGTTAGATAAACAAAAGACAGATAAAATAACATATTTATCTACATAGTAATACATATCCATTTACTATTATTTATTTAATATTATATTATATTGTGAATTTTTGTGAATTCAAAATTCACAATTCTAAGACAAATGACCGAGAGGAACGAGAAAGAGATAATAGGGTTAATAATTAAAAAAAATTATTACTTTTAATCTGTTCGAGCTCTGTTGAAATAAATTACGTATTCGGAATTAGCGAGATAAGAGTTACAGTCTGACACCAATATTTCATATTTTGGTGTTAGTTTTTATTTAGCCAATTTATGTACCGGTGGTTAAAAATAGTGTATTATTGATTGTTATCGAATGGTGAATACACCAGTACCCTTAATTGTAGTCAAAACGAGTAAATGATTGAGTTTTGAATTTTTTTAATAATTAGCAGATGTGGATATGTGGGGGAAATAATTCTAAATGAATTATTGTTGGATTTACTACCAGGCCATATAATGTTAGTTGAAAAGCGCAACTGATGAAGTTTTATAAGTTGGATGGATTTATTTTGAGGCTATTGAAAATGTGATTAGATGATGTAATTATATGTTGATGTTACTTGTCATGGGCTAATATTGAATTGTTAAATTGCTATAGATACTTCACGACCATTGGACGTCAAGAATAGCCTCATCTTAATTATTGACTATCAGGTACGTGTTGACGTACGAGCATGTATTGATATTCATATTGATGTTGATTATGATATATCAATGATTGTAAATGAACGATGACATTGAGGGTCGCCGTAATGAGCGATGTGTTGTTATTATATCGATTGTATATTGTGTCGCAGTAGTAGGGGATCGACATTTGGGTATAGTAGGCTTGGTATTGCTGCTATATCGATTATATAGTTGATGGACCGTGATGATGATGCGACGATGAGGTATAGTATGCTGTGTATTGCCACTATATCAATTATATATGATGGGTCACGATGATGTTGAGACGATGTGGTATAGTAGGCTTGTTGTTGCCAATACATCGATTATTAACACTCTTTTTTTATAAATAAATAAAATAATTAATAATAATAATAATAATAGTAATAATAAATAAAAAAATGATAATGCTAATAAGTTAACAATCTTATTAAGAGTTGATATAGAATTTTGACCATGACAAATGTCATCTTGCATCTAAATTATCTGATCAAACTTCGCCTATAAATACACTCTAAAACCATCACTTTCAGCGGAAAAATCGACCAAAAATCCTTAGAAAATGTTGAGAGAAAAATAGTAGAAAATAGGGCTAAAAGGGGCAAAAACTCAAGAAAATAACCAAACCCTTTCCAAAAATTGTGAAAATTTCACATTATACTACTTTCTTACCCAGAAAAACAATTAGTGTTGGAGGTGAAGCAAATATCAAAACAAAAATCACTCAGAAATTCGTAAACCGTGAAGAACAAGTTCACAAAATCTACCCAGAAACTTGTTTTGAGGTAGCATGTTCATACCTTGTTCCATACTGTTTTCAGTCTTAGGTACAAACTTAAAGTTGTTTAAAATATGTTACAGTATATATTCCCGTCGTCCGTTTTCCCAGAAAGTCGCCGGACATAGAAGTTTCCGGCTACCAAAATACCCTACTTAATGATTCTGAAAAATCATAATCTGGGCGAAATTGGCTGGGAATTTTAAAACGGTTTCTGAACGAAAGTTGTAGCTCTCGACGAGACGATAAACCCCTGAAATTTTCAGCTGCACGTGAGGCCGGAGGGACGGTCACACGCCGGCAAGGGGGCGTGTGTTTCACGCGCCTCCACGATTCTCACTATTCCGATTGCCGAACGTTTCGGCACTAATTTTTAGATATTTATGGAAGGTTTCATGATTTTTCGACTAATGGTTGAATTATCATGAATTTTTAAAGTCTTATTCAAAATTACCCGGACAAGTTTTATACAAAAATGTTGTTTAAGAATGTTCAGCCGTGCATTTGGGTCACTAATCACTATAAATTAATTATATTATGATTATAAGACTTTCATTGGCAACTGGGTTCAAAACGAGTCAATCCAGTAAAATACCGTAAGCTAGTGAGGTGAGGTGTACTATCGATTTCTTTCAAAATAGCAATTTTGGCATTTGGCCTGGAACTTACATTATATGTTTACTCATTACCATACTTTTCATAATGTTATCATATTGTGCATCAAAACAGTTCATTGAGCATATTGTCTACATACCTTGTTACCATGTTTATCACTATTATGTTCCTTCGAATGATTGAATGACTATTGGAGCCCTGGACAACATGCATATGTCTGGATATTGAGTCCACTGGACAACGCGGCTTCGGTCCAAAAAGTGAGTCCAATGAACAACGAATGATAGTCCGGGTATATGGTTCATCTGAACAACGTGCATCGTGTTACGGCTGGAGAATGGTTCACCTTGGCTCATAAATGAATGAATGTACACATCATATCTGGATATATGGGGAAAAGTGCTACAACTTTACTGTCGGGAGGGAGCCACCTCTTTAGCCCACAATATTCACCAAAATGTCCTAAATCATTATTGTTAATTGACAATTTCCTTAAATACTGTGATATTTATTTATTACATTACATGTCATATTGATACATTGCATCATTACTAAGTACACAATATAAACCATTATTGTTCCCTCACTAAGTCCTTAAAGTATTAACCTATATTTCCTTGTTATTTATTGTGAGTTCCAGATACAGGAGAACCGGAGGCAGAACCGGAGAAAAATTAGGAAAAAAATGAACATGTTGGCTTACCAGTACTTAGTACTTTATATTTGCTAGAGTGTCGAACCTTTTTAATGAGTTGTTTTGAGTTGAATTTTGTTAATTTTTTTATATAAATGCTTCCGCTACTGTTAAATAAGTAATTATTACGTATTTAATATACAAAAGTAAAATCCTAAAAATTTATATTTATATATTTATGAATAGATTGTGGTACTAGATAAGGGATAAATTAATATGTCCCGAGTCGGGTCCCACTCGCGATGATGATGCAACGATGTGGTAGTTGGCTCGATGTTGCCATTATATCAATTTGTATATCGGATGGGATATGGTTGAGGTGATGATTGCTGGATTTCGATTTGATTTTGGAGATTGAGTTACAGAAACAGTCAGGGAATTATCGTATTATGATGATTGATTTCAGGAAGTATTTCTGTTACGTTTTAGTATTTTTTACTGTTGATACTATATATTTATGATTATGTTCTTATTATTGATGGTGTGTGCTCACCCATTTTAGGGTTGTTTCTGTTGAAAATGTGGTTCGTTGAAAAGCCGTTATAACTGTCGGAACGGCCGTTCCATAATCGGAACAGCCATGGCAGAGTCAAATTTCATACCTGAGGCTTGCAAATCTGCTTATCCAAGCGAAGAAGGCGAAGTTTGATGCCACCAGCCCAACTGCCAAGGATGACGGTGCGGTCATAGCTCAGCTGGAGATGGACATTCTCACTCTCCACATGGTTGTTCGCATGCATCGTCAGAGGCTCAACATTTCAACTCCGGTTCCCAGTCCGGATCATCCACAGCGAGCAAGATTGTGGCAGAGCAAAGCTCTGAGCCACCCATTTCTGAGACAGCGGAGCAGCCACTGACCAATGCTCCATCTGCTGCAGAAACTGAGGCAATGGACGTATTGCTGGAATCTCCTACCACCTCCTTTCCATTTGTGTCCTCAGTCTCAGATATTCAGACCAGCACGCTAGACGCACCTCCGATAGTTGTCCCACCAAACTTTGTCGATGATGATCTAGTTGTGTCAATATAGTTGCAGCTCTGCAGGTTGAGGAGCCTACTGAACCTATCACTCCTCCTGATCAGTCTGCTGCAGATTTGGCATTTTTGCAAGAAATTTCTACAGATTTGGTCGAATTGATCCGGTCCGATATTCGCCAATCTGCTGACTCTACCATTGTACCGGTTGAAGCAGAAACTGAGCTGACTGCGTCACCTGCTGATCATTTCCCAGACCCCGTTGATGATGGTCCATCAGTAGTCAAGTCCCTTCAAGAATTATCTGAAAACTTTCTCTTTCTCTCTCAACGAGTAAGAGAAGTTCATCAAAGCCAGCGGACTACGTCTTTGGGTTTTGAATCTTTCAAAGAAAAGATGATGGTAAGAATCAACGGTATTCAGCGTGGACTGAATGATCTGTTATCTCAGCAAGCCTCGTATAAGAACAGTCTGAGAAAAGAGCAGATCAAGCTGGCTACCGAAGTAAAAACTATAGTTGCCAAATCCCTCCATGCTCAAGGCACTCGCCTGGATGATATTTGCGCTCAGCTTACGCAGATCATAGATTTCCTTCAGGAGATTGCTGCTGACAAAAGGGGGAAAAGAAGAAGGAGCTGAATGGTTCTGCTTCACCTCTACTTATTAGTTCAAACTCATAATAATGACATAGCATCGTTACTCATCTGTTCAGCAGATCGGTCTGATGTTGAAGCGATCTGGTCTGGAGTGGCTGACAGGGCCTTGTTTGGTTGAGAGATGAATGGTTCTGCTTCACCTCTACTTATTAGTTCAAACTCATAGGCCTTAAGATCTGCAAACAGATCATGAAGTTCAACCTTGTTAAGGTCTTTTGATTCCCTCATAGCAATGGTCTTTACATCCCATTCCTTTGGCAGAGCTCTCATTACTTTCAGAGCGATCTCTCTGTTAGAATATTCCTTCCCCAGACCATTCAGTTCATTTATGATGCCGGTGACTCTTTCATCAAACTCATTTAGAGTTTCTCCACTTTTCATCTTTATGCTCTCAAATCTTTGAAGAGCAACAGTTAACTTGTTCTTTGGTCTGGTCGTTGCCTTCACATAGCTGTGCTATCTTCTCCCAAATTTCTTTGGCAGTATAGCACATTTTGATTTTGCTGAACATGTTCTTGTCCAAAGTCTTGAACAAGATGTCTTTGGCCACATTATCGAGATTTGCTTTCTTTCTTTCCTCATTCGTCCAGAGGGATCTATCTTTTTCCACCATTTGTGGTTCTCCATCAGAGATGGCTACAGCTGTATTGATTTTTAAGATCTTCATTGGTCCATCAGTGATGACGAACCACATATCGTCATCCTGAGCTGCCAGATGAGCTTGCATTCTGATTCTCCAGTCATCATAGTCTTCTTTTGAGAACATGGGAATTTTGTTGAATGATGTCATCAGCTTAGTCTTTGTGCTGATTAAGATGACCTTGCTCTGATACCACTTGTTAGGATCGGTCCGGAGTGTTTAGAGGGGGGGTGAATGAACACTCCTTATAAAATTTATCCCTTGTGAATTCTTCCGGATTAGTGAAAGAAATCTGTTACTTAATCAACTCTTTGAACAGAACAGACCACTAAAAAGGTGAGTGCGGAAACGGTCTGCTCTTGTAAAAGTAAGAACGGCTCGATGGCTAAGTGCAGAAGGATAAGACACAGGATATGTTTCTGGAAGTTCGAAGGTGGTGTAATCCTTCTACGTCTCCCCTTCTTCCAATTAAGGAAGGTTTATACTAGAAGACTTTGATTTATACAATCCTGTTGTACAAACCCGATTCAGGCTGGATTTACCTCACTACCAGTCTGAAACTCCTAGTCACTCAACCTGCTCAGACACACTCTGTCTGACAGTTACAATAAGTTGCTCACTTCTATTTTTCAATACACAATGCGCACAGTGATCCTACAATGATCAAATGTTACAAAGTAATTGCGCTTAAATAAATAACTTCAGCTCGAAAGCTTCTGAACTTTGTAAGCGTGTGCAGATGCTTTCTTGTGTGTTTTTCAATTGATCAGCGTGAGTTGGAATCCACCGTTTTTGTCTTCCTTTTGTTGCATCCTTTTATAGTTGAGGGTAGCAACGGCATTGTTTCCCTTAATGTGCGACTTTGACTCTTTTTAAACTCTGAGAAAGCTACAGTCTTCTTCTTCAGGACACTTGCCGTTCTGGTGTATGCTTTCGGCGACTGTCAGGTAAGCTCTTCTTTGTCTTCTTACCTTTAATGGCAATCTTCGACTTTTGATCCTTTGTAGCATTAATTACAGCATTAAATGCTACAATAAATGACCGTTGATGGTTCGGACTGAGAAGCCATCCTGTATGTATCTTTGACTGCTTTGATCTGATAAAGATTGAGATCGATCTGAAGTATCGATCTAGTCAGTCTGGAATCCATCGATCCGGTCTGATATGTGATATGCTTTATCAGCTTGCTCTGTTTTGCACGATCGATCTGGTATGCCTGATTTCCATCGATCCGGTCTGAAATGTTTTGTCATCTTGCTCTGTTTTGTCCGATCGATCTGGTCAAACTGATATCTATCGATCCGGTCTGAAATGTTTTGTCATCTTTAAAATCTCATCGATAAGGTCCGGAACTAACAAATTCCCCCTTTTGATGATGACAAAACCTAGCTTCTAAGTCTTTTTAACCAGTCTTGATAAGAGCTCTGAAGCGAATGCTTTCGGATCGATTACTTCTTTGTTCAAAATAAATGAACTTCATTAAGTTGAATCGATTAAATCTTTATTATGAAGCCTTATGAAGAGGTTCAAAATAAATGAACACAGGCTTAATCAGACGAGGATTTTATTGATCACCAAGAAAATCCTAAAAATACACAGTCTGAAAATATTATTTTCTAGAAGGCGGCCTGAAGTCTGTCTTCTTTTCCCCCTTTTTGTCAGCAGCAATCTCTTGAAGAAAGTCGACAACTTGTGCTAGCTGCGCGCTGATAGCGTCAAGACGAACGTCTTGAGCGCGGAGGGAATTGGCAACGGATGCTCTGACTTCAGTGGCTAGCTCGATCTGCTCTTTTCTCAGGCTGTTCTTGTAAGAGGCCTGTTGAGGAAACAGATCGTTTATGCCGCGCTGAAGGCTTCCGATACTGGCATTCATCTTCTCTTTGAAGGAAGCAAAGTCCAAGGCTGTGACCCTCTGACCTTGATGAACTTCTAAAATGCGTTGAGTGAAGGACAGACAGGTATCAGAGAAGTGCTGGATAGTCCGTGCCAGGGATGGAGGTGCATCAGATAGCTTGCTGGGAGAGTGATCTGATGATGACATGGCATGGTCATCTTCTTCAGCAATCGGCACGATGGAAGAAATGGCAGCTTGATGACTTTCGGATCGGATCAGAGTGATCAGATCCGAAGAGAAACCTTGAATGAAGGCCAAATCTTCATCTGATGGTCCCGGAGGAGAGTGGGGACTGGGAAGTTCCTCAACTTGGAGAGCTGCAACCACTGTAGATACCACGAAATCCGGATCGATGAGGTCTGGTACTTCAGTTGTTGCACATGCTTCAGCTGGACTGGGTTGTGCACGGGAGGCTGATGACTTCAATGGAATAGATGTTGTCGGAGAGTCCAACAGAACATTCATTGGTTCATCATCTGTTGCAGACGGAGCATTAGACAATGGCTGCTCCGCTGTCTGGTCTGGTACGTGCTCTGCAGGCTGATCCTCTGTCTGTTGTGCTGCATCAGAAGGAATAACCTCGATAAATGGTTCTGCCAGAGTCTTGCTTGCAGAAGGATGATCCGGGCTTGTGGCTGGAGTGGAGATACTTAGCTTCTGTCGTTGAAAACGGACAGCTAAGGATAGAGCATGAACATCCATCTCGAGTTGAGCAATCACAGCCCCATCATCTCTGGCAGTAGGAGCAAGCGGATCGAAGTTCTTCTTTTTGGCAACAAGAAGCAGATTAGCCAGTCTGAATCTGTGTTTTGCCGTAAATAAATCTCTGCGCTGCACGGCAAGTCGAACATCATCAGTCTCTGTTCCTTTCAGAGCTTCATCTTCCATTTTCTTCAATCTGTGCAACTTACCGTAGAACAGTTCAATGTGGTTGATAGTCCGGTACTGGACATATTCATCAAAAACCATAATGAGTTCCTTTAGCCTCTCATCAACATCCTCCATGGCAATGTCGATAGCAGTCTGCGCTGCAGATTTGGGTTTAGTAGAGAGGGGTTCGGTGAGAATGGCTTTTCCCTTGCCGGTGGAGGAAGGGGACTTAATCCCTGATTGGGTATAGTCTCCCAACTCAGTGATGACTATCCCTTTGACCACGGGATTGGCAGAGGGAATTCTAAGGGTGACTTTGGGTGCAGGGGTTGAAGCTTGTGAAAGCTGGGTGGAAGGTTGAGGGCAGGGGTTGCTTTAGAGGGTGGTAGTATGGGTGGAGGTAGAGATTTGGCTGGTTTGGTAATCTGGGTTCGGGGCTTTTTGGGAAGTGGCTTGGTTGGTGATGAGTGAGCAGACTGGGTGGCTTCTGAGTCAGTCTGAATGGTCAGCTTCCGCTTGACCCGAGGTTTGCGCACAGCAACTGGTTCCTCGTCCTGCTCAACCTTGACTGCAGCCAGAGTAGCAGGAGTAGGCGGAGCACTCTTGGACTTCAGCAGTGCAAGCCCTTTGGAGTTAAGGATCTTAAAGGGACGGAGAGCAGACGGCTTGCTCAGCTCGAGGCCTAAGGACTCCAAGAGCTTGCTGAGAGGAACAGCAAAACATACGGCGTGCTTGGATGCAATCACCGTTTCCAGCAGTACTCCAAACAAAATCATGGACCAGTTTATCTTCTGGCCGGATACAATAGCCGCCATGGCCCTGAACTTTTCGGCGGTTACAGCATCGAAGCTTCCTGCTTTACCCAAAAGTGGCTTGCCTACCACTTCGCACAGCACCTGGAAATGGAAGAGCATTTCCTTCTTCTTAAAGGAGGGTTGCAATCGTTGGCCAGAAATAGAAATCTTCCCCTGAAGATCTAAGAGTGACGCTTGAGGAGTCTGTCCGAACTCTGTCAGTCCGGAACTGGGGAGGCCAAAGGTCTTGGCCATCGTTGTTGGCGAGATCTCGAAAGATTTGCCCTGGACAGTAGTAGAAATGGATGTCTTCCGGGAGATGGCGTTGGCGAACAGCTCGCGGATTTCTGATTCATACACAACTGTTCGGCATTCCAAGAAGTTCCTTAAACCAGATGATTCCAGGGCTCTAAAAATGGACACCATCGCAGCATCTTCTGTTCTGTAAATGTCATCAAACTCAACGGAGAGTGAGTTATGAGTGATGGTAGCCATTTAAAAAGAGTTTAAGGGAAGTGCGAAGAGTAAGAGAGTGAGAGAGTAGGAAGGTAGAAAGCGGTAAATTGTGAAAAGTGAACAAGTATGAAATGTTCAGCCCGCTAAATAGGAGAGAGAAGACACGTGTCTTTATCTCCAAGACTGAGAATTAAATAATTCAAAATAAACGGTCAGGATAAAGAAAGATAAGGCGGTTAAAGTACAACTAGTTAAAATGGTCAATCAGTCCGAGCTGTTTTTATTATCCAGACAGATCATAGGATAAAACCAGACTGACAAGGATCGGTCTGAAAGTTCGGACCGGTCTGTGTCTTTCTGAACATTGTATTATCGATCTGTTGTGAAAAAAAAATCTTCAAGTGCGAAAAGAATAAAAACATCTAAACTAATTAAGATAAGTCAATTAAACCAAGAATTTGACGGAAATAATTAAACTTAGCCTCAGGAAGCGGTTTAGTGAAGATGTCTGCTGCTTGCTGCTCTGTTGAAATGTGCTCGATCCGAATTTCCTTTTTGCCAACATGATCTCGAATAAAATGATGTCGTATATCAATATGCTTTGTGCGAGAGTGCAGAACTGGATTATACGTTATAGCGATTGCACTTGTGTTGTCGCAAAATATCGGAGAGTCAACATCTTGGATGCCATAGTCTTTGAGCTGGTGTTGAATCCAGAGCATTTGAGCACAACAGCTTCCAGCGGCTAGGTATTCTGCTTCAGCTGTGGATGTGGCAATTGATGTTTGCTTCTTACTGAACCAAGAAATCAATCTTTCACCTAGGAATTGACATGTTCCACTGGTGCTTTTACGATCGATTTTACACCCAGCGTAGTCTGCGTCTGAATACCCGATCAAGCTGAAGTTTGAATCTTTGGAGTACCAAAGACCAACGTTCTGAGATCCTTTTAAATATTTCAGAATACGCTTGGCAGCAATAAAATGTGATTGCTTTGGTTCTGACTGAAATCTGGCGCACATACAGACTGAAAACATAATATCGGGCCGGCTCGCTGTAAGATACAATAGCGATCCGATTAGTCCTCTATACATGGTTACTTCAACCGTTCCCCCTTCATCTTTGTCTAACTTGATTGTTGGACTCATTGGAGTTGATGCAGTTGAGCATGTTTCCATTCCAAATCTCTTGAGGAGCTCTTTGGTATACTTGGTCTGATTGATGAAAATGCCATTGTTGAGCTGTTTTACTTGCAGACCCAGAAAGAATGACAATTCTCCCATCATGCTCATCTCGAACTGTCCCTGCATTAACTTAGAAAATTTCTCGCACAATTTGGGGTTAGTTGACCCAAAGATTATGTCATCAACATAAATCTGAACTAATAGGGTATGTTCCCCCTTAATGAATTTAAATAGAGTTTTATCTACTGAGCCGATCTGGAAATCATGGTTCAGCAGAAATTGAGATAGAGTGTCATACCAGGCTCTTGGAGCTTGTTTCAGACCATACACTGCTTTATTCAGTAGATATACATGATTGGGATACAAATGGTTCTGAAATCCAGGTGGTTGCTCAATGTAGACTTCTTCCTGAAGCTTTCCATTAAGAAAGACGCTCTTAACGTCCATCTGATATACTTTGAAGTCTTTAAAGGCAGCATAAGCAAGAAAGATTCGGATAGCTTCAAGTCTGGCGACTGGTGCAAATGATTCATCGAAGTCGATTCCTTCTTCTTGTCTAAATCCCTGTGCCACCAGTCTGGCTTTGTTTCTAACCACAGTTCCATCTGCGTCTAGCTTATTTCTGAAGACCCATCTGGTTCCAATAACAGGCAGATCGCTTGGTCTGGGGGTTAGACTCCAAACTTGATTTTGTTCGAATTGAATAAGCTCTTCTTGCATTGCTTTAATCCAGTTGAATTCAGTCAGAGCTTCATCGATCTTCTTGGGTTCCAGAGTAGAGATGAAGGCAGCATGAGTGAACTCATCCATCATCTGTCCTCTGGTTCTGATTGGTGCAGAAGGACTACCAATCACTAAATTAGGTGGATGCTTCTTAGTCCATCGATAGCTTGACTCTGGATTGTCTGGTCCGGTCGGATGAATAGTAACAACATGATCAGCATCTGTTTTAATATTTGAGTCAGGAGCATTCGGATCAGCTCGATCTGAAGTTTCTTCAAAGCCTGGATCCGGTCTGTCTGGTAATTCTGGTTCTGGTGGATTGTCTCTTGACCTGTTAGCTACAATCTCATCATCACTGTTAGCTTCGAGATGGATATTTTCCATCTGATTTTGAATTGATTCTTTGTTGCCCTCAACACATAAAGTTTCATCAAAGACTACATGAACAGATTCTTCTACAGTTAAAGTTCGATTATTAAAAACTCGATAAGCTTTGCTAGTTGATGAATATCCTAAGAATATACCATTATCTGACTTAGCTTCAAATGCTGTAAGATGACTCTTACCATTGTTGTGAACAAAGCATTTACAGCCAAATACATGAAAGTGAGAAACAGATGGTCTGTTACCAGTCCATATTTCATATGGAGTGAGATTCAGCTTCTTGTTAATCATAGATCGGTTTTGAGTGTAGCAAGCAGTATTTACAGCTTCTGCCCAGAACTTTTGAGAGATTCCAGAATCAGCAAGCATTGTTCTTGCTGCTTCCTTGAGCGTTCTGTTTCTTCGTTCTGCAACTCCATTCTGTTGAGGAGTTCGAGCAGCTGAAAACTCATGCTTGATTCCATGATCTTCTAGAAAGGATTCAAGATTCTGATTTGAAAACTCAGTCCCTTTGTCACTTCGAATCCTGTCTATGCTGGATGATTTCTCGTTCTGAGTGCGTTTCAGCAGCTTGATCAACTTCGGACCGGTCTGATCTTTACTGCTTAAGAATATAGTCCATGTAAAGCGTGAGTAATCATCAATAACAACAAGAGTATACCGCATTCCCCCTAAACTTGTTATTGGTATAGGACCAAACAAGTCCATATGCAGTAATTCTAAACAGCGGGAGGAGGATTTGGCATTCTTGTTTTTGAAGGATGATCTGATCTGTTTGCCCATTTGGCAAGCTTCGCAGATCTTATCCTCAAAATCGATCTTGGGCAGACCGATAACTAAATCATGTTTACACAGGCTAGCAATGGTCTTAAAGTTGATATGATTCAAGCGCTTATGCCACAGCCAATGTTTATTATCATTGTTAGCGATGAATCAAGTAGGATTATCAGGTTGAGCATGATTCCAGTTAATCTTATAAGTGTTTCCATTCCTGATTCCTACGAGCATGGTTATACCTTCTGATGATTTAACAGTGCAAGTGTGTTTATGAAATTCTACAGCATAGCCATTATCACAGAGTTGACTTATGCTAATCAGATTATAGCACAGATTTTCAACTAACAGCACATCATTGATAATAATGTTACCATGGACAATCTTACCCTTGCCCACGGTCTTACCCTTTGAGTTATCTCCGAAAATAATTTTGGGTCCAATACATTCTGTCACTTCAGACAGCAGCTCGATGTTTCCAGTCATGTGACGGGAACACCCACTGTCCAAATACCAGTCTGATGCGAGTTTCTTCGGTACCTGTCATCAAATATAATTATTGTTGGTACCCAATCCTATTTGGGTCCAGAACGGATTAGCCCTTTGGGAACCCACACCTGTATCAGCTTCAATGGCTTGTGTGTGTAGGGTGTGCTGTGTGCTGGTCTGTTTCGATGCTGTGTGTGATAATGTGTGCGCTGTGAAAACCTTTGATTCTCATAAGGTAGTCTATATCTTCGTTGAATCGGTTTTGAGTTATAGTAATTGTATTGTCTTCCTTGCCTTCGATCTTGCACCTTTGGATTTGGTCTGATAGACGCAAATCTTGCTGGTGCCTTTTCTTTGGCTTGGTCAACATAACCAATTCCTTTTCTCAGATTTTGATTCTTGTAAGAGACTCCTGTTTGAATCTTAGGTGCTTCAGTTTCATATACTGTGCTGGATTTAACAAATGTCATTTGTTTGACTTGATTCTTTACCAGCAACAGCTCAGATTCATCTTTGGTGCATTCTTTGGTGTCAAAGCCTATGCCGGTGAAATCACCGACGTTTCTTTGAACCTCTTGTAATTCTTCCAAGGATGTTCTGGATTTTGTCCATGTTTTGAATATATGTGAGAGCTTAGCATTTTGTGTGCTAATTCTCTTATTTTCTTCATGGAGCTGATCATAAGAGATTTTCAGCTTATTCAGCTCGATCTGGAGATTTTTGCACTCACCCTGCTCAGAGCAGCTTGGTTTGTTGTGCTCATCCATTTGAGTACTGATTTTGGCTTTATTCTTCTCAAATGATTCAGCTAAGATCCTATAATCATTAGCCATGTCTTGCAGTGCGGACATGAGCTCTTCTCGTGTAAATTCATTTGAGTCAAGATCATATACCTCGTCTGTCTGACTCATTTCTTCGTCTGCCATAAGACATTGAATATCTTCTTCGCTTTCGCTGGAAGAATATTCAGAGCTTTCTGAGTCTGAGTCTGTCTGAGCCCATTTGCTGTTTCCTTCTTCAGCTACTAGGACTTTTGGGATTTTCCATGATTCTTGCGGTCTTTGTAGTGCTTCTTCTTTCTATCATCATGATGCTTCTCTTTCCGTTCTTCTTTCTTCGGTCTGGTGCAATCTGCAATGAAGTGTCCGGTCTTACCACAATTGTAGCAAGCCTGATCGTTAACAGTATCATCTTTTCTTGATTTATAATGATGAGAGGGTTTGAAGTTCCTCTTATTTTTAGACATAAATTTACCGAATTTCTTGATAAATAATGACATAGCATCGTTACTCATCTGTTCAGCAGATCGGTCTGATGTTGAAGCGATCTGGTCTGGAGTGGCTGACAGGGCCTTGTTTGGTTGAGAGATGAATGGTTCTGCTTCACCTCTACTTATTAGTTTAAACTCATAGGCCTTAAGATCTGCAAACAGATCATGAAGTTCAACCTTGTTAAGGTCTTTTGATTCCCTCATAGCAATGGTCTTTACATCCCATTCCTTTGGCAGAGCTCTCATTACTTTCAGAGCGATCTCTCTGTTAGAATATTCCTTCCCCAGACCATTCAGTTCATTTATGATGCCGGTGACTCTTTCATCAACTCATTTAGAGTTTCTCCACTTTTCATCTTTATGCTCTCAAATCTTTGAAGAGCAACAGTTAACTTGTTCTTTGGTCTGGTCGTTGCCTTCACATAGCTGTGCCATCTTCTCCCAAATTTCTTTGGCAGTATAGCACATTTTGATTTTGCTGAACATGTTCTTGTCCAAAGTCTTGAACAAGATGTCTTTGGCCACATTATCGAGATTTGCTTTCTTTCTTTCCTCATTCGTCCAGAGGGATCTATCTTTTTCCACCATTTGTGGTTCTCCATCAGAGATGGCTACAGCTGTATTGATTTTTAAGATCTTCATTGGTCCATCAGTGATGACGAACCACATATCGTCATCCTGAGCTGCCAGATGAGCTTGCATTCTGATTCTCCAGTCATCATAGTCTTCTTTTGAGAACATGGGAATTTTGTTGAATGATGCCATCAGCTTAGTCTTTGTGCTGATTAAGATGACCTTGCTCTGATACCACTTGTTAGGATCGGTCCGGAGTGTTTAGAGGGGGGGTGAATGAACACTCCTTATAAAATTTATCCCTTGTGAATTCTTCCGGATTAGTGAAAGAAATCTGTTACTTAATCAACTCTTTGAACAGAACAGACCACTAAAAAGGTGAGTGCGGAAACGGTCTGCTCTTGTAAAAGTAAGAACGGCTTGATGGCTAAGTGCAGAAGGATAAGACACAGGATATGTTTCTGGAAGTTCGAAGGTGGTGTAATCCTTCTACGTCTCCCCTTCTTCCAATTAAGGAAGGTTTATACTAGAAGACTTTGATTTATACAATCCTGTTGTACAAACCCGATTCAGGCTGGATTTACCTCACTACCAGTCTGAAACTCCTAGTCACTCAACCTGCTCAGACACACTCTGTCTGACAGTTACAATAAGTTGCTCACTTCTATTTTTCAATACACAATGCGCACAGTGATCCTACAATGATCAAATGTTACAAAGTAATTGCGCTTAAATAAATAACTTCAGCTCGAAAGCTTCTGAACTTTGTAAGCGTGTGCAGATGCTTTCTTGTGTGTTTTTCAATTGATCAGCGTGAGTTGGAATCCACCGTTTTTGTCTTCCTTTTGTTGCATCCTTTTATAGTTGAGGGTAGCAACGGCATTGTTTCCCTTAATGTGCGACTTTGACTCTTTTTAAACTCTGAGAAAGCTACAGTCTTCTTCTTCAGGACACTTGCCGTTCTGGTGTATGCTTTCGGCGACTGTCAGGTAAGCTCTTCTTTGTCTTCTTACCTTTAATGGCAATCTTCGACTTTTGATCCTTTGTAGCATTAATTACAGCATTAAATGCTACAATAAATGACCGTTGATGGTTCGGACTGAGAAGCCATCCTGTATGTATCTTTGACTGCTTTGATCTGATAAAGATTGAGATCGATCTGAAGTATCGATCTAGTCAGTCTGGAATCCATCGATCCGGTCTGATATGTGATATGCTTTATCAGCTTGCTCTGTTTTGCTCGATCGATCTGGTATGCCTGATTTCCATCGATCCGGTCTGAAATGTTTTGTCATCTTGCTCTGTTTTGTCCGATCGATCTGGTCAAACTGATATCTATCGATCCGGTCTGAAATGTTTTGTCATCTTTAAAATCTCATCGATAAGGTCCGGAACTAACAAAGCTTGTTCAGACATTGACCAAAGTGAAGAGTTGCACAGAAAATGAAATATTATCGTTGGTATAAACGACTATATAAGGATGCAACTAAAATGCTCAGCAGAGAGAGTTTTACAGATCAATCAAGAGACTGAACAACACAAGCTTACAAGTCAAAACATTCATTCTTGAGCAGACCATCGCAGAAAGATTTTATCTTACCAGTCTGCTCAAAGTTTTTAAAGCACATCTTATTGTATTATTTGGATCATCTAACGGATCATTTGTGCGTAGATTATTTCACTCTATCTCTTGTATTTGTGCTAAAATAGAAGAGTGAAATTCGATTGTAACTGTCAGACGGATTGTGTCTGAACAGATTGAGAGACTTGGAGTTTCGGTCTGGTAGTGGGGTAAATCCACCTGAATCGGGGTTGTACAAATAGTTGTATTACTCAAAGTCTTCTAGTGAATCCTTCCTTGATTGGAAGAAGGGGAGACGTAGAAGGATTTGCCTTCGAACTTCCAGAAACATATCTTGTCTCTGTACTGCTTTGCATTTCATAGCCATCAACCGTTCTTACTAGCTAAGAATAGACCATTTCCGCACTTTCATTTCAGTTATCTGTTCTGCTTAAGTACTGATTAAGAAACAGATTTCATTCACTAACCCGAGTGAAATCAATAAGAATTAAATTTTAGAGGAGTGTTCATTCACCCCCCCCCCCCCCCCTAAACACTCCCGTCCGCGCCTAGTTAACCCTAATTTCTCATAACATGTATATTAATAACCCTCAAACAATTTTTAAATTCCAAACCTCGAGTGATCAAATTCTTGAAGCCCCAATCCCCACCTAGTTAACCCTAATATCTCAAATACTTGCTCTCGATTTTTGAACCACCGAAGTAGATACCAATCCAAATTGTGTTATTTATCCTCACATCATTTCCAAGAAAAATCATTTATCAATTTCGAAATTCAGATACCGAAAAGTAACCAATTTAGGATTTAACTTTTTTCCCCTCAAATAACTCTAACCCACGAAATATCATCATTCGATTCCACATCCACCGTAGCATTTTTATTTTCAATATGACGTAGGCTACGATGACTCATGCTCAAACCAATTTGATCCAAAATATGGAGCATGATATGACCGAAATTAAAGTATTCCAAGACAAGGAGATGCGAGACAAGACCGAGTTGTTGGAGATAATCAATTTCTTTCGTTACAAGGCTCAAATGGTGACCTACCACCATCATCGTGCCAAAGAGCGACTTACAAAAACAATCAAGGACAACAAAACACTTGTGAGAGTCCACAATAACAAGTGCCAACAGTTGGAACGCTTCGAGCAGGAGTTCAATGAGTATCGTGAGAACATGTGGACACGTATCCAAGCTCTCACGAATGAGAAGAACGAATTGGCACAGGAAGTTGACTACAAGAAATCTATCATCAATCTCTTCTTGGAATAGTATGATCCCGAGGAAAATCCTATAGTAATAGAAAACTTTGAAGGGGTTTAGGAGACAGAGAAGCAATAGACTAATTTTATAGTATGCAATGTCATAAAGATAATAAGGAATATATCTTGAATATTTTAATGATGAATTTTTTGTTTAGGATTTCATTGTGAACCTCTCAGCTTAATTAATATATTTTAATTTATTCTCCCAGCGTATATCGAATTGTGTTATTCATCGGTTACTCTCCTACCCAACAACTTTAAACCCTTGCTACTATTATTTTGAAAAACTATATCCCTCTTTGTAAGTCATGATGAACTCAATCCAATTGTTTTCAATATCTTACACCCAATTCCTTGAATTTTTATTCTTGGGCTAACTTCGAGAATGTTAATTCTCAAATTACTCAATTTCGAGGAACTTCATTTCGAGTAAAATCCCGGGCTAACTCGAATAGTCGATGACATGCTCTCCTTATTCTTATTGAGATCTTTAGAGCCTAAGTAAATTATGTTATACTTTTGGGACACGTAATTTAAGATATAAATATCTCCATATTTGAGTATAAATTGTGAGACTGTGGGTTCAATGGTAGATTAGTCTCTAAAAATAATAAGGATATTAGGAATTCATTCCACAATACAGATAAAGTGATGGAACATCGTAGTCAGGCTTATAATATTTTTGGTAATGAGAATAAACTAATCAATTAGAATTAAGAAATTAAAAACCGATTTTCTTCATTCCAATAATTTTTTTTTGAAATTCGATAAAACTTATTGATCAATAAATTCATTTGCCTTCCTTCAAATTATATATGCCGCTATATTTTAAATATCAGTTAATTATATTTCGCATTCTATTCAATATTATTCATTTCGTTCATTTGGTTTCGGTTCCGATTTCTTTGATTCCAGTTTAATTACAGTTTGAATCGATGTGAATTGAAATTCATTTCTCTAAATTTTGAAGATATTTAATAGTTTATTTTTTATAAAAAAAAAATTTGGGTTAAATTTAATTTATAGAAATTAATGACTTTAATTATAGAAATTACATTAAATATATATACAAAATTGTAAGTCCTTGGTTTTGGTTCACAAATCAGTACCAAAACTAAAAAATAATATCTGATTTAAATCGTTAAGAGACAACCCTGGATTTAGTTTATGGTTAGAAGTGAATCATGGTCAGTCTACCTTTCAATATTAGAGAAAATTACTAGAATGTACCACATTCCAAAATTTCTTTCAACTAAATCACCCAAATTATTTTATTAACTAAATACATATTATAAAAAACTTATTTCAACCAAGTCCATTTTAAGAAACCATAATCAAAATAGGCAAATTGTTAGGACATAATAACCCTTGTTTAATTAAACACATTACAATAAATTATACTAAACCCTTAGCTTCACAATTCTCTATTTTGTTCTTCCCCACCATCGCCGTATGCTTTTCACAGATATCCTCTGCTCCAGCCATCTCCTTTCTCGCTGACGACACCATTCATTCTTAGACATAAAATATGTTCACCAATTGCATATAGCAGTAGCCAAATCATAGAACTAAATGGAAGTAGTACCAAATTTCAGAATTTTGTGTTTGTATAGAAAAGTTTGAATTGTGGCTTGGTTGTTATTGAATAGTGCATGATTAAATAGATATATTTGATCCTTCTTATCAATTGAACGATTTTGAACGTCTTTTTAATGTTTTGTGGTTTTTCGTATTTCAATTAAAATTGAATTTTTGTTTCAATTTTGCAACACATTATGTGTTTGTTCATAAGTTAAAAAAGTTTTTTGTAGCAAATTTCAGATTGATCATAACACTAGCTCCTGTAATAAAATATAAACAACTCAAAGCACAATATTTTTTGATCATCACACTAGCTCATGTAATTATTCCATCCAAGTTTCAAAAGCCATCTTATGTCGATAAATCCCTTTCCGATATTAAAGGATAAATTCAATGAAAAATGCCAACCTTTATTATATCTTCTCACCTGGGAGAGTGATGACATGGTAAACTGCATGTTTGAATTCACAGTGATTCAAGTGTAAATTGCTTGTACCTTATGAGTCTATTGGTGCATGTAATGTACATGCACCTCTAGAGTCATATGGTGCATGTAATTTAAATGCACTGCATGAGACTAACAACTCAGACCACTAGTTGAAAACATTTGTTTTTTGGTGGATTGTGGCGAAACAACTTTTTCTTATGCGATGCATGTGAATGTAACAAACTTTCAATTGAAAAGAAAGGAACCCATTAATCCAAAGGCAAAATACTCATTTTACAGTATAGAAAAATAAAAATAATATCCATGCACAATATGAGTCTATAGGTGCATGTAATTTACATGCACCTCTAGAGCCATACGATGAATATGAGTCATGCAGTGCATGTAATTTACAAGCATAGCATGAGATTAAAAGTGCACAACTCATGAGGTGCATGCAAATATAATATACATGCACCACTAGTTGAAAACATTTATTTTTGGTCGATTGTGCCGAAACAACTTTAACTTATGCGATGCATGTGAATGTAATATACTTTCAATTGATAAGAAATAAACACACTAAATCCAAAGGCAAACTACTCAATTTGCAGTATAGAAATATAAAAATAATATGCTTGACCCGTATGAGTCTATAGGTGCATGTAATTTGCTTGCACCTCTAGAGTCATACGGTGCATGTGAGTCATGCGGTGCATGTAATTTACATGCACCGTATGAGAGTAACAGTGCACAACTCATGAGGTGTATGTAAATATAATATACATGCACCACTAGTTGAAAACATTTATTTTTGGTCGATTGAGCCGACAACTTTTTTCTTATGCGGTACATGTGAATGTAATATACTTTCAATTGACAAGAAAGAAATCCACTAAATCCAAAGCAAAATACTCACTTTATAGTATAGAAAAATAAAAATAATATGCATGTAACATATGAGTCTATAGATGCATGTATTTTACATGTACCTCTAGAGTCATATGTTGCATGTGAGGCATGGGGTGCATATAATTTACATGAGTCGATAGACTCAGACACTGCCTTTAACCAAAAACATAGTCTATCGATGCATGTAAATTATATGCATCGTCTGAGTATATCGGTGCACGTAAATTCATGCATCAATGTAGTATAAATTAATGCACCGACAGAATTTAAATTTAATTAGGTGTACCAACAACATTAAATTAAGTGCACCGCTCTAATTTAAATTAAGTCCAACCCAAGCAAATGAGAAATTTTAACAAATTTCAAAAAATCAAGAAGAAGCAGAATCTTTCCAATATTTTAATAAACGGTGTATGTAAATTACATGCACCGCCGAGTCTATCGGTGCATGTAAATTACATACCTTGTAGATTCATATTGTCTTTAACCAAAAACATAGTTATGAAACATCTCACATACACTGTTGTTTATTTCCAGGAACAACATAATCATTATTCAATAAAAAAATGAACGATATCCTTGAATTTCAAACAACATTTATCAATATCAACAAAATGGTTATAATTTAACTGACAAAATGTGCATAATCTGAACAATTGTAAAACAAAATTGTCTGCTTATCAGTGTCGCCACCTCCTATAGTCATTTTGGCATATTTCAAATGGCTCAACTTTCAAAATTGTCTTTAAGGAAAAAGATTATGTGAAAGTTACTTCTTCATGCTACAACAGTGAAGGCGAAACCACGTGACTTTTCATCTTTCCTCGAATATTCATATCCCTAAGCTCAACTGTTTGAGAATGGTTGTCTACTTCTTATTCCTTAAATAATTGGATGCAGAGTGAGTATATCCACCAATCTCAAATTCTTTTTCTCAATTGAAGAGTTTTCTCGAGCATTTGGAAGGAATCATTTACCTTGATATGGAAATTTCTTTATCCACTTCGGCATCTGCATCACTTTCTGAAGTCTTTGGCAAAAAAATGTATGCATTGAGTATAGAAAATTGAAGATGACAAAAACAAACCTGACAGCAATGTACGACGTTCTTCAGTAATCCTCAGTTACGAGAGATTGAAATGTGGAATTTGAGGAAGAAGACGATGAGTTATTTTCATAGCAATAGGGTTAGTTTAATCATTGTATCCAAAATTGGACTTAGTTGAAAGATTTTTGTAAAGGGATTGGGCCAAAAAAAAGTTTCTCCTACTGGTACCCGCCTGAAATTTGCCATATTAGAGAAAATTACAAGAATGTACAACATCCCAAAAGTTCTTTCAACTAAATTACCCAAATTATTTTCTTAACAATTAAATACATATGAAACTTATTTCAACTAAGTCCATTTTATGAAATCCTAATCAAAATATGCCATTTTTAGGACATAATAACCCCTGTTTAATTAAACAGATTAAAATTTATACTAAACCCTTAGCTTCACAATTATCTATTTAGTTCTTCCTCACCATCGTAGATATGCTCTTCACAGATATCCTCTGCTCCAGCCATCTCCTTTCTTGACGACGACACCATTCATTCTTATACATAAAATAATGTTCACCAATTGCATGTAGCAGTAGCCAAATCATAGAACTAAATGAAAAGTGGTACAAAATTTTAGAATTTTGTATTCGTATAGAAAAGTTTGAATTGGTGGCTTGGTTGTTATTGAATAGTGCAGGATTAAATAGATGCATTTGATCGTTCTTATCCATTGAACGATTTTGGACGTCTTTTTGTTGTTTTGTGATATTTCATGTTTCAATTAAATTGAATCTTTATTTCAATTTTGCTATACATTAGGTGTTTGTTAAAAGGTTTTTTTAAGTTAAAAAAAGTTTTTGTTGCAAATTTCAGATTGATCACAACACTAGCTCATGTAATATAATATAATATTTTAAATCAACAACTCAAAGCACAATATTGTTTGTTCATAACACTAGCTCATGTAATTATTCCATCCATGTTTCAAAAACCATCTTATGTCGATAAATCCCTTTATGATATTAAAGGATAAATTCAATGAAAAATTCCAACCTTTATTATATCTTCTCACCTACGAGAGTGATGACATGGTAAACTGCATCATGCATATCAGAAACAGTGAATCGGCCAAAGCCCTCAGCTTGGCCAGCAAGAGCCCGCAAGCTGGAATCCACATGGCCGTACGGGAAACACAGACTCATGTTTGAATTCACATTGATTCGATATAGGTTCATGTAATGTACATGCACTCTAGAGTCATACGATCACTTGAGTCATGCGGTGCATGTAATTTATATGCACTGCATGAGACTAAACAACTCGTTCGGTGCATGTAAACTGTAATATACATGCACCACTAGTTGAAAACATTTGTTTGTTGGTGGATTGCGTCGAAACAACTTTTTCTTATGCGATGCATGTGAATGTAACATACTTTCAATTAAAAAGAAAGAAACCCATTAATCCAAAGGCAAAATACTCACTTCACAGTATACAAAAATAAAATAATATCCATGCACAATATGAGTCTATAGGTGCATGTAATTTACATGCATCTCTAGAGTTATATGGTGAATGTAGTCACGCGGTGCATGTAATTTACATGCATCTCAATTACATGCACCGCATGAGATTAACAGTGCACAACTTATGAGGTGCATGCAAATATAATGTACATGCTACCACTAGTTGAAAGTATTTATTTTTTGTCGATTGTGCCGAAACAACTTTTTCTTATGCGTTGCATGTGAATGTAATATACTTTCAATTGACAAGAAAGAAACCCACTAAATCCAAAGGAAAAATACTCACTTTACATCATAGAAAAATAAAAATAATATGCATGCATCGTATAAGTCTATAGATGTATGTAATTTATATGCACCTCTAGATTCTTATGTTGCATGTGAGTCATGTGTGCATGTTGCTGTAATTTACATGCATCGATAGACTCAGACACAGCCTTTAACAAAAAATATAGTATATCGGTGCATGTAAATTATATGCATCGTCTGAGTTTATCGGTGCACGTAAATTACATGCATCGATTTAGTATAAATTCATGCACCAGTGTAGTATAAATGCATGCACCAGTAGACCTTAAATTTAATTAGGTGTACCAACAACATTAAATTTAAGTGCACCGCTCTAATTTAAATTAAGCCAACCCAAGCAAAGGACACATTTTAACAAATTTCAAAAAATCAAGAAGAGACAGAATATTTCCAATATTTTAATAAGACGATGTATGTAAATTACATGCACCATCGAGTCTATCGGTGCATGTAAACCACATGCACTGGTAGACTCATATTGTCTTTAACCAAAAACAAAGTCATGGAACATCTTAAATACACCATAATTTTGAGTTTTACATTCAAAATCTACAAAAAATCATTTATCATTGAAGAATTTTTTGCCAATTTAAATTTCCCAAGTTGTTGCTAATTCCAACCAACCAAACAAAACACTTACTTTAATACATTTCAAAAAATAAGAAGAAGCATAAGATTTCCAAGATTTTAATAAGCCAGTGCATGTAAACTGTCGAACCGATAGACTCATACATCTGTGAAGGATGAGCCGAAATGGGTGGTGGACAGTGTCTTGTATTATCAATAATATTAAAGGCCTTTTGCCTATCCCCGTACCCTTTTTGCAGGCTACACCCCTTATCATAGGAATGGGTCGGAGATTAATTCTCTAAGGTGTTTATACAATCTTGTAGTTTGGTTGTCCCTTTTGAACCTAGATCTTGGGATCTCCAGTCACATAGGTTGGGTATCCACCATAAGATTTTGATTATAGGGTTTTAATCTCATTCCCCTCGATAAACTATATACTTGATCTCTAGGCAAACCTTTCATGAGCGGATCCGCAATATTCTCCTTTGACTTCACGTAGTCAATGGACATAATGCCATTTGAGATCAACTGTTTAATGGTATTGTGTCTACAACGTATATGTCTAGACTTACCATTATACATGCTACTCTGTGCCCTTCCTATAGCAGATTGGTTATCACAATGTATTTTAATTGCAGGCACAGGTTTTTCCCAACAAGGAATTTCTTCCAAGAAACTTCTAAGCCATTCGGCTTCTTCTCCCTCTTTATCCAAAGCTATGAATTCAGATTCCATAGTGGATCTAGCAATGCAAGTTTGCTTGGTAGATTTCCACGATACTGCAGCCCCTCCAATGGTAAACACATAACCACTTGTCGACTTGGAGTCTTATGTGTCCGATATCCAATTTGCAATTACTGTATCCTTCCAATACAACAGGATATCTTGTATAGTACAATCCATAGTTCAGGGTGTATCTTAAATATTTAAGTACCCTCGTCAATGCCTTCCAATGGTCATTGTTTGGATTGCTCGTGAATCTACTTAGTTTGCCAACCGCATATGCAATATCTGGACGTGTACAGTTCATGAGATACATGAGACTGCCAATTATCCTTGAGTATTCTAATTGCATGACAGGGTCCCCTTTGTTTTTAACCAAATGTAGATTCGGATCATAGGGTGTTTTGACAGACGACGTATCATTCGCGAGAAATTTCTCGAGTATTTTCTCAACATAATAAGACTGTGAAAACACTCGTCCTTCAGATATCTTGGAGATTTTAATTCCAAGTATCACATCAGCTTCACCCATATCTTTCATTTCAAAATGTTTTATTAACGTTTTCTTTGTCCCGTTGATGATTTCTAAGTTGCTTCCCACTATGAGCATATCATCAATGTACAAGCATACTATTACATATGCTTTAGGTGTGTTTTTTATATATACGCATTTGTCGCACTCATTAATTTTGAAACTATTTGACAATATAGTTTTGTCAAATTTTTCATGCCATTGTTTTGGCGCTTGGTTAAGCCCATACAATGACTTAATGAGTCTACACACCTTTTTCTCTTGTCCGAGAACAACAAATCCCTCGGGTTGTTTCATATAAATTTCCTCCTCAAGTTCCCCATTGAGGAATGCCGTTTTTACATCCATTTGATGTATCTCTAAATTGTTTAGAGCAGCGATAACAATGATCACTCTAATGGACGTAAATCTCGTGACTGGTGAATATGTATCAAAGTAATCAAGGCCTTCTTTTTGTCTATATCCCTTTGCCGCGAGTCTCGCCTTGTACGTATCAATTGAACCATCGGACTTATATTTCCTTTTAAGAATCATTTGAATTCTAATGGTTTACTTCCAGTTGGAAGGTCTACCAATTCCCACGTGTGGTTTTGCATTATGGATTCTATCTCGCCATTAATAGCCTCTTTCCACATAGGAGCATCAGGGCTAGATAAGGCGTCACTAACCGATCTTGGTTCGTTGTCCAACATATATGTCATGAAGTCAGTGTTGGGATATTCCCTAACACAACTCATTAGATGATTGTTTATGACATACAATGTATTATGATTTTGTTAATGGCAATTCATTATTATATATTATTCGACTATCTGTGTAATATGAATTAATATATAAGTTAATGTCCTTAAAATAATATTGTATTGTTCTTAAAGATTGTCCCTAGTCAAGTGTTATCATGAATCGGGATAATGATAATGCAATGAGACTAGTATATTTTGATTGATGAATTGTTAATAGATATGAGATATCAAATCAACACATGGGTACATGTTAGAGAACGATGTACTGGACAGACCCACCATGAGAATGCTACATGGATAGTTATATGAACGTCATAAGCAATTCTCATAGTGATAATAATGTATGTAATCCTTACGACTTGAGATCACCAGAGATCCCAACATAAGGAGTCATGTATCTTGATATTGTCAAACGCTACCTGTAACAGGGTAAACTATAAAGACAATCATTGGATACACCATGAATTATGTAGAGGGATGTCGAGTGATCAAGAAAGGATTTGTCCCTCCTATATAACAGGAGAAGTGTTTGGGTCCTTGATCAAGTAAGACTAAAATGCATGGCCGTGCTCGAATGAGTCGATATGTGATATCGAGCTTATTCGTTTATTCTAGTTCTACTTGGGGATCAAGAAAGAAAAGATTGAATATATGAGTATGACTATTCCATGACTCGTGTTCAATCTAAACACATTGGACAAAGGGATTAAGTTACATGGTTAATATTATCACAGTCCGTAGGTTATGTCGAGTCAATGACATTCTTGTAATTTGGGTAGCCTTGATGTGTTGCTGGATACCGCTCATTGCTTGTGACATAAAATTAGATTTTATGTCACTGCCAACATTGCAAGATCCTATCGGGTCACACAAAAGATTAAATCGATAAAGGGAGATATAATTCATTGGATGAATTAATTAAATAAGAAGAGTCTTAATTATAAATATTAGATATATAGATTTAATTAATATATTGGGTTTGGGCCAATAAGGCTTTTTAAAAGCCTTTAATTAAATCTAATATGCATTGTATAATATGATAACAAGGTTGATTAAGGGTTAATCATTTTATCAAACCTAATAGCCACCACAAGAGTGCTCTCGGCCGCCGCCACTCTCCTACAAACCTCACGGCCGCCGCCGCCGCCGTGAATAGTGAGATTAACGGTTGTCGTCCGATCGGTTTTGAACCGTGACTCTTGTTTCGGTTTGAGAACGAGTCTAGAAACTTGTTCTTGAACACCCTTTTCGATTTGATCGTGTGGATACCGTAGAGACGAATGTGCAAATCTTTGTTCGTGACTCGTTGTAAGGACCCCAAGCCCTTAACCCTGGATTAGTGTATTAACCACTATGTGTGGTACATGCTTCTATACAAATCAATCGGGAAACTCAGATGATGCTTACAAAATTCCCTTAACATTCAACGTTATAAGATCATTTCTACTAACATGTAGACCCATAGAGTTGCCCATTACCATGCCCTTTTTGCCACTTTTTACATTGTGGACTTTTATAAAAATTTGGGCAGAGTCTCCCCATAAATAGAGCTATCCCGAAACCAAAAGCACATCACATAATATAATTCCCGGCCAGGGAATACACAATACTCAACAGACTACTGAACACAAAGTCAATTCCCAGCCAGGGAAGACACCACACATAAGACGACAAAAGTGGGTTTCAACACCCACATAATACACCAACGACTCTCATATCATTAGCAATTCTACCACAATTGCACGCAACATATAATGAAAGAGAGAAAGGCTCATGCCTTTATATACAACCCATATACATGAATATCCATGCTCACAAGCGAGCATCATAAATGTGTATATAAACCTCGGGTGTATATAAGTACTCTATACGATACCGTGCTCCATCAAGCCCTGGTACCACGATCCTGTGAGTACATCCAATCAATAGCTCGAGCCCAGCTCCATAGCCATCGATGCACCTGTTCACCTGCCCCAACAGAGACAGCCCCCAACGGGGTGAGCATACCAATACACAAAATCCCATAATCACAATAATGAAATTCATAATTTACAACAAAAGTAAATACTAATGAATTTAAATGATACTCCCTGGATGGCAACATCCTCATCCGGGATTCCGTGTACTGTCCCTGTTCTCACAATCATCAAACTCATCAAATCTCATAAATCAGTAAATCAACACATTGATTTAACTCATAGCATGCCTGATTCTCAAGTATCAATAATCAATGATTTCCAAGTTCATTATACATACAAATATAGATATCACAATATCTAGTACTGATTTCTCAATTTCACTATCAATCACAGATAGCTCAAATGCCTAGACATCTCACATGTCTTATAATGAGTACATGATCCCACGATCATTCTCAGGCATCTCAAATGCCGTACGATAGTCATATAGACTCAGTACCCCATATATATCAACATATATATGCATATAGCCATACCCACAACCATCTAATGAAATTACAACACATTAGGCATTTCACAATTTCTATCACATAAAGTAATGCTCGTACGTCGCACGTACCTTAAATCTCCGAAGTCCGAGCCAAACCTTGCTCGAGTTCCATGCTCCGAGGAACAATGTGCTAACACGATAAATTAATTCACAATTAATTACGAACATGCAACCCATGCTCAAGCACACCCACAACCCTCAAAAATATTGTCAACACAAGACAATAACCAATATCGAAAATTGCTCAAGAATACCCCACAAATTCTCGAACCTTCACAACACAAAATCCAGCCCAAATAATTACCATAATTCATCTAAAACATGAATTAAGCTATCCAAGCAAGAATCAACATCCCTTGCCAAAAACCCCCAATTTTCGAACTCAATACCCTAAAATTCGAATCCAAACAAGCCCTTAAATTCGAACCCTTATAATTCTTCAAATTCGAACACAATCAAGCATCATAATGCATCTACAACATAAATAAATCAATTGCTAACAAGAATCATCACTCCTTATCAAAAATCCCCAAATTCGAACATAAACCCCACAAAAATCGAACTGAAAATCGAACCAAATGCAACCAATATTTCGAACCACAAAAATCTGAAATAATCGACCCAAACCAAGCACCAAAACGCCCCAAAAACACCTGAAAGAAAGCCCCAAAATCGTACCAAAAATCGAGCCCCAAATCGAAGAAATTCCAGTTTCGAACCCTAGCGTTTTCTGCAGAAATCCGAGCTCGATTCTTGACGAAACTTCGAATTGATGGTGTAGAAAGGACCGCCTGGACGAGACGAAGCCGGCGCCGGGTCGGACGCGCCGATCGGCGGCCGGACGGCGGCGGGCGAAGCACTTAAAGCTGCGTGGGTCAGGGGGCGACGGGAAGGTTACGCGGGAGGAGGAGAGAGACTGACGGGAAAATGTGGGGAAAAATGGCTCCGATAATTAAAATCTCGAGTTTAATTGGTATTTATAGCAAAATACCCCGAAATACTAATATCCCCACAAATACATCATGATTCATTAAAAATCATCTGTTTCCAAAAATTCTCTCTCTAACTCAAAAATCTCCTACCGGTGCCCACACACAGCACCCGAGATTCTGAGTCACACTATAAACCCAACTCACAGGTTTTCACCGAAATGAGAATACGATCTCAACCTCGGGATCCCACGATCCCAACTACTCAAATAGACGAGCCCAGAAGGCCCAACACTTCGATTAAACTCCAATTGCCACGTAAAACAACTTTACGGGTTATTAACACTCCGGGATTAACATCCCTAATCTCAGGTCATCACAATATCCCCCACTAAAAGAATTTCGTCCTCGAAATTAGCACTGGTGTATCACATAACACCCAGGCTACACAACAACATGAAGTCATAACCTCGATTCTTGACCATATCAGAATCGTCTCAATAAACGCGAGGATACTTATCTCACATCAAACTCTGAAACAGAGCGACTTTACCAAAACCAACATACCCAAGAGGCAAATGTACCTCGATGCGGTTCATCCCAAAAGTCAGTCCCTCATGACTGCAAAACAACCAATACTTACGACCGTAGATCGGACAGTCATCCTTAGTTCTAATACAACCAGTAAGAACGCATCCTGGATGACACCTCAACCGTGAGAACGTTGACCTCGTGTCAAACTCTGGAGTGGAATAGACTCCCAAATCCATCATAACGTCAAAGATCGTCAGCACAACTCAACGCTAACAGTCCAAAAGCAGTTAGTCGACTGAAACTGCAAGGATTCAAATCGCTCCCGATTCTATCGTAGATATCATCCAATGACATCTCTATCAAGACTCACGATGTCTAACATACATCGTTACGAGGGAAACACTAGGATACCACGGTGTACACATACCAAACCTGGTTTCCACTTTCAAACCTTTTCCATCGAAGGAGCAGTCGCATCATTGCAACTCAATTTGGGCAACTCACGGCCACAGATTCACACAAAAGACATCTCACAAGATGTCCACCTCCGGATATTCCAAGGATCACATCCTGATCATAAATAAACCATCGAGACTCCACAGAGTTCAAATCCTGGAAGGACATGCAATAAACACATTGCATCCTCAACGCTTGTGTCGACAACGACACCCAATAAATCTGAATTCCTGCCATCCCTTGACAATCCTAGGATTTAACAATCCAACTTGGGAAGGCTATCACATAACTCGAAGGAAACACCAACAATGGAACACCTCAACCCACACAAGATAATTCCCTCCTCAAAGGGAGTCAACTAACTTCACGATTGTTTCTCCTAACTTATCGTGCCATGGAGATTCCCAATCTCAAGGTGGTCAATATCTCTCATCAGAGATTTAGCCATCCAAATTAGCATACTCTATGCTTGACAAAAAAAGAAATCATTAATTGGCATCCGTATACTCACCGGTATACCTGCCTAAGCACTGACATCACATGCATACTCAATGCACTTGGCTCGGGTATCTACAACATACCCCTAAGCCCCAAACACGACCGTCAATTCTGAGTCATTCCCTATCCAGTGGAGGACGATAATCGACGATTAACAACACGGTGTGATTCCCAAAACCAACACCACACGTACCAACTCACCGAATCTTTCAAAGATTCCCAAATAGGTCTAATACTACCTCCTTCCCTACAAGGGAAGTGCCATCGAACTCGAGATCCACAAGTCTCGAACCACCGTTCGGAAAAACTGGATACAATAACCCCCATTGCATCCCAAATACACAGGTTCCCTCAGATCGAGTCAATAACGACCTGATGACTCTCTCGTTGGTACTCCAACAATACACTATGTCATCACCACGATATCTGGCTAGCAAAGCGCTGTCTCCATAGGCTTATATCAAGCCCACCAACAAACCATATGTCCCATCTCGGTACGCCATACCGTAACATACATATGACATCCAACTAACATCGTCAAACATACAACGGTACATGTCAATACACGACATCCATAATCTCATCGTCAAACACATGGCATATATATAGCAACACATAGTATCCACAATAATGCAAACACAAGTAATATGCCATACCTCATCGATATCAAGATAGCGGAATACCTGTATCCGTCGCTCGATAATAGTACGTAGTCAGCACCCATCGCTCGAAGGTGGCAAAATCCTGTGCTGAGTACATAGCGGCACAATCCATCGCTATAGAATCGACGGCATGATACCTCGTCATATAATAAGTGGTATGAAACCTCGCTATACACCTGAGCATGAAAATCGTCCACATAATAGCGGAAAGAGGCATCGCTATCAATACACATGGCGGCAAGAACCATCGCCAGTCAATATAGCGGCATGAACCATCGCTATCAATATACATGGCGGCAAGAATCATCGCCAGTCAATATAGCGGCATGAACCATCGCTATCAATATACATGGCGGCAAGAATCATCGCCAGTCAATATAGCGGCATAAACCATCGCTATCAATATCCATGGCGGCAAGAATCATCGCCAGTCAATATAGCGGCATAAACCATCGCTATCAATATCCATGGCGGCATGAACCATCGCCAGTCAATATAGCGGCATGAACCATCGCTATCAATATACATGGCGGCAAGAATCATCGCCAATCAATATAGCGGCATGAACCATCGCTATCAATATCCATGGCGGCAAGAATCATCGCCAGTCAATATAGCGGCATAAACCATCGCTATCAATATCCATGGCGGCATGAACCATCGCCAGTCAATATAGCTGATCCCTAGTCATTGTCACGGTAGTGTATTTTAATGCCCCTCGCTCAAGTAAAAACATGCGGTACTCCCACCCCTCGCTTCACATATAGGCGGCATAGAATAACCTCGCTTAAATGGACATGCGGTACTCCCACCCCTCGCCTCACATTTTAGCGGCAAATATTCTTTCCTCGCCTCATATGCTAACCACGCTTCAATGTGACATGCGGCGCTCCCACCCCTCGCTTCACATTTTAGCGGCACAAAATAATAAATAGCGGCAAGCATTTAAAATCATCACTCATCCATAACAATGACTCATGGGATATTCACCAAGTATTCCATTTACACCTGCAATCACAAAACATATGCCATATCCAATATACATCAACATGAGTGTATTTTAATGCACCTCGCACAAATGTGACATGCGGCGCTCCCACCCCTCGCTTCAACAAATGGCGGCAAAGCATTAAAATCATCACTACATGTACACATACATCCACAATGTATAAATCCATGATGTTATAAAATGCAGGTTACCGTTTCGTGTCTTTCAACCACGGCCTTAGCCTTTCGCATCATAGTGTTCCTACAGGAACAATCACAACCCATGAGCATACAATAATCCATATTCCCACAATATGATTATAATGAGTAAATGCATAAACTATGAGTACAAAGTACTTCCTGAATCCCAATGCATTTCGATATGCTCCACCTGGTTGTCCCTGTGTCACAACTCACAATCATAATCAACAGGTTATATTATGATTCCATAGATGTCATGACATACAATCGTTTCACTATGATCACATATCACAAATGCACATAAGCAAAATAGTTGTGTCACCCAACACTAGCTACTATCATGCATAAATATGTGCTACTCACTCCTATCAGCATGTTCTAGGCCCTCAACAGCCCCAAAGAGCTAACCACTACTCTGATACCACTAATGTAAGGACCCCAAGCCCTTAACCCTTGATTAGTGTATTAACCACTATGTGTGGTACATGCTTCTATACAAATCAATCGGGAAACTCAGATGATGCTTACAAAATTCCCTTAACATTCAACGTTATAAGATCATTTCTACTAACATGTAGACCCATAGAGTTGCCCATTACCATGCCCTTTTTGCCACTTTTTACATTGTGGACTTTTATAAAAATTTGGGCAGAGTCTCCCCATAAATAGAGCTATCCCGAAACCAAAAGCACATCACATAATATAATTCCCGGCCAGGGAATACACAATACTCAACAGACTACTGAACACAAAGTCAATTCCCAGCCAGGGAAGACACCACACATAAGACGACAAAAGTGGGTTTCAACACCCACATAATACACCAACGACTCTCATATCATAGCAATTCTACCACAATTGCACGCAACATATAATGAAAGAGAGAAAGGCTCATGCCTTTATGTACAACCCATATACATGAATATCCATGCTCACAAGCGAGCATCATAAATGTGTATATAAACCTCGGGTGTATATAAGTACTCTATACGATACCGTGCTCCATCAAGCCCTGGTACCACGATCCTGTGAGTACATCCAATCAATAGCTCGAGCCCAGCTCCATAGCCATCGATGCACCTGTTCACCTGCCCCAACAGAGACAGCCCCCAACGGGGTGAGCATACCAATACACAAAATCCCATAATCACAATAATGAAATTCATAATTTACAACAAAAGTAAATACTAATGAATTTAAATGATACTCCCTGGATGGCAACATCCTCATCCGGGATTCCGTGTACTGTCCCTGTTCTCACAATCATCAAACTCATCAAATCTCATAAATCAGTAAATCAACACATTGATTTAACTCATAGCATGCCTGATTCTCAAGTATCAATAATCAATGATTTCCAAGTTCATTATACATACAAATATAGATATCACAATATCTAGTACTGATTTCTCAATTTCACTATCAATCACAGATAGCTCAAATGCCTAGACATCTCACATGTCTTATAATGAGTACATGATCCCACGATCATTCTCAGGCATCTCAAATGCCGTACGATAGTCATATAGACTCAGTACCCCATATATATCAACATATATATGCATATAGCCATACCCACAACCATCTAATGAAATTACAACACATTAGGCATTTCACAATTTCTATCACATAAAGTAATGCTCGTACGTCGCACGTACCTTAAATCTCCGAAGTCCGAGCCAAACCTTGCTCGAGTTCCATGCTCCGAGGAACAATGTGCTAACACGATAAATTAATTCACAATTAATTACGAACATGCAACCCATGCTCAAGCACACCCACAACCCTCAAAAATATTGTCAACACAAGACAATAACCAATATCGAAAATTGCTCAAGAATACCCCACAAATTCTCGAACCTTCACAACACAAAATCCAGCCCAAATAATTACCATAATTCATCTAAAACATGAATTAAGCTATCCAAGCAAGAATCAACATCCCTTGCCAAAAACCCCCAATTTTCGAACTCAATACCCTAAAATTCGAATCCAAACAAGCCCTTAAATTCGAACCCTTATAATTCTTCAAATTCGAACACAATCAAGCATCATAATGCATCTACAACATAAATAAATCAATTGCTAACAAGAATCATCACTCCTTATCAAAAATCCCCAAATTCGAACATAAACCCCACAAAAATCGAACTGAAAATCGAACCAAATGCAACCAATATTTCGAACCACAAAAATCTGAAATAATCGACCCAAACCAAGCACCAAAACGCCCCAAAAACACCTGAAAGAAAGCCCCAAAATCGTACCAAAAATCGAGCCCCAAATCGAAGAAATTCCAGTTTCGAACCCTAGCGTTTTCTGCAGAAATCCGAGCTCGATTCTTGACGAAACTTCGAATTGATGGTGTAGAAAGGACCGCCTGGACGAGACGAAGCCGGCGCCGGGTCGGACGCGCCGATCGGCGGCCGGACGGCGGCGGGCGAAGCACTTAAAGCTGCGTGGGTCAGGGGGCGACGGGAAGGTTACGCGGGAGGAGGAGAGAGACTGACGGGAAAATGTGGGGAAAAATGGCTCCGATAATTAAAATCTCGAGTTTAATTGGTATTTATAGCAAAATACCCCGAAATACTAATATCCCCACAAATACATCATGATTCATTAAAAATCATCTGTTTCCAAAAATTCTCTCTCTAACTCAAAAATCTCCTACCGGTGCCCACACACAGCACCCGAGATTCTGAGTCACACTATAAACCCAACTCACAGGTTTTCACCGAAATGAGAATACGATCTCAACCTCGGGATCCCACGATCCCAACTACTCAAATAGACGAGCCCAGAAGGCCCAACACTTCGATTAAACTCCAATTGCCACGTAAAACAACTTTACGGGTTATTAACACTCCGGGATTAACATCCCTAATCTCAGGTCATCACAATATCCCCCACTAAAAGAATTTCGTCCTCGAAATTAGCACTGGTGTATCACATAACACCCAGGCTACACAACAACATGAAGTCATAACCTCGATTCTTGACCATATCAGAATCGTCTCAATAAACGCGAGGATACTTATCTCACATCAAACTCTGAAACAGAGCGACTTTACCAAAACCAACATACCCAAGAGGCAAATGTACCTCGATGCGGTTCATCCCAAAAGTCAGTCCCTCATGACTGCAAAACAACCAATACTTACGACCGTAGATCGGACAGTCATCCTTAGTTCTAATACAACCAGTAAGAACGCATCCTGGATGACACCTCAACCGTGAGAACGTTGACCTCGTGTCAAACTCTGGAGTGGAATAGACTCCCAAATCCATCATAACGTCAAAGATCGTCAGCACAACTCAACGCTAACAGTCCAAAAGCAGTTAGTCGACTGAAACTGCAAGGATTCAAATCGCTCCCGATTCTATCGTAGATATCATCCAATGACATCTCTATCAAGACTCACGATGTCTAACATACATCGTTACGAGGGAAACACTAGGATACCACGGTGTACACATACCAAACCTGGTTTCCACTTTCAAACCTTTTCCATCGAAGGAGCAGTCGCATCATTGCAACTCAATTTGGGCAACTCACGGCCACAGATTCACACAAAAGACATCTCACAAGATGTCCACCTCCGGATATTCCAAGGATCACATCCTGATCATAAATAAACCATCGAGACTCCACAGAGTTCAAATCCTGGAAGGACATGCAATAAACACATTGCATCCTCAACGCTTGTGTCGACAACGACACCCAATAAATCTGAATTCCTGCCATCCCTTGACAATCCTAGGATTTAACAATCCAACTTGGGAAGGCTATCACATAACTCGAAGGAAACACCAACAATGGAACACCTCAACCCACACAAGATAATTCCCTCCTCAAAGGGAGTCAACTAACTTCACGATTGTTTCTCCTAACTTATCGTGCCATGGAGATTCCCAATCTCAAGGTGGTCAATATCTCTCATCAGAGATTTAGCCATCCAAATTAGCATACTCTATGCTTGACAAAAAAAGAAATCATTAATTGGCATCCGTATACTCACCGGTATACCTGCCTAAGCACTGACATCACATGCATACTCAATGCACTTGGCTCGGGTATCTACAACATACCCCTAAGCCCCAAACACGACCGTCAATTCTGAGTCATTCCCTATCCAGTGGAGGACGATAATCGACGATTAACAACACGGTGTGATTCCCAAAACCAACACCACACGTACCAACTCACCGAATCTTTCAAAGATTCCCAAATAGGTCTAATACTACCTCCTTCCCTACAAGGGAAGTGCCATCGAACTCGAGATCCACAAGTCTCGAACCACCGTTCGGAAAAACTGGATACAATAACCCCCATTGCATCCCAAATACACAGGTTCCCTCAGATCGAGTCAATAACGACCTGATGACTCTCTCGTTGGTACTCCAACAATACACTATGTCATCACCACGATATCTGGCTAGCAAAGCGCTGTCTCCATAGGCTTATATCAAGCCCACCAACAAACCATATGTCCCATCTCGGTACGCCATACCGTAACATACATATGACATCCAACTAACATCGTCAAACATACAACGGTACATGTCAATACACGACATCCATAATCTCATCGTCAAACACATGGCATATATATAGCAACACATAGTATCCACAATAATGCAAACACAAGTAATATGCCATACCTCATCGATATCAAGATAGCGGAATACCTGTATCCGTCGCTCGATAATAGTACGTAGTCAGCACCCATCGCTCGAAGGTGGCAAAATCCTGTGCTGAGTACATAGCGGCACAATCCATCGCTATAGAATCGACGGCATGATACCTCGTCATATAATAAGTGGTATGAAACCTCGCTATACACCTGAGCATGAAAATCGTCCACATAATAGCGGAAAGAGGCATCGCTATCAATACACATGGCGGCAAGAACCATCGCCAGTCAATATAGCGGCATGAACCATCGCTATCAATATACATGGCGGCAAGAATCATCGCCAGTCAATATAGCGGCATGAACCATCGCTATCAATATACATGGCGGCAAGAATCATCGCCAGTCAATATAGCGGCATAAACCATCGCTATCAATATCCATGGCGGCAAGAATCATCGCCAGTCAATATAGCGGCATAAACCATCGCTATCAATATCCATGGCGGCATGAACCATCGCCAGTCAATATAGCGGCATGAACCATCGCTATCAATATACATGGCGGCAAGAATCATCGCCAATCAATATAGCGGCATGAACCATCGCTATCAATATCCATGGCGGCAAGAATCATCGCCAGTCAATATAGCGGCATAAACCATCGCTATCAATATCCATGGCGGCATGAACCATCGCCAGTCAATATAGCTGATCCCTAGTCATTGTCACGGTAGTGTATTTTAATGCCCCTCGCTCAAGTAAAAACATGCGGTACTCCCACCCCTCGCTTCACATATAGGCGGCATAGAATAACCTCGCTTAAATGGACATGCGGTACTCCCACCCCTCGCCTCACATTTTAGCGGCAAATATTCTTTCCTCGCCTCATATGCTAACCACGCTTCAATGTGACATGCGGCGCTCCCACCCCTCGCTTCACATTTTAGCGGCACAAAATAATAAATAGCGGCAAGCATTTAAAATCATCACTCATCCATAACAATGACTCATGGGATATTCACCAAGTATTCCATTTACACCTGCAATCACAAAACATATGCCATATCCAATATACATCAACATGAGTGTATTTTAATGCACCTCGCACAAATGTGACATGCGGCGCTCCCACCCCTCGCTTCAACAAATGGCGGCAAAGCATTAAAATCATCACTACATGTACACATACATCCACAATGTATAAATCCATGATGTTATAAAATGCAGGTTACCGTTTCGTGTCTTTCAACCACGGCCTTAGCCTTTCGCATCATAGTGTTCCTACAGGAACAATCACAACCCATGAGCATACAATAATCCATATTCCCACAATATGATTATAATGAGTAAATGCATAAACTATGAGTACAAAGTACTTCCTGAATCCCAATGCATTTCGATATGCTCCACCTGGTTGTCCCTGTGTCACAACTCACAATCATAATCAACAGGTTATATTATGATTCCATAGATGTCATGACATACAATCGTTTCACTATGATCACATATCACAAATGCACATAAGCAAAATAGTTGTGTCACCCAACACTAGCTACTATCATGCATAAATATGTGCTACTCACTCCTATCAGCATGTTCTAGGCCCTCAACAGCCCCAAAGAGCTAACCACTACTCTGATACCACTAATGTAAGGACCCCAAGCCCTTAACCCTTGATTAGTGTATTAACCACTATGTGTGGTACATGCTTCTATACAAATCAATCGGGAAACTCAGATGATGCTTACAAAATTCCCTTAACATTCAACGTTATAAGATCATTTCTACTAACATGTAGACCCATAGAGTTGCCCATTACCATGCCCTTTTTGCCACTTTTTACATTGTGGACTTTTATAAAAATTTGGGCAGAGTCTCCCCATAAATAGAGCTATCCCGAAACCAAAAGCACATCACATAATATAATTCCCGGCCAGGGAATACACAATACTCAACAGACTACTGAACACAAAGTCAATTCCCAGCCAGGGAAGACACCACACATAAGACGACAAAAGTGGGTTTCAACACCCACATAATACACCAACGACTCTCATATCATAGCAATTCTACCACAATTGCACGCAACATATAATGAAAGAGAGAAAGGCTCATGCCTTTATGTACAACCCATATACATGAATATCCATGCTCACAAGCGAGCATCATAAATGTGTATATAAACCTCGGGTGTATATAAGTACTCTATACGATACCGTGCTCCATCAAGCCCTGGTACCACGATCCTGTGAGTACATCCAATCAATAGCTCGAGCCCAGCTCCATAGCCATCGATGCACCTGTTCACCTGCCCCAACAGAGACAGCCCCCAACGGGGTGAGCATACCAATACACAAAATCCCATAATCACAATAATGAAATTCATAATTTACAACAAAAGTAAATACTAATGAATTTAAATGATACTCCCTGGATGGCAACATCCTCATCCGGGATTCCGTGTACTGTCCCTGTTCTCACAATCATCAAACTCATCAAATCTCATAAATCAGTAAATCAACACATTGATTTAACTCATAGCATGCCTGATTCTCAAGTATCAATAATCAATGATTTCCAAGTTCATTATACATACAAATATAGATATCACAATATCTAGTACTGATTTCTCAATTTCACTATCAATCACAGATAGCTCAAATGCCTAGACATCTCACATGTCTTATAATGAGTACATGATCCCACGATCATTCTCAGGCATCTCAAATGCCGTACGATAGTCATATAGACTCAGTACCCCATATATATCAACATATATATGCATATAGCCATACCCACAACCATCTAATGAAATTACAACACATTAGGCATTTCACAATTTCTATCACATAAAGTAATGCTCGTACGTCGCACGTACCTTAAATCTCCGAAGTCCGAGCCAAACCTTGCTCGAGTTCCATGCTCCGAGGAACAATGTGCTAACACGATAAATTAATTCACAATTAATTACGAACATGCAACCCATGCTCAAGCACACCCACAACCCTCAAAAATATTGTCAACACAAGACAATAACCAATATCGAAAATTGCTCAAGAATACCCCACAAATTCTCGAACCTTCACAACACAAAATCCAGCCCAAATAATTACCATAATTCATCTAAAACATGAATTAAGCTATCCAAGCAAGAATCAACATCCCTTGCCAAAAACCCCCAATTTTCGAACTCAATACCCTAAAATTCGAATCCAAACAAGCCCTTAAATTCGAACCCTTATAATTCTTCAAATTCGAACACAATCAAGCATCATAATGCATCTACAACATAAATAAATCAATTGCTAACAAGAATCATCACTCCTTATCAAAAATCCCCAAATTCGAACATAAACCCCACAAAAATCGAACTGAAAATCGAACCAAATGCAACCAATATTTCGAACCACAAAAATCTGAAATAATCGACCCAAACCAAGCACCAAAACGCCCCAAAAACACCTGAAAGAAAGCCCCAAAATCGTACCAAAAATCGAGCCCCAAATCGAAGAAATTCCAGTTTCGAACCCTAGCATTTTCTGCAGAAATCCGAGCTCGATTCTCGACGAAACTTCGAATTGATGGTGTAGAAAGGACCGCCTGGACGAGACGAAGCCGGCGCCGGGTCGGACGCGCCGATCGGCGGCCGGACGGCGGCGGGCGAAGCACTTAAAGCTGCGTGGGTCAGGGGGCGACGGGAAGGTTACGCGGGAGGAGGAGAGAGACTGGCGGGAAAATGTGGGGAAAAATGGCTCCGATAATTAAAATCTCGAGTTTAATTGGTATTTATAGCAAAATACCCCGAAATACTAATATCCCACAAATACATCATGATTCATTAAAAACCATCTGTTTCCAAAAATTCTCTCTCTACCTCAAAAATCCCCTACCGGTGCCCACACACAGCACCCGAGATTCTGAGTCACACTATAAACCCAACTCACAGGTTTTCACCGAAATGAGAATACGATCTCAACCTCGGGATCCCACGATCCCAACTACTCAAATAGACGAGCCCAGAAGGCCCAACACTTCGATTAAACTCCAATTGCCACGTAAAACAACTTTACGGGTTATTAACACTCCGGGATTAACATCCCTAATCTCAGGTCATCACACTCGTGGTCTTGCAACGAGGATTCTGCTACAAACACGCTAGAAGGGTATGATTCTTATCAATCTCGGTTTGAATAACTTTGTATAGGTCCAGTGGTAGGAATCAAGTTTTATTTTTCACTGCGTATTGCTTGATTGATTCCTAACAGTGGTATCAGAGCCAGGTTCAAAGCTCATATCGGATTTATGCGATTAATTGTTTAATCATGTTTTGAATCTTTTGCATGCTTTAAAACTGTTTAATTCATATATGATATGTATTAATCGATTTTGTGGGAATTATCGCAATATTATATGTGATATAATTGACGGATCGAAGTATATGATAATTCGTGATCAAAACCGAGCCATTGGCTCACGTGAAATCTCACGGCCGCCGCATGGAGCTAGGGTCTCAGACCCTTGGCTCGAGCATGGGCCGAGCCGCCGTCAAAGGGCTAGGATTTCGAACCCTTGGCTTGCGCATGGCTCTCGGCCGCCGCCGCCAATCATTAGGGTTTCGAACCCTTTTGGCTCGATGAGCACCAAGCCGCCGCCGATATGGCTAGGGTTTCGAACCCTGGTCTCGTGTATGGTTGGGCCATGGGTTAGGCTAGGTTTTCGAACCTTGGACCGAGACATGGCTGAAACCGTGGGCTTGCTAGGGTTAGCAAGTGTGATATCCGGAGATTAATGGTGTTAATCCCGGTGTAGTAATAATCCTTGATGGATTTTTGATTGTGGCAATTAGGAATTAATTGCGGTTTTGCGTCTCCCGATGTTGTTAAATTGGGCATTTGGGATCGTTGAACCCAAAGGTTGGGATTGTATTCCCATTTTGGTGGAAAACCTATGAGTTGGGTTTTTAGTGGGACTTGGTGTCCGGGGTGCCTTATGTTGGGGCCAGTCTGGGGATTTGATGTTGGAGAGAGAGTTTTTGAAAACAGATGATTTTTAATGAATCATGATGTATTTGTGAAGGTATTGGTATTTTGGGGCATTTTTGCTATATATACCAGTTGAACTCGGGGTTCCGTCATTTGGAATCCATTTCTCTCCTCTCCTCTCCCTCTCACGCCTCTCTCTCACCCCAAACCCTTCCCCTTTCCCTTTGATGAGCAAAATTGATGGAGGCTCGTCCTAGGAGCCGGATTGCTCGAAGATAAGTTGGTAAGTTTCTTCCCCTTGTCATTGTCTTCGATTTGTTAGTGGTATGGTGTGTTATGGTTGAGTTTTTGGGTTGGATTTGTATTTGGGGGTTTTGGGTTAAAAATCTAAAATGTTAATGTTAGTGTTTTTATGGAGTTTTGGGAGTGTTGAGGAAGTTAGGGGTGTTGGTTTTGAGTTTGGGTGTGAAAAACACCATGGAAGCTCAAATTTTTCGGAAAAATGCAGGTGGCGATCGATCGCCGAGGTGGGGCGATCGATCGCGACGGGCAGCTGTTAAAAATCGAAGAAGATGAACAGTGCAGGCGATCGATCTCATGGTTTAGGCGATCGATCGCGAGCATGTTGGCGATCGATCGCGAAGGGTGGTGATCGATCGCGTGTAGGCGATTTTGGCCACTGGAGTGTGGCGATCGATCGCCACCCGAAGGAAATTGTTTTTTTTTGGAATTTTTTGGAAAATGTCGGGATTTTGGAACCGGGGTTTAAAGGGGCCATTTTAGGGGCAATGTCTACATTCCAATGGGAATGCTATGCTTTTAAAATGGATTGGTTGGAGGCAAAATTAATTAACGGAATTCCCGGTTGAATTCTGGGATATCTTTTAAACTTGTTAAATGGTATATTTTGGGTATTATGCATGCTTAGCCGGGGGGCTTCTATTTTGGTGATCGTCATGAATTGACGATGGGTTTTGAGGCTGCAAACGTGCGTGGGCACGTGATCGCATGCTTATTCTTGATTGTGAGTTGTTTATGTGTTTTAGCACATATGTCTCGAGGCATGGAACTCAAGCAAGGTTTGGCTTGGACTACGGAGACTTAAGGTACGTATAACGTACGAGCATAGCCTATTATAATATTACAACTGTGAATTGCATGGTATGTGATAATTGCAATGAATGAAGATTGAAATGCATGGTATATGGTGCTTGAAATAAATGGCCAATGAAATGTATAGCATTTGGTAATTGTGATAAATGGAAATATGCTGAGAATTATATAGTGCCGCCTTGAGCGAGCAACGATTGAGATGTTATCGCTGTTGAGCGATCATCGGTTATGACGCCGCTATTGTGGAGCGGGCGTGGGATGATGATGCCACTATTGTAGAGCGAGCTATGATATAGAACTGTGGTATTATTGGTTAGACATATGTGATATCTATGGTCTTTTATGTAATGATTTTACCATATGGATTATGAGACTGACATAATAGAAATGGTATCTGTTAATCCATGTGGTGATTAACTGGCTTTGAGAATTTGATGAGTTTGGTTATTTTGAGAACATGGACAATACAGGGGATCCCGGATGAGGATGATACCATCCAGAGAGTATCATTTAAATTCATAGTATTTACATTTTGTAAATTATGAATTGTAATATTATGATTATTTGGATTGGTGGTATTGGTATGCTCACCCCGTGTGGGGGCTGTCTCTATTGGGGCAGGTGTTACAGGTGTAGCAGCAGCTTTGGAGTTGAGCTCGGGCTGTCGATTTGAGGTACTTCCAGGATCGAGGTACTAGAGCTGGTTGAATAAGTGCATAGATCCAGAGTTGAGATCGAACTGTGCTTGGGAGGTGCTTCCAGGATTGAAGTACCAATAACGGTATATGGTAGACTATTTTTATACATTAGATACACGCTCATTCCTTTGGGTGCTCTTATGTGAGTACATTTTACGTGTATATGGGATGTATAAATGGGCTACGGCTTTCTCTGTTCATTCATGGTTTGCATGCAATTAAATATGGAATTGCTAAATGAACTGAGAACATGTTAGTGTATGTTTAAAGGTGCATGACATGTTTTAATGGAATGTGTTGGGAAAGTATAGACATTATACGATTAATGTAAAGGAATTTTATAGATGGTACTCATGCTAGAGTTGCATGTAATCACTTTCCCCCTTAATAACATAATCGTATGCACTAATGACAGGGGTTAATACACTAATATCGGGTTAAGGGCACGGGGGTCCTTACAGCAAGTCCATGGCTTGAGGCGCTCCAAGTATCCGTGGCATGTGATGTCCCGAGCATACGATAATTTCATAAAATTTTATTTTACAGTTTTAATTATAATTAAATTTTAAAATGTTTAGAATTTAATTCATTAATTGTTATAGCATGCTTTATGTGTTGTTTGAGCATGGTGCATGGTTATAGCCCTATGACCTATTAGATAGGATTTTGTGAATGTTTGTAATTTAATACGGCCTGCGTGTCGTGCCTTCTCTATTTTTCTTAAATGTTATCCCTCCCCTATGTTCCCCTCAAATGTAACTCGAGGAATTCTCTATATAATGTAATTGTTATATAGTATAGTTTATTTTGTTGATGGAGATCAATGAAGATGGACCAAGGTGCCGGGATGAGGAGGCCATTCACAAAAGGGAGCCAAAGAGGTGCTTGAAGAAGTTACCTTAGGTTGACCTTTTAGTATTTTCTCATTGGCTTGAGAAAATCATTAGTTGGGGCTATAACTATGTCACGTTTAATTTATGTTGATGTATGAGATGCATGTTTATCGTTTTATTTAATATTGATGCTTGATATACATATATGTAGATATGTATATATTCATATATGTACTAGACATATTTTCAATATTAATAAAATCATGAGATCATTGAATCCCTCTTATAATATTTAGGTCAATCAAGATGCCTTCCAATTAAACATACTCGTCAAGACTTCGATTGAACATGTGTGGGTTTGCCAAAGCAAATCACCGTGACAATCTTAGTAAGGCGCGAAAGGATAAAAGTGATATCCGTGTTATTTTAAAATTGGGTTCGACTTAACTAGGTTATCTCAATAGGATTGGGAACCTAGAGGCATGGGGTTGGATAATAATTCATTAGATGAATTTGAACAAAGTGTTGTTCGTCCAACCATCCAAGAATTACATGTGATGTAATTGACAAAGTGTTGTCTACCTTAATAACCGAGTCTTGGGTGATTAGCCAAAGCTAACTCAGGATTAGGTAAAATATGGATCTTGGCCCACTAAGTTTTCGAGGGTTGTTATTTTAAACAAAATAGTGGGAGTGTCATTTAATATAAGACCTTATTAAATGATTAAAATCATAAACTTATTTTGCATATTTATATCGTAGATATCCATGGCATCAAACAACGTAACTAGCACACTATCATTGCGATCGATCCTTGAGAAGGACAAACTGAATTGGACTAATTTCGTAGAATGGTATAGGAATTTGAGGATTTTCCTCAAACAAGAGAAAAAGCAATATGTCCTAGAGGAACCCTTACCTGCTGAGGTACCTCCCGTAATGGCCGCTAAAACCGATAAGGATGCTTACAAGAAGCATCAGAATGACGCACTTGATGTTGGTTGCCTTATGCTTGCCACCATGAACTCTGAGCTTCAGAAGCAACATGAGGAAATGGAGGCGTTCGATATGATCGAGCACTTAAAGCAACTCTACCAACAACAAGCTAGACAAGAGAGGTATGACGTCTCTAGAGCGTTATTCTAGTGCAGAATGGTAGAAGGAAGCCTTGTTGGAACTCATGTACTAAAGATGATTAGGTACATTGAGAATCTTGAGAAGCTGGGTTTTCCATTGGACCAAGAGTTGGCTACTGACGTAATCTTGCAATCGTTGCCTGATAGCTACAGTCAATTTGTCTTGAATTACAATATGATTGAAATCGAAAAGACTCTACCGCAATTGCTTCGTATGTTGAGAACATATGAAGCAAACTCAAAGAAGTCTAAGCCCACTAATGTTCTTATTGTGAATAAGAGCATGGGAAAGACTAAAGCAAAAGGTTTTAAGAAGAACAAGAAAGTCTTTGTTAAGTCTAAGCCTCATGCTTCTGCACTCAAGCCAAGGGGAGGAGTGGCCAAGGAAGGGAACTGCTTCCATTGCGGTGAGACCGGTCATTGGAAGAGGAACTGCAAATTATATCTGGAAGATCTTAAGAAGACAAAGGGAAGTGTGACTTCCACTTCAAGTATTTTTGTTATAGAAGTCAATTTATCTACTTCTTCATCATGGGTATTAGATACTGGATGTGGTTCTCACATTTGTGTTAATGTGCAGGATCTCAAAAGGAGTAGGATGTTGGCGAAAGGCGAGGTTGATCTCCGAGTGGGAAATGGAGCAAGAGTTGCTGCATTAGCTATTGGAGATTATTCATTAACTTTACCTTTTGGTTTATTATTAGATTTACAAGACTGTTATTTTGTGACATCTATTACTAGAAACATAATTTCAATTTCTTGTTTGGACAAGATTGGTTTTTCATTTATTATAAAGGACAAATGTTGCTCCATTTATTTGAATGAGATGTTTTATGCTAGTGCACAATTGATTAATGGTCTTTATGTTTTAAATCTAGATATGCCTGTCTATAACATAAATACTAAAAGGATTAAGAATAATGATTCTAATCCAAATTATCTCTGGCATTGTCGCTTGGGCCATATAAACGAGAATCGCATATCAAAACTTCATAAGGATGGAGTATTAGGTTCATTTGATTTTGAATCATATGAAACATGTGAATCTTGTTTAATGGGCAAGATGACTAAAGCTCCTTTCAAGGGACGTGTTGAAAGGACGAATGATTTATTGAGTCTCATACATAGTGATGTATGTGGACCAATAAACACACATGCTAGAGGTGGTTTTCAATACTTCGTTACATTTACTGATGACTTCAGTAGATATGGGTATGTGTACCTAATGAAACATAAACATGAAACCTTTGAAAAGTTCAAAGATTTCAAGAATGAAGTACAAACCAACTTGACAAAAGTATCAAAACCCTCCGATCAGATCGAGGAGGAGAATACCTAAGCCAAGAGTTTCATGACTATCTAAAGGAGTGTGGGATAGTCCCACAACTCACACCTCTGTATACTCCACAATGGAATTAGGGATGGCAACGGGGCGGGTTTGGGACGGATTTGGCCAATCCCAGGACCCGCCCCGTCACACATAAAACCCAGACCCGCCCCACCCTGCTTAGACCCGCGAACCCGGCGGGTTAGACCCGCCCCGCCCCGGTTACAATTTTTTTATTTTTTACTTTTATTTTTAATAAATATTTAGCTAGAAATCAATTTTGAAACACAAAAGTTGAGTTTTGTGATTAAATTTTATGTTCTCTCTAGTAAATTTTATAATAATCATTGTAAAACTATCTTTAAGCTACTAAATATTTATTAATTTGCTCTCATTTCCTTCAAAATGTCCAACTTCTTTCACATGAACACATGAATTTTGATATAAAATTAAATAATGTAACTTTATTGTTCAATCAAAGAAGTAAAATGAATATTCAATAAATTAAAAATGTATAGCGGGGTGGGTCCGGGGCGGGTTCGCCCAATCCCAGGACCCGCCCCGCCCCGCTTCCAAACCCGGTTGAAGCGGGTCCAGACCCGCCCCGACGGGTTGGGTTCAATGCGGGTCCGGGTCTGGACCCGTCCCATTGCCATCCCTAAATGGAATGGTGTATCCGAAAGGAGGAATCGAAGTAGTTGTTGCTCGGACTGGTGTATTTCTTGAAAGAGAATTTATTTCGATAAGAACCAGTGGGAGACAAATAGAACTTAGTGAAGTTCAACCACAAGAAAACATTGAACATGATATGGTGATGGAAACAGAGCAGACACCACAAGCTGTTGTGGATGAAATGCCTGCTCAAGAGACACAAGCCCAGCGTAGGTCTGTAAGAGAACACCGTGAACCAAAGAGATATGGATTTCTTGTGACTCAACAAGGTGACTTACTACTTATTGATGATGATGAGTCGTCATCTTATCAAGAAGCTATAATGGGCCCTGACTCTGAGAAATGGCAAGAGGCCATGAAATCTGAGATGGAATCCATGTATGCAAACCAAGTATGGACTTTGGTTGACCCGCCTGAAGGAGTAAGACCCATAGGGTGCAAATGGATTTTCAAGAAAAAGACCGACATGGATGGTAATGTACAAACCCTTAAAGGTCGACTGATTGCTAAAGGTTTTAAACAAATTCATGGTATTAACTATGATGAAACTTTTTCACCAGTTGCCATGGTTAAATCCATTAGGATCTTACTTGCAATAGCTGCATTTCATGATTATGAAATCTGGCATATGGATGTCAAAACATCTTTCCTTAATGGAAATTTACTTGAGGATGTGTACATGACACAACCTGAGGGTTTTGTCGATCCAAAGGATGGTGGAAAGATATGCAAGCTACAACGATCCATTTATGGATTGAAGCAAGCTTCTCGGAGTTGGAATCTTAGTTTTGATGATTCAGTCAAAGAGTTTGGTTTCATAAAAAACGTAGATGAACCTTGTGTCTACAAGAAGGTCAGTGGGAGCATAATCATCTTCCTAATATTGTATGTAGACGGCATACTTCTAATTGGGAAAGATATCCCTGCCTTACAATCTGTAAAGATTTGGCTAGGGAATTGCTTTTCTATGAAAGACTTGGGTGAAGCCACCTATGTATTATGTATCAAAATATATAGAGATAGATCAAGAAGATTGCTCGGCCTAAGTCAAAGTACATACATAGACAAAGTGCTAAAACGGTTTAGCATGCAAGAATCAAAGAAAGGATTCGTGCCTATGACACATGGGATACATCTCTCAAAGGATCAGTGTCCTTCAACACCAGATGAGAGACAACGCATGAGTAAGATTCCATATGCGTCAGCTATTGGATCTATCATGTATGCCATGATATGTACTCGTCCCGATGTCTCGTATGCTCTGAGCATGACGAGCAGTTATCAGGTTGATCCAGGTGAATGTCACTGGATTGCTGTCAAGAATATCGTGAAGTACTTGAGAAGAACTAAGGATACATTCTTGATTTATGGAGGTGAGGAAGAGCTCAATGTAATAGGTTACACTGATGCAAGCTTCCAAAGCGACAAAGATTATTTCCGATCGCAATCAGGATATGTGTTTTTCCTAAATGGGTGTGCTGTGAGCTGGAAGAGTTCAAAGCAAGAGACAGTAGCCGATTCTACAACTGAAGCTGAATACATTGCTGCCTCAGATGCATCAAAGGAAGCTGTTTGGATCAAGAAGTTCATCTCTGAACTTGGGGTGATGCCTAGCATACTAGATCCGATTGAACTCTATTGTGACAACAATGGCGCCATCGCATTGGCTAAGGAACCTAGATCTCACCAAAGATCCAAGCACATACTTCGGCGTTTTCATTTCATTCGAGAAATCGTTGAAAGAGGAGATGTAAAAATATGCAAAGTACCAACTGATGATAATGTATCTGACCCACTGACGAAGCCACTATCACAGCAGAAGCATGATCGTCATACTAGATCTCTAGGCATTAAGTATATGTCTGATTGGTCTTAGTACAAGTGGGATATTTGTTGGGATATGCCCTAAGACAACTCATTAGATGATTTTTATGACATACAATGTATTATGATTTTGTTAATGACAATTCATTATTATATATTATTCGAGTATCTGTGTAATATGAATTAATATATAAGTTAATGTCCTTAGAATAATATTGTATTGTTCTTAAAGATTGTCCCTAGTCAAGTGTTATCATGAATCGGGATATGATAATGCATTGAGACTGGTATGTTTTGATTGATGAATTGTTCATAGATATGAGATATCAAATCAACACATGGGTACATGTTAGAGAACGATTTACTGGACAGACCCACCATGAGAATGCTACATGAGTAGTTATATGAACGTCATAAGCAATTCTCATAGTGATAATAATATATGTAATCCTTACGACTTGAGATCACCAAAGATCCCAACATAAGGAGTCATGTATCTTGATATTGTCAAACGTTACCTGTAAAAGGGTAAACTATAAAGACAATCATTGGATACACCACGAATTATATAGAGGGTTGTTGAGTGATCAAGAAATGATTTGTCCCTCCTATATAACAGGAGAAGTGTTTGGGCCCTTGATCAAGTAAGACTAAAATGCATGGCCGTGCTCGAATGAGTCGATATGTGATATCGAGCTTATTCGTTTATTCTAGTTCTACTTGGGGATCAAGAAAGAAAAGATTGAATATATGAGTATGACTATTCCATGACTCGTGTTCAATCTAAACACATTGGACAAAGGGATTAAGTTACATGGTTAATATTATCACAGTCCGTAGGTTATGTCGAGTCAATGACATTCTTGTAATTTGGGTAGCCTTGATGTGTTGCTGGATACCGCTCATTGCTTGTGACATAAAATTAGATTTTATGTCACTGCCAACATTGCAAGATCCTATCGGGTCACACAAAAGATTAAATCGATAAAGGGAGATATAATTCATTGGATGAATTAATTAAATAAGAAGAGTCTTAATTATAAATATTAGATATATAGATTTAATTAATATATTGGGTTTGGGCCAATAAGGCTTTTTAAAAGCCTTTAATTAAATCTAATATGCATTGTATAATATGATAACAAGGTTGATTAAGGGTTAATCATTTTATCAAACCTAATAGCCACCACAAGAGTGCTCTCGGCCGCCGCCACTCTCCTACAAACCTCACGGCCGCCGCCGCCGCCGTGAATAGTGAGATTAACGGTTGTCGTCCGATCGGTTTTGAACCGTGACTCTTGTTTCGGTTTGAGAACGAGTCTAGAAACTTGTTCTTGAACACCCTTTTCGATTTGATCGTGTGGATACCGTAGAGACGAAGGTGCAAATCTTTGTTCGTGACTCGTGGTCTTGCAACGAGGATTCTGCTACAAACACGCTACAAGGGTATGATTCTTATCAATCTCGGTATGAATAACTTTGTATAGGTCCAGTGGTAGGAATCAAGTTTTATTTTCCGCTGCGTTTTAAGCCATTGACTTGCACGATATTGTCTTGAGATTGTTGTATTAAATTTTCTCTCAAAGTGTATCTCAGGAAAAAATAACAATGGCTTCAAAAAGAGTTTTTTATGTCGAGGCGAGATTTCTAATCTCCGTCCTTAAGACAATATTGCCCCGCTATGGTGCTAACGGTTTGCTATGGCAATTTATCTTCCAAGATACAACGACTATGACTTGTAATATGAGCACTCCAAATCACAAGTCCTTAAACCACAAAGGTTCAAAGCACTCAATTCGATAAACAACAAATGCTCTCAAATTTCACTTGTATTTACGAATGAATTTTCAAAATTCTTCTTTTTAATACATGTGGGAATGTTATATTTATTGTTAACCAAAATCCATGTTCAAGGGATACCATTTGGAGGCAATTTTTGGCCAAAATCGCACCCCAGACATCAATGGACACACCATTTCACTTTCTGAAACAGTGCTTCGATCGATCGAGACCAATTCTCGATCGATCGAGCAACTGTTCACTCCCCCAAGAAATGTTCTAGTCCACTCGATCGATCGAGCATGCTTTTAATTTTTAGTTCATATCAAAAGTCGCACATTTTCCAACATAATTTTCTGAAAAATACGGATCCACAGCTGTCCTCAATTTTATATTTTCATTTGAAATCAGAGACGATGTTTCGCAGATTGGAATTATGGTGATTTGGTTTCTTTTTAGGCTTTATGTGTGTCTTGGTATGATCCCTGTTTTAGGAAAAAGAAATAAAAAAGTGGCTCGTGTCAAAGTTTCTGGTGTATTGAATCGATATTTGGTTCCCGTTGATTTGTTCAGAGATCCACGAAAAGAAGATGAAATAAAGAAGACGGTAATTTATGGTTAGTCTGGTCATTGCATCCAAAATTTGACTTAGTTAGAAAGAAATTTTTTTTGATAGATTGAACATAAAAAAATTTCTCCTACTAATACCGGCACGAAATTTGACACTCATATTATAGTCGTGGGGTTATGTGAATATTGTGTAACATGTTAGATTATTTATGGATAATACTTTATTTTAATTTTTGTCCCATCATCCCTTTTAGTTGATTAAAATGGGTTTTTTCATCCAATTCTTCGAAATGCTATCATAAAATTCATCCGATGGTCTCAAGGCCTTGTGGACTCTTCATATTTTAATAGTGTCCAATCCCGTAATATGGGTATCCAAAAAACATGGTTTTAGACTACGCTGCACAAGTTTTGTGTCAGTAGCCTAGACAAAGCTCCAATCGTGTAAATCCAACAATATATATCAAATAGATGAATTATAGCATAGTGGTTGATAAGAACCTATTCAGTATCAGTATCTTGAGAGACAAAATTTATTCTGGCAGATAAGTATACTTGAAAGTTAGAATCAACTCCGGATGTAAGAAATGTGGTTGATTTGACTCCGAACATATATTTCGAGTATGTATAGTCTGTGATTGTATTCATGCTTACTTTGAGATAAACTTGAGGAGAAGGTCGTCATCTCCCAAAATCAGATAAATTACCCAGCCAATATATGGACATATGAGTCATGATGAATTATATTATTTGTAGTAGATATTCTATAACGTATGTACAATATATAAGGGTTGGCAATTGGCATGTTGGGCAGACAGACGCTATTGAATGGATAAGTAACCAATGACTCCTGAACAAAACCGATCGATTAGCAAAAAAAATATGGCAACCTTCTCCGGTCCTCTTCCACAAAGGGCTTTCCCTGTTAAAATAGTGCAGGGCATGAGATAGCACTCGTTTGAGACTTGAGAGCCGACAAGAAATTATAGAGATTTATGAAGGGAAGGAAAGAAGTGGAAGGCAATCAAGGAGTTGGTTCTTTTAAAAAAAATTTGTGTGATAAAAATAAATTAAAAAAATTTGTTGAGGACTTATTCACTGCGGAAGATGAGCAGTGCATAGTACTCAAAAAGAAGCTGACATTAAATACCTAAAGTGGAGCTGATGTAGACTATCCAAAGAGGATCAGGCGAACTACTCGATCTGACACCGACTATCCATAGAAAAGCAGATACACACTCTCAAAAGAAGAGCAGACTCTCCCAAAAGAGGATAAAGATTTCCAATGATAAGCAAGAACCCAAAAAGAGTATAAAGAGTCTTAAACAGATTTTTTAAAGTAAGTTGGGCTCAAATACAGGATTTGAGGCATGATGTTGAAAACAATAGCAATCAAATTTGACAACGACATACTCTACTTTCAAGTTCGAGGACCTTAATTTGAAGTTCACTATTAAATGTTCCTGTAAGCTGCATCCTTTAGTTTTTTTAGCTATAAAAGTCAATTTTTCATGATTCTGCAAATTAAATTCTGGTTTTAATTTAGATAGTTGTTGAGTAGAGATTTTAGTATTGTGAAATGTTTATTGGGTTTTGATTCTGCGACAATATACAGCTACAAGGAATGGATTCAAATCAATAGAAAACTTATCCCAATTTAAGCAAATTAGAAATGTAGCTTGTGGGATGCTTGCTTTTGGGCTGTCACTGCTGTTTCTCCCGTAATTGCTGCTAGTCAGGTTAAGATTCAAGAACCCTTTTGCGTTTCGTGATCTTTCTCTTTTTCTAAGACAATAATTTTTTATTGCAGTTTTTTCAGTAAAGTAAGTTGTAAGCAAGCTTTGAGAAACCTCAGTGTGGAATTGTACGTCCAATTTTTTCAATGTATAGAAGCACTTGTGATTGCTAATAATCAGGATAAGATTGAAGAACACTTTTGTCCTATAATCGTTTGTTTGAGTTTGTTATAATGAATTAGACTTGATTATTTGCTTGGGTTTTGAACTGCAGAGGCTGCCCCCATTGTCAACCGAGCCAAATAAGTGTGAGCGAGCATTCGTAGGTAATACAATTGGTCAAGCAAATGGCGTTTATGATAAATGGCTTGATCTTCGATTTTGTGATTACACGAATGAGAAATCCAACCTCAAGGGGAAGCTCTGGCTGCGGCACTCATGTCAGATGCCAAGTTTGATGGTGCAGACATGACTGAAGTGATTATGACTAAGGCTTATGCTGTTTGAGCTAGTTTTAGGGGTAAAATTTCATGTTTTTTTCTTTTTTTTCCTATTGATGGTAAATCATGTCTAACTTCCATTAAGGGAGAGGAATCTGTGAATAACTTAGAAATTCTAAGTTTTAATGCTTTGGCTTGTTTAATTTGAAGGATCTACTAGGAGTTTCTTGTTTCATATTTCCAACTTAAGAATGATAGCACTAGGGCTTGTTTAATGCAACTAGTTATGCACAGATAGAACTTTCAAAACTGCAACGAGTCTTTGTTGCAAGTATTTTTGGGAAGGCAAATTTTGAAGGAGCTGTGTTTAAGAATGCCGTCCTGTCAGGATCCACGTTCGTTGATGCACAGCTTCAAGATGTTGACTTTGAGGACACCATCATAGGTTACATTGATCTTCAGAAACTGTGTGTGAATAAGACTAATAACGATGAAGAAGAGCTAATTTGGGATGCCGATAACTAATCTTGTTACATGGCTTGAGTTTCTTTCTTTCCCTTTTCCACTTTTTTTATGTGTAAATAGATGAAAACGATTTGTATTTTGTAGAGGATTTGTGTGTTTTCTTGACGCTCATGCCTTTTGGTTTTTGTGACCATTGTACTTGGAGAACCATTGATGATGTTTGTTGAAGATTCTCTTGTATTTAGGCTGAAGCATATATGCTGAACATTGTACTCTTCTCTTTTCGGAACTTGATTTATGAACTGCATTTACTTTGTCTCCGTTTTTTTGCTATATTTAGCTCATCATCATGTGCTTTTGTCAGAATTCAGGCTCATAAAATGCGATTCAGTATACTTGTAACTATTAGAAAAGCAAAAATGGACTTGAATCGAAATCTGAACAACTGCAAGCCTTCAATTGTAAACAATCTGAATCCGTTCTGATTCCCCTTGAACTCTTGTATTAGGGTTGGGGTACACTTGTACTCTGTTAGTTTTAATATATATTTTGTCTTAACAAAAAAAAATATAGAAATATATAGATGTCCCAAGCCTTTATTTTGCTCAAGACACTCAATAATCTTCCTTCTCCAAAAGAAACTCCTCAAGACAAAGAAAAGCTCCTCATCTTCTTTTGATACGCCTAGCCTCAACTCACTGCTCACACAAACCATCACTTTCCCACCATAACAATGGAGCTAAAATCTTGATTCCTTCTCTCTTTAAAATCGTTTAGCTTAGACTGCCTCTACTTGTATCATTTCACACCTCAGGTAAGCACACCACCCCGCAAGTCTCATGCTAGCAACAATCGATCTTTGTATAACTAAAACTTGAGTTTTTCTTTTCTTGCAGGTGTGGAGGGGTCTATTGGCGTGAATCATGGCACGGTGGCTGATTACCTCCCTCCACCGTGGAAAGTCGCATAGTTTTACAAGAATCCACCATCATAAGCCGTGTTAGGTTGTTTGATGCCAACTCAGAAATGCTAAAAGCATTCGAAGGTACAGATATAGTCATTAAGGTAACCATACTGATGAAAAAATCCCACAACTCGCCAAGGGTTATTTTGATGTTATGCCCTTAGGAGTAGATCTTACGAGAATATTCTAAATATGTATGGTGAATGCAACCCCTGTGCACTACCCTGTAGCATGGAATATTCCTTGGCCAAGCTGGTATGCCCAAAAATGTGTGAAAACTGACATTTTGCCTCACATAAATGTTACACACGTAGCTAGGATACTCGTCGAAATGAAGTACTCTCCACTGCAAATAAGCTTTTGATCTCAAATCTTGTCCCTGCAGTGCGAACTCTTCACAATGCCTTAGTTAGAGTCCTTGCATAAAAAATTAAGGTTAATTTTTCATCCCCCACACTCATTAGGCATGCTATCCAACTCGACTCCTCCTTCCGCGGGAACGTTTAGGCAGGGCTACGGTCGTGCTTTTGTCCCAAGACTGTTCGGGTCCATGCGACGTACGCCATGAATAGATACTATCAGGCTATGGGAAGGAATGCATTTGATTGTGATTTAGTTCAGACTGGCAATCACTGATATTGATCCAAGTAGGTAAAACTTTATAAATTTTGATCTTGGTGTATTCTGTAGGATTTATCGCCTGAAAATGGTGTTAATGCTTAATTTTCGTGCTTGGTGTTATGTCTCAGGTTATGGTGGTTGTAAATATAAAAGGGAACTTGTGGTTGGAGCCGAGGATTTTGAAGGAAAGATTGAACATGTGAATGTAAGGGTTGATATGTGCTAATTGCATCACTTGTAAGGGTTTGTTTCGATATCAGTTGAAAATTTTTGCTCCATGATAACCTGAATATAATATATAGGTTATGTTCTGCCTCCATCAAATCATGTCTTGTGAGGATTATTAAATTTTTTGAAGGGAAATTTGTAGTTGCGCATCAAAAAAAATGGTCATTTTCCTTTCAGGCAATCATTGATGTCAAATTGATTGCACCACATATCTCCTCTTCAATGAACTTAGAATATCCGTTAATTCATGTCGATTGCATTGAGAGGGGTGAATCAGAAAATCTCTTGTGAGGAGGTGTATCTATAAAATTTGGAGTGTAAAATTTGATTTCCCTTCTTATCTATTACTAGGTTTTTGGCACCGCACAAGAAGCGGTGCCAGGTACCAATTTTAAATGACTAATTTTAAGAAATGTTTTTAAAAAACGATAATGTTACTGTAATTGAATGGGAAAAAATTATTAAAATGACTGACTCCATTTTTTTTTTAAAAAAGAATGATGACATCTTACTATATAAACTCAAAAAAAAATATTTAAAGTTGTGTTTATCAACAATTAATTAATATTTTTTTTTTAATCGGTTCAGGCCAAATACACGCATCAATAAAACCAAATTTTATTTAACAAAAAGAAACATTTATTTATCAAACAAATAAAAACTTTTGAAAAATAAAAAGTAAAAAAACTAATGAATAGTAATTATTATTAATTAATTACTATTCTAACAATAGTAACTCTACAACACTTATTAATAAGGTATATAAATAAATAAATTTGTTTGTAAATAACCTCTTGGTAGCCAAGTCAACTATCTAAATAATACTACAATCTTTCACATATATCTTGACTGGTATCACCTTGAGTGGTTGAAACAGTCGAATCTAAATAATACTACAATCTTTCACATATATCCTGAATGATATCATCTTGAGTGGTCGAAACAATCGAATCTAAATAATACTAAGTATCATCTTGAGTGGTCGAAACAGTCGAACATCTCATTTGTCTCCTAGCTATCTTTAAAGCTTAAGCCCGATTAATGTAATCTTCAAAGACAAACAATCCAACCTTTTAACACTCTAAAATGGGCAACAATATGATAATGAGCTGCCACACGGATTACGAATGTCATTTAAAAAATAAATGCATTAAAGCCATTCTATTTAAAAATAAATAAATGCATTAAAATTAAATTTTCATGTTTTTTGATGCTACCATCTATCATCACCAATACAACCCTATTTCATCTCACCTCATATTTCAGTTAACCTCCAATTTCATCTGTATATGAGGAACAAACGTTACTAAACATATTTGAATACGACTTGATACCCAAATGTTCATCTACGCAAGTAAAACTGTGGAGGAAAAATAATTGTGGAACGACATCTGAAAGTTCGAATCGAGCCAAAAAACCTAAAATCTACTAAAGACTTTCTTACAGTTCGTCATGGGAATCATCGACATCCTCCTCTGATTTAGGACCACCAGACCTTTGATAAACTGCAGTGATAATAGGACTGCACACTGCTTCTACCTCCTTCAGTTTCTCCTCATAATCCTCCTTGTCCGCTGACTGGTTGTCGTCCATCCACTCGAGAGCCTCCTTTGTTGCTGTCTCGATTTTCTCCTTCTCATCAGACTCCAATTTGTCCGCGAGTTTGTCCTTGTCATTGATTTGGTTCTTCATGTTGTACACATAGGTCTCCAGGCTGTTACGGGCATCGATTCTTTCTTTGACCTTCTTGTCTTCCTCAGCGAATTCCTCGGCTTCCCTGACCATCCGCTCAATCTCCTCCTGACTCAGGCGGCCTTTGTCATTGAATATGGTGATCTTCTCAGACTTACCAGAGGCCTTGTCTTCCGCCTTGACATTTAAGATGCCATTGGCATCGACCTCAAATGTGACTTCAATTTGAGGGGTTCCCCTGTTTAAACGGAAAAGATACAGAGCTAATACACATACTGCTGAAAACCAAAAGAAATCTTGTGGTGGGGTATGGACGGGGTAAGTTCATTTGATGATACGAACCTTGGGGCTGGAGCTATTCCTGTGAGATCAAAATTCCCAAGCAACCTACAGTCTTTTGTCATACTTCTTTCACCCTCAAAGACCTGAATGGATTCAGTATTATGTTATCATCATGTAGAAGCGTGTTATGTACATCTTTCTTCATTATCTTTCCTCATTATTTTCGATAATCGGATCACAGGTGTACCTGAATTGAGACTGTTGTTTGCTGATCCTGGTAGGTGGTGAAAACTTGAGATTTTTTGGTTGGTATAACGGTGTTTCTTGGGATCAATTTGGTCATCACTCCACCAACGGTTTCGATGCCAAGGGTGAGAGGAGCCACATCCAAGAGAAGGATATCTAGTGTCAAGCATGGCTTACTAGTTAGACAAATACTTCACCTTCAAAATTTTCAGAAAGTCGCAAACAAGATTAGAAACAGCAACATTATACCTTTCGTTTCATCACCACCCTCTCCACTCAAGATTCCTCCTTGAACAGCAGCACCAAAGGCGACTGCCTCGTCCGGGTTCACACCCTTGTTGGGTTCCTTCCCATCAAAATAATCCTTAAGAAGCTGTTGAATCTTTGGAATCCTGGTGCTTCCACCAACAAGTACGATTTCATCAATTTGGTGCTTCTGCAATCCAGCATCTTCCATGGCTTTCTTAACAGGTCCCATGGTCTTTCTGAACAAATCATTGTTCAATTCTTCGAAACGAGCTCTGGTGAGAGGTTCGGAGAAATCTACACCATCAAAGAGAGACTCGATCTCCACTCGGACCTGGTGCTGGCTGCTCAAAGCTCTCTTGGCACGCTCACATTCTCTCCTTAACTTGCCTAGTGCTCTGTTGTCCTTGCTGATGTCTTTCCCATGCTTCTTCTTGATCAACTTAATGAAGTATTCCATTATCCTCTGATCAAAATCCTCCCGTGGATTGAGGGGCCATCAAACATGAAGATATTAAACAAGACTATCTAAAATGGTGTCAAAATCCACAACGTTAATAGAATACTGAAGTTTTCATTGCATAAATCAATCACCCTGTGTCTGAGTTCCCTCATATGAAGATGCCTAGGTGATGAAATGGTAGGCATCCTAATTCAGCCAACAAGATGCAAACATGTAGTAAGTTTGTACATCTTGGAGTTTTGAACAAATAGGTTAGTTTGATAAGAATGAGTATGATTCTTTTGGTTCATTTACTTCTCCTTCTTCCGATTATTACAAATCAAATCAAATTCTTAATTTTAAGACTAGGATTTACCCTGTAGTGAAAATGGTGTTATGGGTCTGTGTAAACTTGACATTACATTTGGGAGAGGAGGGGTTATGGTATACACGGTTTAAGAAGCCATCAGAAAACTTTAGACTCGGCCAAAATTTACACATCTAGACACAAGGAACCACAGTAATACTATTTAGTCGACATGATTAGTTATACGTCAAAGAAGTTTCGCTTTTAACTTCAAGTGGAGTCAATTCTGAGACTCGTTCTTAATTTTCTTTCAGCTGTGATGATATGTTGACATGACTATTACTGATAAAGAAGAAAGAGGCTAATAAAGAGCTTACCTCCCAAATGTGTGTCTCCATTTGTTGCAAGAACCTCAAAAACACCATTGTCAATTGTTAAGATACTAACATCAAATGTTCCACCACCAAGGTCAAAGACAAGAATATTCTTTTCACCGCCTTTCTTGTCCAAACCATATGCGATTGCTGCCGCAGTCGGCTCATTGATAATTCTCACAACATTCAACCCAGCAATTACACCAGCATCTTTAGTGGCCTGCCTCTGAGCATCGTTGAAGTAAGCTGCAAGAAGAGATCATGCAAAACAACACGAGTCAATATTAGCATAATGTCAACTGTCAAAATAGAAGACTTGAAGGACCAGAAATTTACCGGGAACAGTGACAACGGCATCCTTGATTTTCTTTCCAAGGTAAGCCTCAGCTGTCTCCTTCATCTTTATCAAAATCATGGCACTAACCTCCTCAGGACTGAAGACCTTAGTCTCACCATCTTTGATCTTGACTTCAATATAAGGTTTGCCATCCTTGTTGACAATCTTGTAAGGGGCAAGTTTCATGTCCCTTTGAACTTCTTTATCCTCAAACCTGTGGAGTAGCAAGAGTTAAGGATTGCGATGTGTGTTCCTCAAAGTGATTACATGAGTGAAAACGAAATGAACGGGATATTACTTTCTTCCAATAAGTCGTTTGACATCAAAGACTATTCTCTCGGGATTAACAGCTGCCTGATTCTTCGCAGCCTCTCCAATCAACCTCTCACCATCAGTGAAGCCAACCCATGAAGGGGTGATACGGTTACCTTGATCATTTGCTATGATTTCAACATGTCCATTTTTATAAACACCAACACATGAATAAGTTGTACCAAGGTCTATCCCAATAACTGTTCCAAGTTTTTCGGCCTCGTCTTTAGCAATGGAAAATGCAAACAAACTTCCTGTTCAAGGAATCAATCCATACATTAACACAATACTTCCAGTATGTATAAGAGAGACGATAGCTAAATCTTTGTTATCAAAACAATCAGGAGAAATGAGGAACTCCACAAACACGCATTCTTTTTTTCTGTGATAAATTTTCAAATTCTAGAACTCAATAAACTCCTCTTCAGACTCAATTCACAAAACTTCTCTACAAGCAAAAGTTTATAATGTATTCAGTAAATCCATTTCGAATCCAAACTTCGATTATTTCCCAAAACTAAAGAAATAAGACAAAATTATCACTCTCAGTTACAATTGAAAGGTTAGTACGATGCGAGTTTGGACCTAACGTACAAGGTCCCTTGCACTACAAAGACTACAAAGAGTGTTTCGCGACTCAAACTCGTGACCTCCAAGTGAGGTAGCAGCAACTTTAGTGTTGGTGTTTATAAAAATGGACAGTCAAAAAAATAACCATAACTCCATAAAACAAGAGGTATCATGCAAAATTAAGAGGGTGTATTCAATAATGATTTTTGGTGACTTTTAATGACTTTTTTAAATAATCGACTTTTGGAGTTGATAGATTGTTATTGACTTTTATAGAGTTCCACAGAGTTATAAAAAGCTTTTAATAGACTTCATTCTAGACTTTTATTGACTTTTAACGGGTTTTTTTAAATGATAAGACTTTTGTACAAATAGATTTATATTGACTTTTATAGTTTTCCACATAGTTATAAAAAGATTTTTATAAACTCTTGTAAACTTTTTTATAGAATGCTATTACAAGATTTTAAACTTTCAAAGAATTTTGAAGATTTTGTAACTTATAATTGAAAAAAAAATACTAATCAATTAGATATTAATATTTTCCAAAAACCTCAATGCTCCGTAAACATTTTAATAGAATATTTTGAAATATATTTCACGTGATAATTTTAATTATGTAAGTAAAATATACAATTTTTATATTATTATTATAAAGAAATATTTTGTGTGTTAAAATGTAACATTAAACTAGTACATATCTTTAATTATTTATTTTAAATATATAGATATATTAAGATCCTTAATCATGGTTTCTGTTAGACATTTTGTGTTGCCCATCGGTCTACTGGCTTTCAAAAACAAAATTACCAAGAATGTAAAAATTTACGATTCAAACATTGATCCCAACAAAATTATTGTAATACTATGTCAAGATAAAAGAAAACTTATGTAATTTTATTTTGTATCAACTTTTTAAATGGTATTGTTTGTCGGGAAAGCATAAGCCAATGTGTAAAGGCTAAAAATTTATTGTTACTGGAGTAAAGAAACAGTTATATGGGTAACTTATGTATTTTTTAATTAAAAGTCTATTCAAATCTCTAGGATTATTGGAGGAGAAATTTTTAGTTTTTAGAGTTATATCTAGAGCTTCAATAGAGTCATTAAAAGTCTATTAACATTACCCTATATTTTTATAGAGTTTTTAAAGTAATGTCTGAATACTATCTGACTTTTAAAAACTCATAGCTCATTGAAAGTTTACCCCTTGATAAGATTTCTTATATTGACTACACGTTAATTCAAATAAAACGAACAAATCTCAAACTTCATGCCAAACAAAATAGCAGATATATTTGTTCAAAACAAAAAAAAAATAGCAGATATATCAACTTAGCAGGCTCAGAAACAAAAGAGAAAAAAAAAACGTTATATACGTATTTCCTAAACGATGAATCATTAATTCTCAGCATAAAGAAAACAAAAGCAGTTAAAGCATTGACACAAACAAATCACGTCTATCAGACAATTCGAACGCTGAAAGTTCAACTACAAAAGGATAGTTTCCTTGACAACTGAAACAAACGCTAACCGAGCAAAACGATCGCGAAGACGAACGAAGTTGCGCGTCTTTCCCACGCGGCAGCCATAGCAGTCGGGCTCGACAATTGGAGATATCAACCTCTCTCTCTCTCTCTATCTATCGTTTTATTTATACTCCTGTGATCTGTGTTCGAGTTCTGAATCTGAAATAGAGAACGGTGGAGCAAAGATTTACATATATAGCTACTCCCGATAAAGTATTAACCCGTCATGGATGATGACGTGGACCAATAATATCGCGAGTGGGTTCACTCTCGTCCTTCCACATAAATCTGTAGTCCCGGTACCTTTGAATTGAAAGTAGAGTACACGGATGGTTCAAAAAACTAGCGTTCATTATAGTGTCACTTATGATGACGTGGACCAATAAACATTGTAGGGAAGATCTGCGGACCAATGGGGTTCTTTATTAGGGTTGGGATGATCGCGGCCGTTGGATGGTGGACCCCTGAAAACGTGTCTTGGAAACATGCGATTTACAGAAGTGGTGAATAACCAATAATTAGTTTTACAAAATAATTTATTTTATTACAAAGTCGGTTATGGTTGAAACAAAAAAATAATAATCTCTTAAAAAATTTAATACAGCTCAATCAAATGTTTACTTTACTTGATTAGAGATGCATTTTGATAAATAATAGAGCTCAATCAAATGTTTATTTTCTATTTATGTTATTCTTTAAAATTAAATAAAATATTTTAAAAAATTTATTATTAAAATTAAAAAATTATATGAATATATAGTATTGAATTGTAAATAAACAAAATATATCTAAGTAAAAATAATCCAATGAATAATATTATTAATAAATATTTATAAAAAGATTTTGCAAAATATAATTTAATGACTATATTAATATACATTTTTTATAAATATAGATACTTAAAATAATAAAAATTATGTAATAAAAAAAGGATAGATTTGAAATAAATAAAAATTATGAAAATGGAGAAATTTTAAAGAATAAATAAAAATATTTAAACAATGAAAAACGATAAATTGAAAAAGGGAACCATATTTTTCTAGGATAAACAATTTTATTACACCACGCTAAAAATAATATAAGAATTTACTTATTCTAGCATACAAACTTTTAAAAATAGGTCTCTTTACTCAATATTATACAATATGGTATTTTATTATTTAAATATCATAAAATATCATTTATATACACTTTACACATCCCAATTAATTACTAATGCCTAATTAAACCAAAATCGATCCAAAATTTAGTTTTTTCCTAAAGAAACTTGCAACAAAATGCCGACCTACATAAAATCACAAGGATAAGCGAATTGTGATGCAAGAACAACAACCAAATCAAATGATGAAGCATGAACAACAACCAAAACAGAAGACGGAAGAACGTAGCCAAAGAACAACCGACGCAAATCATGAGATCTATGAATTGTCGAAGCACAAAATCCCGTAAAATTGAGCGACTCAAATCCGAAAATTTAATGATTGTGAACTACATAATGTCCCAAGAGGAACAAGACCAAATCAGAAGATTTGCTAACCAACAAATCTAACGCACCACACCGAAAGAACCAGAAGAAAAATCTTACAAATCGTAACCCAGAAAAATGGTACGAAATCAAAGATCCACCACCAAAAATCGATTTGTAAACCACCAAGACCCCACGAAGAACAAGCATAAAAATGAAGGAAATCCCTGAAAGAAAATCACATGATGTGCGAACTAATAGATTTGCACAAAATCAAAAACCTGACCAAATAAAAGCAAGCACAAAAGCAAAATCAAAAGCTACAACCAGTAGATGAATTGGAGAACCAAAAATGTATTCAAGAACACTAACATCAAGTGGAACAATTGCAAGGCCAAGAGTTCGAACAATTTCAAAGGCCAATAGATTATGACTCGAATTGAGCAAATCAGGTGATTTGATGTTATTTAATTCCCTTAATCATTGTATATATGTTTATCATGTGGAGCCGAAGAACATGTGGGATGGCGATGTATCATTGGACTAGGTAAATTGATGGAGATCGTTGTCCACAAAATGTTAATAGAATCGCGGCAGTTCCACAACCTACTTGGAGTTTTGATAACTTACTATCAAAGCTTGATACGATTGAAAAGAAGCTTATTACGAGTTTAGGTTTTTCTGTATCTTTTAGACAAGAAACAACCTAGTTAAAATGTTACTTTAAAAAAAAAAACTTAAAGGATATGCTTGGAACTTAAAGTTATTTTTAAAAATTAACTTAAATTAAGACCAAAATTCATTATATTAATTCAAGGAGGTCATTCGTTTTGAGATTAATGATAAAAAACTAAGGGCAAAATAGTAATTTACCATATAATCATAATTAAATCAGTATCAATCATTTAAATTAGATATATTATTATTTATTCAACATTATTTATATCCTATTATAGTCACAATATAACTGATCAATATTATCTTATGTTTTTTACAATATCCAAGTTATTGACTCAACAAATCACTCAAAATACAACACGAATGCAACAGGGACTTTCTAGCATTATTTTTATTCTAACATCTTTACTTAATTAGTACATCTTATTACTCGACCATGTACATCCAAATATCAGTCTACCTTTTTTTTTTTGAACAAGTATCATAATATTTGCCTATTCTTTTAAAAAATTTCCTCATCAAATTTTGTAGTGTGACTCGTCATGGAGTTAATCATGAATGATCCGTCCGTTGTTTTCTGAAAAATTTTGAATGGCTTAACTTTGTCCATCTCAATGAGACAAGCCCATAATCCACAAGCTTTTCTTAATGTCATGTTCTGTGAGCGGGGAAACTAGTGTTGTTCCTTTAGATGGTGGTTTTATTTGGTTCATCGCCTTTCAGTTAGGCATTTGTAACTTCATGAAATGGAAGTTGGGGTGAAGGCCTTTTTCCTATGATTTCTTGGGCTGCGGTTAGGAATTTCATCTCCAGAACATCTCATCGTCCAAGTGTATGATTATTTTGACATTAGTCATACACCCCTTCATAGATTCAATCCGGTAATTTTATGATTTTCGGAAAACTTGGTGTTGTGGTAAAGATTGAGGCTAGGAAGCCAAAATCAAACCACTCTCTAACACTTTCTGGTTTTACACAAGGACGCATCCACATTCTTGGGTATTTTCCTGATCAGACCACCGTTAGTTTTCTAGGAATTATACCCACTCTTGTATAGAGTTTCTCACATGTTCTCTAATATTCCTGCAAAGGGGAACTTGGGGAAACTTTAATCTCGTCAGTATTAACCTTAGATTTGCCCGCCGATGGCCTAAGATTAATATCTCCCTCTTTACCCCCTGAGGTGCTGGTGGCTTGATTCTTCACATATCCGAGATACCTGGGAATCAATTTTTCCTTCTGTACCCTGAAAGGGTCAATATTAGGACTTGTAGTGGTGGTACTTGAATCCTCCACAGCGGTTGATGAGCCCGGCTCAACACGACTTTAGCTTCACTGTTGAAGCATCCCGTCGGAGGGGAATAGAAAGACTGTCCTAGAAATAGGTGTGAGCCTGCATGATAGCCTTCATAGCCTGTTGGACCTTCGTGAGATCCAGTTCCTGTACTTTACCTGCAACCTAAGAATTTATCACCAGGCCGTTGATCTTCTTGTCTAGCTCCTCCAGATTTTCTCTGAGGTGCTTTGATCTCGTTATGCTGAAATTAGCTTCACTTGCTTCCATCTCTCATCAAGAAATTTGCAAGAATAGTTTTATCAGATTTCACAATGACAATATCATAATCATAATATTGGCATTCAGCTTGCCATCTTAAAAGTCTAGCATTTTCTGGTTTTGATTCAATTTTATTTTTCAAAAAAGACTTGACACTTGTATTAACTATTTTCAAGATAAATTTCTTTGCCAGTAAAAATACTGCCCATTTTTTGAAAGCCATTCGAACTGCAAAGAACTCTTTTCCTTGATGTGCCATCTGATAACTTAGCTGCTGTCAAATAGACCGCTGCAATATCTGCATGACACTTATCCATTTGGTGTGGCCTTCATGGGTACTGCAGCTGTCACGCCCCGGGCCCAGGCCCGCGCAAACGCGACTGCACAATGGGCTCTTATAGCAACTACTTCGTATCCGTCCTCGCTTTACGAAAATGGTTAACCCAAGTTAATAGTCCATTGTAAGCCTTTATAAACCACTTTAAATTTTCATCCACAACCAATGTGGGACAAGGGTATTACAATCACCCATCCTTTAGAATGCGACGTCCTCGTCGCGACTTAACTCATCGATCCACCGGCACCGGGAATCTAGAGGTGGCTCCTACAGGTTCAAGAGGTGGCTCCCGTCATGTAGCACTTTTCCCCGCAGGTTCAAGAGGTGGCTCCCACGTACGTGGCACTGATTTGTTCGAAAATTTTTGTGTTAATTACTTGAGCCTAAAGGGGCAAAGTGCTACACGACGGGGGCCACCTCTTGAACCTGCGGGGCAAAGTGCTACATGACGGGAGCCACCTCTAGATTCCCGGTGCCGGTGGATCGATGAGTTAAGTCGCGACGAGGACGTCTCATTCTAAAGGATGGGTGATTGTAATACCCTTGTCCCACATTGGTTGTGGATGAAAATTTAAAGTGGTTTATAAAGGCTTACAATGGACTATTATGGCAACTTGGGTTAACCATTTTCGTAAAGCGAGGACGGATACGAAGTAGTTGCTATAAGAGCCCATTGTGCAGTCGCGTTTGCGCGGGCATGGGCCCGGGGTGTGACAGCAGCTCTCCAATGATCACTGGCATCTGTATATAATATCAGTTCATCCTCGTCGTTTGGAATTGCAAGCTTTGGTAGCTGCCTTAAACTTCTTTAAGTTGTTTGACAGCTTGTCTGTGATCTTCATTCATCGAACTTAACGTCTATTTTGAGTAATGGGCTGAACACATTCCTATGATTTGCTAGGTTATTGATGAACATTCCAGGAAAATTAACAACTCCCAGAAAACTCTGAAGTTGTTTTAGATCCTTTAGGTCATCCGAATATCCTTGCACTTTTCAACAATATGATTCTGCAAGATGATTCCAAATTCATCGATCTCAACAATAAATGCATCTCTTTCGGAGAGCACTCCTTCCTTGTAACAAAAATCTGAAAAGATTTCCAAATGTTTAAGATGTTCTTTCATGTTTCTTGACGCAATAATGATGTCATCAATATATACAAACATAAAGTTGAAGTAATCTTTGAAAAGATTATCCATCTTTCTTTAGAATATCTGGGGAGCGTTTGCCAATGCCATTGGCATAACATTCCATATATAATGTCCTTGTGGTGTTGAGAATGCTGTGAATTTTCTGCTTGCCTCCTCCATCTTAATCTGGTAAAATCCAGATTTACAATCAAACTTGGAAAACACTTTGGCATTCTTGATTATGTTTACCAAAATGTTCTCTGCTTGGGATAAAGTATCTATCGAAATCCACGATGTCGTTGATTCCTTTGTAGTTGATTACCAATCTTGGCTTTCCTATTTTGATTTCTCCGTGATTATGAACAAGGGAGAAACACCTGTTGAGATTAACGTGAGGTCCAGATCTCTCATATTCATGGGGATGGATCTGAATCTAACGAACTCATTTTCTTTTCCTGCTTCCACCTTCAAAGTAGCTATGTGATCATTCTTATTCCACCATGCCAGTGGATCATGGATTTAATTCCTTTGAATTTTCCTTTTCACATCCTCTAGAGTAATTTGCTCTTCGAGGGTGGCTTCAGGTTGTGGAACTTTATCTTGTAATGCTTTTTTTGGTAGCAACATGGTTTCTGGAATAACTTCTTCCTCATCATGTTCTCTAAAAGACAAAATAATTAACCCAGTCAAAAGTTTGAGAATCCATTTCAATAGAACCTTGTTGCAGAACTGAAGGCTTGCTTCTCCAAATTTCCGTTGATCCTTCATCTTTGGGTGTCAAAGTTTTCCTTCATCACCACGCTTGCTGCGAAAACTAATGGGAAATTTTCTGTGAAACGCCTCTCATAGTCTCTGTACAATAATCTTATGCTCACAAAAGGTTGTGAAAATAAGTCTCATTGTCTCGTTATCCTGAGTGAACCACTTGAATGCTTGTAGGAAATTGTTTCATAGCAGCATATTCGCACGTGTATCACGGAAATAAATAGGTGGCATTTGACCTTGTACCACGGGTTACCGCCTTGCTCCGCCAATGATTATTTCTGTTCGCTGGACTCCTTCATTAAGGATCAGAATCCGTTTGGAAAAATTCTGACAATGGCTGGTAATTTTCACCAACTTCTTGGGGGAAGATTGTGAGACCCCGTTATCTAAACAAGATTCTAAGGTGCAATTAAGAGAACTAATCATTCATAAATCAGAGTATTAGGCTGTGTTGATAATCCTGAGCTTAAGAGATTACAGTACCAAAATTCAAAAAGGAATTATACATAATCCTAACAAAAGGGTACTAACTATAGCTTTACTCTACACTTTGTAGAAACTATACAAAAGGAATCTATGTTCTGCTAATCCTGTAGCATTCCTTACAGCTCAGCGTATCAACCCCAACCCTGGTTCTCCATGTCAAAAGCACCTACAAAGACAACCCCCAACACATGAGCACATCATAGTTCATATTCAACATAATATGAATGTAAAGCATAAATGCATAAATCAAAATCATAGGCATATGATACTTCCTGAATTCCAATGCATTTAAAACGCCCATTTTGGTTGTCCCTGTACCATAACTCATAATCAAATCAATATATGATATTATGGCTTCTTTAAATAAATGTCATGACATATATTTACCTCTTAAATCTTTACTTCAATCCTTAGTCAGTTTATCATCAGTGTATTTTAATGCCCATCGCTTCATAACTTAGAACAAGCGGTCCTCCCCTCCCTCGCTTCTTCATACAAGCAGTATTTCTATCCTCGCTTCGTATGGTAAACCTCGCCTCCATGTGCAAGCGGACCTACACCCCTCGCTCCACATTTTTAGCGGTATATTGCGGTAAGCATTAAAATCATCACTGTGATAACCATGACTCGTGGAATACACACCAAATGTTCCACAACATACATATGCAACAACAATGCATAACAACATGTTTCGTACTCATAATGCACAAACTTGCATTTATCGTATGTCAAATAATGAACATATAATACATGTTACCGTTGGGTGCCCGTACGTCGCTTACGTACCTTTCCAAAATATGGTATGTTGCAGGACTCTATCCCCTGCGTTGTGTGGCTATCTGTGAAGGCTCTACACCAGTGTACAACACAATATTAGATGCCAATTTATAGATCAAAATCAAAAAAAATCCAACAAAAACATCATTTTCCACTATTCAGCAGTTGGCGATCGATCGTTGCGTCGAGGCGATCGATCGCCAGACTTCACTGGCTCGAGGCGACCGATCGCTCCATTTATGGCAATCGATCGCCTGCCTTCGATTTTAGCTACTGGCCTTCGGCGATCAATCGCTGCGTTTGTAGCGATAGATCGCCACACGCTGTGTGCGCGATTTCTCCAGATTTTTCGAGCACCTACTTTCAAGCCATTTAATCTAGCACATAAGACACACAACATGCCCATACAAACATGCTAGGAACTTCATAAAAACACCATGAAAGCCTCCAAAACAAGAATCTCATCAAAAGCTACTATACATGCTATTTTCACACCAATAAAAGCATGAACTCAAACAAATATTTCAAAACAGGACATGGTTCCTCACCCTCTTTTGCTCCTCTTTTCTTGCAAGAATTTGATCAACAAATCATCAAATCTCTCCTCCTACAAGCAGCTGGTATGCTGGACGATTTTTGGGTGAAAATTGGGGAGAAAATGAGTGAGGGAGATTGAGTGGGGGAAGAGGTAAAGTGAGGGGTATGGCCAGCTGTTGCAGGTATGGGTTGAGGGGGGTAGTTGGGTAGTGGGTGGTGTGATGTGTTATGTTTTGGTCCCGGTATTTAGCACGATGTATTAAAATATCCTCACATGATATTTTATAGTATTTAATCAATAAATACTTCAAATTCCAATTAAACATGCTTCACCCAAAACAAACAACATCCACCCCAAATAATCATGACATAACCCAAATTCCCAACATATATCACATACACCCTGAAACGCATTTCCCCAATATTATTAATTCAACCCAAATGAATTAATACCATAATCTTCATAACATAATTAATGTTTAAAAGCACATATTCATTTCGGGGATATCACAATACTCCCATACTTATAAGATTTCATCATCGAAATCAGTATACACTTACCCAATACAAAACAAAACATAAATCACATACCAGAAAACAGTTCCGGATAGTGCTGCACCATGTGTCGCTCCGTCTCCCACGTGGCATCCTCGACACCCCTACGATCCCACTGAACTTTGACCATAGGAATAACTTTCTTTCGTAGTCTGCGATCTGCCCGATCCAGAACCCTGATAGGCCGCTCTACATAGGAAACATCGGACTCTATCTGAACCTCAGAAGGTTGCAACACATGAGAAGGATCTGGCTCGTACTTCCGCAACATAGACACATGAAACACATCGTGTATGCCGGACAGAGAGGGCAGTAAAGCCAATCGGTATGCCAGAGTACCAATACGCTGTAAGATCTCGTACGGCCCAACATATCTCGGGGATAACTTCCCCCGCATCCCAAAACGTACTAAACCTCTGAAAGGTGATATCTTCAAAAAGACCCTGTCGCCCAACCGAAACTCTAACGGTCGACGCCGTTGATTAGCCTATGCTGCCTGTCTGTCCTGTGCTGCTTTCATCTTTCTTCTGATCACCTTTACCTTTTCTTCCATTTCTTGGACCAACTCTGGTCCTCCGACCGATTTACGGTCCACATCATCCCAATATAAATGCGACCTACAACGTCTACCATAGAGGGCTTCAAAAGGAGCCATCTGTATGCTTGCCTGGTAGCTATTGTTATAAGAAAATTCTACCAAGGCCACTGAGTTCTGCCACGAAATATCGAACTCCAATACACAAGCCCGTAACATATCTTCGAGCGTCTGTATGGTACGCTCGGTCTGTCCGTCCGTTTGGGGATGGTATGCTGTGCTCAACCTCAATTCTATACCCAAAGCTGACTGAAGACCTTCCCAAAAGTGAGATGTAAACCGCGGATCTCGATCAGACACAATCGAAACAGGGATCCCATGCAGTCTCACTACACTCTGACATATAACTGAGCCATCTTCAAGTACGTGAAGGTCATACTGTAGGGAATGAAGTGAGCCACTTTAGTCAATCTGTCCACGACTACCCAGATGGCATCAAAACCCGAAACAGTCCTCGGTAAGTGGGTCACGAAGTCCATGGATACGTGCTCCCACTTCCATTCTGGTATCTCCAAACTTCTAAGCTCACCACCAGGCCTCTGCCTCTCAGCCTTCACTTGCTGACAAATCAGACATCTCTTGACGAATGTGGTGACATCTTGTTTCATTCGTCTCCACCAGAACTAGCTACATAAATCTTTGTACATTTTCTTCCCGCCCGGGTGGATACTCATCCTACTGCAATGGGCTCGCTGTAATATTCCCCGACGCAACTCAGGCGCATTCGGGACCACCCATCTGTCACCCAGTCTCAAAGAACCATCCTCAGCCGTCCTGAACGTCGACGACTGACCAAGACGAACCAATGACAACCATCTCTGGACCTCTTCGTCTGCCCCATGAGCCTTCCGGATGTGTTCATAAATAACCGGCTCAGCTAATAAGGTCAATACCTGTACCGATGAAGCAGACACATCATAATAAAATCCCAACTGGCAGTAGGAAGTCATCATAGCTGACAAACACATGACGTCCCCTGCTGTGTTCTTCACTTTCCGACTCAAAGCATCGGCTGTCAAATTTGCCCTTCCCGGATGGTATTCGATCTCACAATCATAATCCTTCAGTAGGTCCATCCATCTCCTCTGTCTCATATTCAGCTCAGCCTGCGTAAACAAGAATTTCAGGCTCTTGTGATCAGTGAAGATGGCGAATGAGGTACCGTATAAGTAGTGTCGTCATATCTTCAAGGCAAAACACTATAGCTGCTAGCTCCAAATCATGGACTGGATACCTTGTCTCGTGTGGCTTCAATTGTCTCGAAGCGTAAGCCACAACGTGCTTATCTTGCATCAGTACGCATCCTAAAGAGAGCGAACCCCTTGTTCTCCCTGGGAATCACCAATACTGGCGCTGAAGTCAATCTGTGCTTCAATTCCTGGAAGCTCTGTTCACAAGCTTCCGACCAAAAGAATGGAACTCCCTTCTGAGTTAGCTGAGTCAATGGCTTGGCAATCTTTGAAAACCCTTCGACAAAGTGTCGATAATACCCGGCCAAACCAAGAAAAATTCGGATCTCAGGAACTGTAGTAGGCGTAGACCAATCCATAACTGTCTCTATCTTCCTGGGATCTACTGATATCCCCTCTCGAGAGATAATATGACCCAGAAATGCTACGCTGTTCAGCCAGAACTCACACTTGCTGAGTTTGGCGTATAACTGATGATCTCTGAGGATCTGAAGCACCGTCCTCAAATGATTGGCATGTTCCTCCTTACTTCTTGAATAAACCAGAATGTCGTCAATAAACACGATCACGAACTGATCAAGATACTTCTGAAATATTCTGTTCATCAGGATCATAAATACTGCAGGGGCATTCGTCACCCCGAATGGCATCACTAAGAACTCGTAGTGCCCATACCGAGTTCGAAAGGCTGTCTTTTGAACGTCATCAGCTCTAACTCGTATCTGGTGATAGCCTAACCTCAAGTCAATCTTCGAGTAAAGCTCTGTGCCCTGAAGCTGATCAAATAAGTCATCAATCCTCGGAAGGGGGTACTTGTTCTTAATCGTCACTTTATTCAATTGACGGTAATCAATGCACAAACGCATTGAACCATCCTTTTTCTTTACGAATAAGACTGGTGCACCCCATGGTGATACACTATGGCGAATGTATCCTTTGTCGAGGAGCTCATGCAACTGCACTTTCAGCTCCATCAGCTCTGCCGGTGCCATCCTATAAGGGGCACGGGAAACAGCAGATGTCCCTGGCAGTAATTCAATCTCAAACTCAACATCTCTGATCGGCGGAAATCCTGGAATCTCATCCGGAAATACATCGGTGAATTCCGTAACTACTGGTATATCCTCGATTCTCAACTCTTCCTTTTCCTCTGATACATCCACGGCATAAATAAGATAGCATGTGTGACCGCGTTGTAACAACCGCGACATCTTAACTGCCGAAATCAATGGAATCCTTGGACGAGAGCCATCCCCATAGAAGATCCACCGAAACCCCTGATCAGACAGAAAACACACCATCTTCTGTCGGCAATCAACCATGGCCTGGTATCTGCTCAATCCATCAATACCGACAATGCAGTCAAAATCTGCCATATCCAACAAAATCAAATCAGCCCTCAAATCATTGCCCTAAAAAAAAAGAGGCAATCAGATAACAGTCGATCCGCAATCACATGCTTTCCCGTAGGTGTCGAGACCATAAGAGGCGTGGGCAACGGAGACGAGCACAGATGGTGTTTCTCCACAAAAGCAGAAGATATGAAAGAATGAGAAGCACCTGTATCTACCAAAATAAATGCAGGGTACGTAAGTAAGTAGCACGTACCAGCAATCACTTCCTCCAGAGCTGCCTCTGCCTGCTCTCGAGTCAGCGCATATACTTGACACTGCGGCGGTCCTGCCGCCTGACCTCCCTGTGGTTGAGGTGCAAACTGTTGTCTCTGTGGTGCCGTCCTGGCGTCAAATCTTGGCATATTCGGCCCAGAGTCTGCCTGACCTACCCGATTGGGGCAAACCCGCGCCAGGTGGCCCACCCTGCCACAAACATAATAGCCTCGACAGTCACGTGTCAAATGAAACCTCCATAGTAGTCACATTTGTTCCCTCCTGTTCTATTTCCCTACGCTGGTCCCCGATTACCTTGCTTCTGATTCTGAAATTTCTTCCCACCAAATCTAGAAGATGAAGAAGCCCCACGACGCTTAAACTGGTCTCCTCGTTTCCTCAGGCTGTCAACAACCGGTCTCTGTGATGGTACAAAAGGGGGTACAACTTCCTTGTACACACTAACCCCAATCTCTGCCAGCTCTGCCCTAGTCAGGGCATCATCAAATGAGCTGGGGTTGTTGGAGACAACCCAATCAAATAACTCTGGCCTCAGCCCTTTCAGAAAATGCCTCATCTTGGCATGACCGTTCACAGCAATGTGAGGCACATACCTCAACAGTGAAGAGTATTGCATGGCATAATCTGATACAGTCAAGCTGCCCTGCTTCAGGTTGGTGAACTCATCTTTTTTTACTTGTCTGGCAGCGGCGGAGAAATACCGGTTAAGGAACTGGGTCCTGAACACAGTCCAATCCACTGTCATACCCTGTGCCCTCAGCTCCATAATTGTTGTCTTCCACCACATGGAAGACTTCTTCGCCAACTGAAACTCTGCCAACCTCTGCCAGGCAGTCCGTGCACAGGGTGCCGATACAAATATCTGCTCTAGTCTCTCAAGCCATTCCTCGGCTGCTTTCACAGTCTCAGTCCCTTCAAATAGCGGTGGATGATAGCTCAAGAACTTGGTCAAACTTATCTCCCCTGGTAACAGTATCTGTGCACTAGGCTCCACGCCTACAGCAGGTGGCGGTAGAGGATTTGACTGAGCAAAACTGGCATTGATACTGCCTACATCTCCCACCTCTTCATTGGGGTTATTCGGATTAATAGCCGCCATGCTGTAACACAGGGGTTAACAACAATACCAAAAGCAGTTCATAATACAAGCCGTTAGATAACAAGAGTAATCATATTCAAAAGCATGTTAGTATAACAACTTATACAAAAATATGCACCATATGCATGAACATGCCCACCAATGAATACCTAGCCAACTTGTTTCTAAAGGCTACCCTTTACTCGTTCCCTAGTTATCTAACCACTGCTCTGATACCACTAAATGTGAGACCCCGTTATCTAAACAAGATTCTAAGGTGCAATTAAGAGAACTAATCATTCATAAATCAGAGTATTAGGCTGTGTTGATAATCCTGAGCTTAAGAGATTACAGTACCAAAAGTTCAAAAAGGAATTATACATAATCCTAACAAAAGGGTACAAACTATAGCTTTACTCTACACTTTGTAGAAACTATACAAAAGGAATCTATGTTCTGCTAATCATGTAGCACTCCTTACAGCTCAGCGTATCAACCCCAACCCTGGTTCTCCATGTCAAAAGCACCTACAAAGACAACCCCCAACACATGAGCACATCATAGTTCATATTCAACATAATATGAATGTAAAGCATAAATGCATAAATCAAAATCATAGGCATAGGATACTTCCTGAATTCCAATGCATTTAAAACGCCCATTTTGGTTGTCCCTGTACCATAACTCATAATCAAATCAATATATGATATTATGGCTTCTTTAAATAAATGTCATGACATATCTTTACCTCTTAAATCTTTACTTCAATCCTTAGTCAGTTTATCATCAGTGTATTTTAATGCCCATCGCTTCATAACTTTAGAACAAGCGGTCCTCCCCTCCCTCGCTTCTTCATACAAGCGGTATTTCTATCATCGCTTCGTATGGTAAACCTCGCCTCCATGTGCAAGCGGACCTACACCCCTCGTTCCACATTTTTAGCGGTATATTGCGGTAAGCATTAAAATCATCACTGTGATAACCATGACTCGTGGAATACACACCAAATGTTCCACAACATACATATGCAACAACAATGCATAACAACATGTTTCGTACTCATAATGCACAAACTTGCATTTATCGTATGTCAAATAATGAACATATAATACATGTTACCGTTGGGTGCCCGTACGTCGCTTACGTACCTTTCCAAAATATGGTATGTTGCAGGACTCTATCCCCTGCGTTGTGTGGCTATCTGTGAAGGCTCTACACCAGTGTACAACACAATATTAGATGCCAATTTATAGATCAAAATCAAAAAAATCCAACAAAAACATCATTTTCCACTATTCAGCAGCTGGCGATCGATCGCTGCGTCGAGGCGATCGATCGCCAGACTTCACTGGCTCGAGGCGATCGATCGCTCCATTTATGGCAATCGATCGCCTGCCTTCGATTTTAGCTACTGGCCTTCGGCGATCGATCGCTGCGTTTGTAGCGATCAATCGCCACACGCTGTGTGCGCGATTTCTCCAGATTTTTCGAGCACCTACTTTCAAGCCATCTAATCTAGCACATAAGACACACAACATGCCCATACAAACATGCTAGGAACTTCATAAAAACACCATGAAATCCTCCAAAACAAGAATCTCATCAAAAGCTACTATACATGCTATTTTCACACCAATAAAAGCATGAACTCAAACAAATATTAAATCAAAACAGGACATGGTTCCTCACCCTCTTTAGCTCATCTTTTCTTGCAAGAATTTGATCAACAAATCATCAAAACTACAAGCAGCTGGTATGCTGGACGATTTTTGGGTGAAAATTGGGGAGAAAATGAGTGAGGGAGATTGAGTGGGGGAAGAGGTAAAGTGAGGGGTATGGCCAGCTGCTGCAGGTATGGGTTGAGGGGGGTAGTTGGATAGTGGGTGGTGTGATGTGTTATGTTTTGGTCCCGGTATTTAGCACGATGTATTAAAATATCCTCACATGATATTTTATAGTATTTAATCAATAAAATACTTCAAATTCAAATTAAACATGCTTCACCCAAAACAAACAACATCCACCCCAAATAATCATGCCATAACCCAAATTCCCAACATATATCACATGCTCACATGCACCCTGAAACGCATTTCCCCAATATTATTAATTCAGCCCAAATGAATTAATACCATAATCTTCATAACATAATTAATGTTTAAAAGCACATAATCATTTCGGGGATATCACAAAGATATCATGCCTAGCAACATATTCCAGCTCTGGAATCAATGTAGGATGCAAAATATTCCGCCCTATACTTTGCATATAACATCCCGACGGAGATGTATATAGAAAATGTACTGGTGGTCATCTGATTCTATGCTGTTTTTCTTCCACCGTGAATTCGATTCCATCCTGTAATCTTTCCCACGATTTATGTTCCTCGAGAACTTCGAACCCAAGAATGAGTTGTTCTGGGATCATCCCTGCAGTTCCTTCAATTGTCATATCAATTTCACCAATATGAAGGTTTCCTTGATCTTGCCAACTGTAGGTTGTTGCAATAATATTGAACATCGCAAGGGAATATATTGTTCTTCTCAGTGATGTCGAAGATTATCTGCACTTCTCTCCAGCCTTCTGGGCATTTCAGCTTTCCTGTTGTTTTGAATACATCAGGGATTTTCTGAATTCTGCTCGAGACTGCCTTCTGTTTTTCTCCCGGATAGTTGCTGATTAACCTATCTTGTTGGAAGGACATTCTTCTTGGCTCGATCATAAGGCTCTTGCTTCTGTACAGAACAGGTTGATCTTGTATCCTCATATCGATCTCTCCTATTGTCGGAGTATCAATAGTGTCTGGCAATACTGCTTTGGCGAAGTCTTCGAAGATTCTGAGGACTTCGATGGATTCTTTTCTCAAGAATACCTTTGAATGATGAGTATTTGAGAGCGCGTATGACACCTTGTAAGTGATCGGGTAAGGCCTGTTTCATTCTTTCATCAAATCACTTTTTTAAAATCTTGATGAAGAGTGAGAACCTTGTTGAAGTCTCGATCGCCCAAATTGTATGCAATCCTTGGGATAGATGTTAAAAGTCATCCTTCCTGCATACAGATTTCTTGCAACTGCTCCCAAACAAGAATCTTTGAGGTTCGGGATTCTCTTGTTAAAGATAACCAGGTTGAGATCGAATCAATTCCTTCCTTGAATGTTGCCGTGATGATGACTCTAATGGCTCCGGTATGTATCCATGAGAGTGTTAGCAACTTCTCTTTTGACCTTATTTTTAATCTCATGGATTTCTCTGTAGGGGATTAACTCTATCTCGATTTGGTTCCCGTGAATTCCATCGGGATTGCAGATTCACCTGTTGTCACCCTATGGATAATCTGATGCTTCATGCGTTGAAGACCTGTCATATCCATGACTTTTTCCAATGCTCCAATTGTAAATTCATCATACATCTGAAGCTTTGGTTCTTCCTTCATGATCCTCATAAGGGTTTTATGAGAAACGGTTGTATGAGAGAAGAATCTTGATGAGCCTTCTCTGATCATGTGCCGAGGGAACTCTCGTTCACTCTGATTCTGAGCTGGATTCACCCCCATCTTCAGAATATATATCTTCTTCGTAGATGCTTTCATCTGAGGGAATATCCTCAAATTGATACACCTGTACCAAATCCCAAAAATAGACAGCATCTTCAAATTCCTTGGTATGCTCGAACTGTCTTACTCCACGGCTTTGGTTTTCTGGACAATCTATAGAGATATGTCCTCTTGTTCCGCATGTTTAGCAGTTACAATCTTTGAAACTCTCATTTGCACGAGTATGTGTGCGTCTAAAAGTTCTTGTCATTGGTGCTCTGCTAGAACTTGCTTGATTAGAACCCGTTGCCGATGTTCTACTCCTGGTTGGTCCTGATCTTTGCCCCGATCTGTAACTTCGGGCTTTCTGTTTAGATCAGAACTTTCTAGGTATCCAAGAAGACCTACTTCTTCTTGAACTACTTCTTCGGGCATATGGATGGCTTCTTTGTTTTGTCTTTCACCTTTGGGGTAGTTTCCAATTATTGTAGGGATATCATTCCATGTACAACAAAGGTGGACTGTTTTGTTGATTCCTCTAAGCTTCTTGTAATTCTTTTGGAGTTTTGCTTGGTAGCACCACTCCGCGAGCTTTACCTTAAGAAATGACATTCTCCTGGTCACCGTCTCTATTGCATGATGTGTATATTCCTGGATAAGCATTTCTCTCCATGTGCTCGGTATTTTGGCAAAGAATATTTCTCCTGCATCCTTTTCTTCCATCTTTGCCTTCCATCTATACTATGTAAAGAGTTTGATGTACTCGTCTACATAACAGATATCATGTAGTTCCAGGCTCATAAGAGCTTGTCTATATTTTTAGCATTCTCTTCCTCAATTCCTTCGAAGTAGCTTACTCCAATGAAACATATTTTAAAGAATTTAGCCATCTTGTCCACGATTTATTTTAGGGACTCTCCGGCTAAAACTTCTTCCTTGGTACCTGGGTCTCCCATATCCCAGACCGAATCATGTTTAGGGGTTGGGATCGGGAATCATGAGATTGTGCTCACGATGATCTCTCTCTTGGGCCTCGGTTAACTCGGATTGTTGTTTGAGGTTCATCCTTTAGAGGTTCCTCGCCACCTTCTCTTGTTCTTGATATTAGGATAGGCTAGATAGGCTAGCGCCAATTTCCAGTAGAATATTCCATTTCTGGTTGAAGTGTTTAGCTCCGGCCAGATATACTTGAATTAGTACTTCCAATTTCTGGAAGTACCACCTGTATGACTTGCACCACGAACATTAGTTCGGATCCATAATAATTTCTTGAATCATCTTATTCGTATATGCTACAAAATAATATTCAGGATATTATTATAATTTTTTCAGAATAAACCTATGCTCTGATACCATTTTATGAAGACAGATCGCGAAGGAAAAAATTATTAGAAAAAATAGTAAAACTTTGGGTGAGATTTGAAAAGTATTTAAAACTCTAGGGTGTATCATGCAATTAATCACTTTCCACTTGTAAGTGTAATTTGGTAAAGTGTCGTGGGGTAGGGAGTTAGGAATTAGATGAAAGTATGGTTGATGAGTTAGAATATAGAATAATGGATATGATGAGTTACGTTAAAGAAAAGTTTGAGTTTGAAGATTTATTGGTAGTTTACCCATATTTTATTTGCTCTACTCACATAAAAAACCTCAATAAAAAAATCAATATTCTTAAAATAAAAAAAATCACGAAATAATTAAATACACAAATAATTAAAAATATATTAATTATTAATAATATACAAATTGTATATTTAATGAAAATTAAAATATAATAATTAATGTATAAAAAAATGAGTTTTTCTATAAATTATTTTACAACTCTAATTACATCTGCCTCATTTATCATGAGTACTTTGAAATAAAAAATAGCAAAATACAATTTCTTTGGTCAAATAAGGGTAATAGTATAATTACAACGTATTATCAAAGTCATTATATAAAATTGGATTAACCATCACTGCTAGCACAAGGGATCTGTTTTCCACAATTGTATTTTCAAGATTAAATAAGATTACTAATAAATGAGACAAACATAGGTTTATGGCCCATTCTTTCATTATCCCTTCCTAACCCTCCCAACCAAACATTGCCCTAGAGCGAAGTCACTCATGTTATGATAGCAAAAAACCTTTTTGATGTAATCTATTTGTGTAGGAAACAGATATTTGATAATTGATATCTAAATAAACAGATAAACACTTTTCAAAAATAATTCAAATATTCTCTTAATATTATTTGTTGAATCAGCAGTTAAATTTTCAATAACTAATTGACATTTTTTTTATCAAGTATTGAAAAATTAATTAACTATTTTTGATACATAAAAAAGCACTCTATATTTTTTATTACGTGATAATTTATATAATAAAAAAAACAATTATTAATATAATCAACGTCATTAAAAAATTATTGCAATTGAAACATGTTATTGTCATATTCGCTTTGATTTTATAAAACAAATTATTTTATAATTTTATAATAGAATCTATTATTTTAAATGTAATTTGTTATTTACATATGATTTATTATATGGTATAATTAATTATATCTAATATATAAACCATATTGCCTTAACCTTTTTGTAAAAAAATTATTTATAAAAATTATTTTTAAAAATAATTTTTACTATTTTATAAGCCAGCTTAAAATATCTATCCGTCTTGTAAAAAATAATAAGTAGATAAATACTTTTCAAAAATAATTCAAATATTCTCTTAATATTATTTGTTGAATCAGCAATTAAATTTTTAATAAATAATTGACATTTTTTTACAAGTATTGAAAAATTAATTAACTATTTTTTATACATAAAAAAGAACTCAATATTTTTTATTACGTGATAATTTATATAATAAAAACCAATTATTAATATAATCAACGTCATAAAAAATATTATTGCAATTGAAACATGTTATTGTCATTATTCGCTTTGATTTTATAAAACAAATTATTTTATAATTTTATAATAGAATCTATTATTGTAAATGAAATTTGTTATTTACATATGATTTATTATATTGTATAATTAATTATATATAATATATAAATCATATTGTCTTAACCTTTTTTAAAAAATTATATATAAAAATATTTTTTAAAAATATTTTTTACTATTTTATAAGCCAGCTTAAAATATCTATCCGTCGTGTAAAAAACAAATGGGATAGAATGATTGCCCCAAAACTATATTTAATTATTTAATTAAGATTTTCTCAGACAAGTCAGCTTTTGCAAGTCGGCTTTACATCCGCACTCTCCGATTCTCTCTCTCTCTCTGGCGCTTTTAGGGTTTGCAAGGGCGCCGCTTCTGAATCCGATCTAGAGCGAAATCTCTTCACGCTCGCTTTCTCCACTACATCCTTTTTCCCTAGGTAATTTCACGAATCGCTGATGTTTTTAGTATTTATTCATTTTGCACTTTTGATTTCTGTTTAAATGAATTTATTTCTTGTTGCTATCGAGTAAATTAGCCAATGATAACTGTAGGATTGCTGGATCTGTATATCTGATTCATCAGATTGCTTATCTGGTGAGTTGAAATTCAAAAAATGAATATTATTTTGCTTTGTGAATGTGAAGATTTGGATTTGCTGGAATCCATATCGCGAGTGTTTATGGATCGATTGTTTTTGCTTACGTTGTTTTTATTACGAGGTTGCGCCGTTTAGCAGTTGTTGCCAAGGTTTCTCTTTATCTCTTATTCTCTCCTCTATTTCTGTGTCTTTTCGTATCAGATATGAATGTGGTTAAGTGTATGATTTGTAATGATCGAGTGGTAATGGTTTTGAATTGTTTACATTGGATAATATTGCACTGACTTGAGTTCTGATCTTTGATTTTGGTTTTCCTGGATTCTAGATTATTGGCTTTGCGACTGTTTTGACTTTGTTATATTTATTTATGTTGTTGGGTGGCACAGTGGAAACTTAATGTAACACTCTCTTCTTATCCGATAAACAAAATTTCCTTTCATTGATTTGTCTTTCGAAATGTATGGCCCTGCTTATTTTTTTCAGATCCCTTTTTTCTTTGTATTCAGAGTGCTGTTTCTGCCTTATTTTGTTGTAGCAGGCTAACTATTGATTGTGACATTATTATGGTGCTGTAAGTAGGATCACTTTCTATCAGCTTATTTTGCTGCAACTGCTATAGCTCGCTCATTTTTTTCACATCACTCGCTAATAATATTGTTTGTCTCATTTTATCTTGGAATTTGTTATGACGCAGCAGAAATCTTACGTTTCTCATAGTCCTCCATATTTTCAATTTCAATGGTGTTTCACAAGTGGTTGACTTCCTTTATGTATTACTTCTAGCATTTAAGCATGCCAAGCTCTGATCTGCAATTTGGGTGCTTGTTTGAGTTATTTAATCTGTATTAATTAAATTAGCAGGGAATATATGGCTATGGAAGTTACCCAGGTTCTTCTAAGTGCACAAGCAGTTGATTCAACAGTAAGGAAGCATGCCGAAGAAACCTTGAAACAGTTTCAGGAACAAAATCTTCCTGGTTTCTTGTTATCCCTTTCTGGAGAGCTTTCTAGTGAAGAAAAACCAGTTGAAAGCCGGAAACTAGCAGGTCTGATTCTAAAAAATGCTTTGGATGCCAAGGAACAACACAGAAAGTATGAGCTTGTGCAAAGATGGTTGTCATTAGACGCAGCTGTAAAGAGCCAAATCAAAGCATTCTTGTTACAGACCCTCTCGTCTACTGTATCTGATGCGAGGTCTACAGCATCACAAGTCATTGCGAAGGTTGCAGGCATTGAACTGCCGCATCGTCAGTGGCCTGAGCTTATAGGATCCCTTCTATCAAATGTCCACCAGATTCCTTCCCATGTTAAGCAAGCCACCCTTGAAACTCTTGGGTACTTGTGTGAAGAAGTCGGTCCAGCGGTTGTTGATCAAGATCAAGTGAACAAAATACTTACAGCTGTAGTTCAAGGCATGAATGCTAATGAAGGAAATACAGAGGTTCGGCTTGCTGCTACCCGAGCTCTATGTAATGCTCTGGGATTTGCTCAGGCTAACTTCTCAAATGATATGGAGCGTGATTACATAATGAGAGTTGTTTGTGAGGCCACACTCTCACCAGAAGTGAAAATTCGGCAGGCTGCATTTGAGTGTTTGGTCTCAATTGGGTCAGTGTATTATGAGAAGTTAGCTCCATACATTCAAGACATATTCAATATTACCTCCAAGGACTGTCCGAGAAGATGTCGAGCCGGTTGCTCTTCAGGCAATTGAATTTTGGAGCTCCATATGCGATGAGGAGATTGATATCTTAGAAGAGTATGGAGGTGGTTTTACTGCAGATTCTGATGTTCCATGCTATTATTTTATTAAACAGGCACTTCCTGCACTTGTCCCTATGCTATTAGAGACACTCCTTAAGCAAGAAGAAGATCAGGATCAAGATGAAGGTTCTTGGAATCTTGCAATGGCAGGTGGAACTTGCCTTGGTTTAGTCGCCCGAACAGTGGGGGATGACATTGTACCTCTTGTCATGCCATTTATCGAAGAGAATATAACAAAGGGCGATTGGAGGCAGAGAGAAGCTGCCACTTATGCATTTGGTTCCATATTGGAAGGTCCTTCACCTGACAAGTTAACTCCTATTGTCAATGTTGCTTTAAGTTTCATGCTCACTGCTTTGACTAATGATCCAAATAGCCATGTAAAGGATACAACTGCATGGACTCTTGGAAGAATATTCGAATTTCTTCATGGTTCAACTGTCGAGACCCCTATTATTACTCCAGCAAACTGCCAACAGATTATCACAGTTCTCCTCCAGAGCATGAAAGATACTCCTAATGTGTCTGAGAAAGCTTGTGGTGCTCTCTATTTCTTAGCTCAAGGTTACGAGGATGTGGGCTCAACATCACCAGTGACGCCTTATTTCCAAGAAATTGTTCAGTCTCTTCTCAATGTCACCCATAGAGAAGACATAGGTGAGTCTCGACTTAGGGCAGCTGCCTATGAGACACTAAATGAAGTAGTGAGGTGCTCGACTGATGAAACGGCTCACTTAGTGTTGGAACTAGTTCAAGTAATCATGAATGAGCTTCACAAAACTCTTGAAGCACAGAAACTTTCATCTGACGAGAGAGAGAAGCAGAACGAATTGCAAGGCCTTCTATGTGGGTGCTTGCAGGTCATCATCCAGAAATTAGGGGCATCAGAACCTACCAAGTATGCTTTCATGCAGTATGCAGATCAGATAATGAATCTTTTTCTACGAGTTTTTGCTTGTAGAAGTGCCACTGTTCATGAGGAAGCAATGCTTGCCATTGGTGCCCTTGCTTATGCAACAGGTCCCAACTTTGCTAAGTATGTACCAGATTTTTATAAGTATTTGGAGATGGGACTTCAGAATTTTGAGGAATATCAAGTCTGTGCTGTCACCGTTGGTGTTGTGGGGGATTTGTGCAGGGCTTTGGAGGCTACTATTCTACCTTATTGTGATGGAATAATGACGCAGCTTCTTAAAGACTTGTCAAGCAACCAGTTGCATCGGTCTGTGAAGCCTCCAATCTTTTCATGCTTTGGTGACATAGCTCTGGCAATTGGAGAGAACTTTGAGAAGTATTTGATGTATTCCATGCCCATGTTGCAGAGTGCTGCAGAGTTGTCTGCCCGCACATCAGGTGTTGATGATGAAATGTTAGAATATACCAACCTTCTAAGGAATGGAATTTTAGAGGCATATTCTGGGATATTTCAGGGATTCAAGAACTCTCCTAAAACCCAACTTCTGATTCCATACGCACCTCACATCCTGCAGTTCCTGGACAGCATTTACATGGAGAAAGATATGTGAGTATAGTCTATACTTATAATGGATTTTCTGAATTCCTTTTTTAATTTTTTGTCTGATTGTTGCATCTGTCAATCTCAGGGATGACTGTCGTGATGAAAACTGCAATAGGAGTCCTTGGAGATTTAGCTGATACTTTGGGAAGTAATGCAGGTTCTTTGATTCAGCAGTCTCTGTCAAGCAAAGACTTTTTAAATGAATGCTTGTCTTCAGATGACCATTTGATTAAGGAATCTGCCGAGTGGGCCAGGAGGGCCATTAGTCGTGCCATATCTGTTTGAGTTTCTGTCCCATTGTTGCATATAACTTAACCTTCATGCATATGGTCGTGTTCAGTTGAGTCGGGGTCGAAGTGTCATGTCGGTCATCGCCATCATTGACAGCAGAAGCATTTTCGTTCTTGCTGTCACTAACTCATGCATCATCATCAGGGGGTTTGGGTTCATTAATTTTGCTACAGTTGCTTCAAAGAACTTTTTAAGGATTGAGAAGTGGAAGTGTCTGTTGGGGACTGCATTCGTGTCTGTTGGGGACTGCATTCGGAGAAGGGAGATGGTTATTATGCTGAATACATGTACCAAGTGATTGCTGGTCTATGTTGGTGTTAATATCAAGGAAGCCCCCATGTCAGTCTGATGTCGCCTGCTTGCAGACTGCGCTAGTTCAACGACTTTGATTTACATGATACATGAAGCCAGCCACCCTACCACCTGTTCTCATATTATAATTATTGTGCCCATACGTTATTCTACTGTGTACTTCTCAGTCGGTTGTATTCCTTCGGTCGAAACCATCGATTTTCAAAGGTCAAGCTGAATTATTCATTCACATAGGGTGGTGTCGTCCTATTTCAGTTATGGCATATATCATTTGGATTTTTAGTTCAATTTTCAGTTTCACAGGTCATTTGAAGTTAAAATTACTACCCATCCACGAGAACAAGAAGCTTGCTGCTCTTTTCTACTGGTTAAGGTTCATTTTTCTTTCATCTTTACTTTCTCAATGGAGAATATAAATTTTTTCAAAGCTCTGCAAGACTTGGATTATTGGTATGTCAAGAAAATGTGATGACATCGACAAGATCGGGTGATTGAAGAACCACTTTTGTTTAAGAGAATGTATTTGCGATCTTGCTTTGTAATTTTCATCACTTACTGTATAATCTATTGTGTCAATAGACGTATGAATGTGGTTTCTCTTGCTTGATGCTCATTGTTTTTACTTTCCAAAGCAAAGTCAGTTTTGAAATGTTGGTCATGTTTGTGTAATGCGTAATGCACCGAAGGAAACAAAGAAAAGTCCCGAAAAGAAGAAGACTTGATCTACACTGATTCATGCATGGAACGTTTAATAAGACCTGATTCCTCAAATATATCATCATCACACGATATTATCTCCCTTTCAATTTTAGGATTTATCTAGTAGATAATTACGAATTTTTCTTTCAAGGATAGATATGATTTTTATTTTAAGTTAACTATGATGGGTTGATTAGGATCTTGGTTGTTTATTTTATAGGATTGGTGATTAATAAAGTTCTGAATTTTTCCCAATATAAACATTGTTTTTCAAGGATCGATGGACTCCTCCTTCTTGAGTCCATAGATCAGAACATATTGCAGCCTAGTCGCAACACGAACAAAAAGCAACAAATGACTGATTTACTGCTTATTTGTTCAACTGCCGTAGCATTGGGTTTTGCCCTTTACTGGTTTTGTTTGGACTGTGCAACTGATGTCGATTGTTGTAGTTTGAATCCTTCTGCATAGTTTGGCCACGGATTAATTAACCTCAACTCCAATTTGATTTTAATTTTCATGATGGCTATTGATGTAGGGGCAAGTCCCAATGAGCTTCGCATATTTTGGTAGTTTTTCCTCGAATTATACTACTACACTGGTGAAATAGTGCCTTCTAGATCCTATCCATTTTCCTCCCGGTTCAAAAGTTCTATTCCATATTTTGTTTCATCGCTTGTTTCATTTTACATATGTAATTTACACGTACCCTTGAAATGTATTTTATAGATGAGTAATATACATGTCAGCTGCTTTTGCTAGTGTATTTTTCGTTGGCTGGGCGCTTGCCATATATTAAACTAAAGCTTAAGTGGCATTTCGATCATTGGTTCATATAGGGAGCTGTAAGATACAAGGGCAGTGCTTGATCCCAAATAGTTGTAGATAATAATTGTTTTTTTGGTAAATTTCATAATATTGTGTTATAGTAAATTTTGCATGAAATCCCCTCGTGTTAACAAAATAGTCAAAAATCCCATCTATTTTTATAAATTCACCACGAAACCTCATGTGTTATATTAAAGTAAAAAAACTCCCTCTATTTTCATAAATTATATTCTTATGTTTTCGTAAATTCATCATCAAACCCCCATCTATTTCATAATTTTTTTTTCCCTTTCAAATTTTGAATATTCAACAGTTGCACATATAAAAAAAAATATTCATATTTTGAAAATCATAAAATATGATTTCACAATAATAAACATATATAAAAACAAAACATAAATTATATGTAAAATATATAATATATAAGACACTAGCAAACTGAAACATTGGTGTGTTTTAAAAGTATAATTTATAATTTAAACCCCTCAAATATTTAAAGATGCGAGGGGATTGGGTGGGTAGACGAGTGAATGTGCAATAATCGTCTACTTAGGAGAATTCTACCAACGATAGATATTCTCGCCAATTCTCACCAAGTCCATCACCATTTATCGTAACATATAATCTAGGGTTTGTATAATACTCTCAGTTTGACCATCAGTCTGTGGATGGTAGGCGGTACTCATAGCTAAGTACCCATTGTACTCTGAAAGTTGCTCCAAAATTCCGATACAAGGTCTATGGTCGAAACAATGGAAACTGGAACCCAGTGTATATGAACCACATTATCCATATATAATCGTGCCATTTTTTTGTTGGAATAAGTAAGATCATACGAAACAAAATGTTTTGACTTGAACAATCTATCAACCACAACTTAGATTGCATCATAATCTTTATTCGACCTGGGTAAATGAGTTACGTAGTCCATAACAATATGTTCTCAATTCCACTGTGGCACTTCTAAACTCTGGAGCATACCACCAGGTCTCATTCTCTCCGCTTTGACCTGCTGACATGTCAAACATCTCTCCACAAATTCAACATTATTTTGTTTCATACCTTCCTACCAGAAATGTGGTTTCAATTTATGGTACAACTTACGGCTTCCATGATGAACACTATGGCTGTTGTAGTGTGTGTAATGCTCTTTCGAGTCCATAAGATTTGGTACCACTAATCTTTTATTCAATTGCAACCAACCACCATATAACACCCGAATCTATGGATCTATAGATTAATATATGGATCTATCCTTTGAGCCTTCTTGATCTTCGAGATAATCTATGGCTCAAACTGCAAAACAGAAACAAGTAGATAATTTCCATGTATCTGATAAGCCCATCCAGAATTGCACAATTCATCATAGTTCTGTCGGACATGGATAAGTCAAATAATGACAAATAAATCAAATACCGGGAACATCACATGTCTCTGACAGACATCGGGGCCTTACATGCAAGACACATATTTCCACAACTAATAGAGAATTGGTTTTGGGTCTAAGTTTGAGTATTATTTTGATAAGTTTAAGGCTAGTATGTGACATTATGTTTGTATTTGGAACTGTTATGACCAGGTTTATTAATCCTTAGATCGAGTCGAGGATCACATGGTAATTAGCTAACGGTTTGAGGTACGTAGAAAATCGGTTCTATCACAATGTCTCAAAGACGTGATATTCCCGGGGTATGATTTACTTGCTATTTATGTGACTATATGGCGTGTTGAACTGCAGTATGTGAATTACATGATACATTAAACTGCATGATATATGATGACATGATATGTTGAGATGCATCACATGAGATTATGATATAGCATGATGCATTGACACGCATGGACATTGACCACGTCATGTTGATCCTATCGATTCTTTCGTTGATACCTATATCATTTCGTTGGTATCTGTGATGCATGTCTGGGGATGATGGGCATGCCGATGGCTCAGCGGAGAGAGTGAGCTTAGAGATGCCGTAGCGACGAGTGTACTGACGTCGCCCCGGACACGAGGGATGATGGAGCGCCGATGGCTCGACTGAGAGAGATGTCGTAGAGACGAGCGTGTCGATGCCCTGCTGAAGCTTGATGATTGATTGATGATCTTTCCTTTGGACTCCTGAGATCTTGATAGTGGGGATTTGATACCCCTCATATGCATTTGCATTCATGCACGGCATGTATCACATGATACTTTGTCATTCATTGTGATTTTACCTGTTTCTCGTACTGGGTTCTGACCCCCTTCGTAGGGGGGCTGTCATGTATTTGTTGTATGGGTATGACAAGTAGTACATGTGGACGTACTGCGGATGCTTGAGATCAAGCATCGATGAATACCAGAGCTCCTTGAGAGCGAGCTCATGTTTATGTTTTATGTTTTGAGTCCAAGTAGTTGTTAGAGTATTTTTAACTACGATTCAATTTACCGGGGTATGCCCATAGTATCTGTATTTTAAGTATTACAGTACTGGGAAGTTTATATGTGATGTTTATGCGATGAATAACATGTTAAATTGTGAAAATGGAATTATATATTTTTCAGTAATATGATATATGTAAAATCAAAATTTTTTGTGCCACATGTTGATAAATTTTAAATAATCTTCCGCTGTTAACGTAAAATAATCATTGTGTAATAATTAAATGTATGATTATGATCTGTCCCCCACAGTTGGTATTGGAGCATAATCTGGGATATGCTCGAACTAGAGTTAGGACCCCGAGTCCAGTCACAAATAAAATGTTTGAGCATGTAATTGACTACGTGTTTTTATATGCTTTTGCCTGCTGTGATGACATGTTACATGGTTAGAGTTCATGCATGTAGCGAATAGATATGCATAGACAGGTGGGTGGTTTACCTGTAAGAACTGTAGATAGTGGACTGTATTCGAACTTAGTGTTAACTTGGTGAGATTTAGAGAATTTAATCCTTATCTCTTGTAGAAAAGAATGACATCTAAATATGATATTTTTATCTATGAACTTTAGATTAAACCCTTGTGTCAAGTAAAATGATACTGGAAGTGATTAACTGCGCATTTTGTTGACTGGATTTGAGAAATAGAGACCGATAAGGAGAGGAAGTATGCAGAAATGTTCTTCAAGTTCCGCTATACGCCGAGACGATAAGACAGAGCGAATCTTGATAAGTAGAGAAATTGTGTACGTGAAGATCGTCATATTTCATTTCCAGATATATTTCTTTTAAATTCTTTCCTGGAACTCTAACTATTCGTAATATCAGATTGAGAAAACGTTGCGCCTTATTTCTTATAATTACGCCTACCCAAATTTTATTAACACTGGGTAAGGGCAGAATTGTCGAGCCATATCTTTTTGAATTTTATCAAGTGAATCCAATAATTCAGAATATTTATTTTAGCACACTTTTCCGGAGTTGGATCCTTGTGGTTGTCTCACAAAAGGAGGACTATCTGCGAAGAAAACTTGGAAGTGACCTGTATTTTGGAGGAAGAATTCGTTAATAACATATCGAGTATTATAGAATAACCCGTAACGACAGATATTTCAAGTGAGGCTCCGACTTGAGCCAGTTTAACCGATAGATCAAAAGCTGAGACCGAATTGATTAGCGGAAGCACTTAGTTGTTCCTTAGTTGTCTTTGAAGCATGATATTCATGTTTGGAGCAATTCAAAGACAGCTCCAATAGTAATATCAGTAACAGCAGAGGCCGCAATAATTTTAGGAAACCACAAAGGTCTAAATTGAAACTATGAAGATTGAAAAGATATTACTTCAAATCATTTGGAACCAGTGGTTCTAGGAGTGATTATGGGTCATTTGCTGGATCTTTTGGATAATTGAGGATGAAGACAACTTACTGATCAATGCGTAGGAGTTTGGAAGTCTTGTAAGATTGTGGTCAGACAGAGCTTCATCCCAGAGTTGACCATTAGGTAACTAGGGATGGATACAACCATAGTAGCAGATGCTCTTTGCCGACATGGCTCTCAATTTTGATCCACTCAGGTCCATCAGTAGTCCAGTCAATTGCAGAGTGGGAGTAATACTCCACAGCATTTTCCGAAACCCTCAGCAAGCCAGGGTCTTCGCTTTGACAAATGATCAAGTTAGAGAGATTTCAGGAAGTGTGATTGCAGGAATACGTTTCAATTTCGATTGCATTGAACGAATTTACGTGATACAAGAAACTTCAACTATCACATCAGCTGATAGATTCACTCAAACTAGTTATGTTGCATTAACTGTGGTATACAATATGATGAGAGTTAATGATCAGGAATTTGATGGTGCTACCAGCATACCAATCTGATCGGATACTTGCACGGATTATCAAGATATTGTACAATGTTTCAAGACTACAGTATAGTTTTGATCATATAATGGTGCTAAGTAAAATTACTATAGCCGAGTACACCAGGCTATTACCGTTAGCATCAATGATGAATATGCTTCGGTTGTTATCTTTTGAAAATTAAGGATATATTAATTGCATGATTGATATCACAATGGAAGAACAACAATTACCAGACATTTGATGTTATAGAGATCCATATGAGATTTTGGGATTCCCCACCAGAGAAGGTAATCGTTTTCGGCACTGAAATGATGCTAGATACGGTGCAAGTTGCTAAAACACTATACGAGATGGTATCAACAGAATTCAAAGAAATTGAAAGAGCAGTTGTAGAATTTTCTTTGTAAAGGTTACATATGTTCGAGTATGTCACCATGTGGAGCATTCTTTCTTTTGTGTAGAAGAAAGATGGTACAATGACGATATGCATCGAGTGCATGTAACATAATCGAGTTAATGTCACGAATAAATGCCTGCTGTCTAGAATTGATGATCTAATTGATCAACTTTAAGGAGTAACAGTCTATAAAAGATAAATCTTCACTCCGCTTAAGAGTCAGTAAGAAGATATTCCTAAGACAGTTTAGGGTCATATATTTTGGGCATTTTAAATTTCGAGTAATGCCTTTTTGTCTGAAGAATGCGCCTACAGTGTTGATGAATCGAGTGTTCAGAAATCTCTTGGGCAGGATCATGAGGTATCTGTTCCAGGGGATCCAAGTATTGGGACAGTAATAAATTGGTCCAGACAAACAAATGTATTGGAGATGTGAAGTTTCTAAGATTTGGCAGATCATTGCAGGCGTTGCATTAAATGATCCTTGCAAATAACCAAGTCTATTACCCAATTGACCAAGAAGAATCAGAGTTCAATTGGTGAGATGAATATGAAGACTGTGTTCATAAACTGAAACCGCATTTGACTACAGCTCCAGTATTAGCGTAGCCATCTGGATCAAGAGAATATGTGATTATGCAAACACATCAACTAAAGGATTTGAATGAATCCTTAGGTGATATGAGAAATATTGCCAATGCTTCAAGGCAATTGAAAACTCACAAGAATTGACATCCTGTCTATAATCTCGAGTTGCCGCTAGCATCGTTGTGCTGAAGTTATGGTACCACTATTTGGATGGAAAGCAGTTCAGTATTCACCCTGACTATAAGAAGTTGGTATATAAATATATGCACTCAGTCAGAGCGGAATACAGATCAGAGATGATGATTATCTGAAAGACTTTGAGTTGTAAGACTCTAGATGCCAAGGAAGCATCTATGCATGTAGTACTGAGTTATGACAAATTATATGCATCCTTATAAGCATTTTAGCTACGAAGAGGGCATTTTGTTGTACCGGTTGTTGTATTTGTGTGCCACAGTTTATCTCGACGATTTGAAGGTATAAGAATTAGACTCCAACATCCATTGTTGTGAGAACATACGATGATATAGCAACCATCTAGATTCAATGTACCGTCTAGTAATTGAATGGCAAAAGAGTAAACAAATTGATGGTGCCGAATATTACAAACTGGAAGAAGCGTTTACGTCGCAAGGTACAGTTCGTGTTAGTATCCATTCGAAAACTGTAAGATATACCTCGAGTAGGCGCTTCTGGGCAAAATATGAAAAGAAATATCAGAATGTGTGAGCAAATATTTAGCCTGTCAAAAGGTTAAAGCGGAAAGAGAATGAAACTAGATGTTATTTCTCAACTTCTAGAAGTGTCACAGTAAAATTGAGAAAGCATTGCTCTGAACTTTGTGACTCGCTTATTCAAATCGCATAGAAGTTTCGATGCACTATGGGTCGGAATTGAAAGACTGGCGAAGTTGGCACATTCTTTCGTAAAGTCGTACTTTACCTACAAGGAAACAGCATGATTGGTAATGTGATTCGTGTATACGGAGTATCAGTTTTCATTATTGTGGACAAAGATCTGAAATTTGTATCAAGATTTGGAGTTTTCAAGCAACCCATGGATACAAAAATTTGTGATGAGTACTATCTACCATCCTCAGATGGCCTGAGTTGACAGATGAAATGCAGGCAAACCTATAAGATTTAGAAAATATATGAAGACAACCTAAAATAGGCATGTCAGCTTTGCCAACAAGAGAAAACGATCATTAGAATTGGAGATCAGCGATGGAGTATTCTCCAAAATCTCTTTATGGGATGATTCGGTTCGGACGTCGAGGTAGATTGTCACCTCATACACTGGTCCTTACTAGATCTTGAAAGATTCCGATAATACATGATGTACCTCATGTACCTACGCTAAGGAAATTGGATCCAGATCCATCTCACGTGTTTCAGCCGAGAGAGATCGAGGTGAATAATTCATTGTCCTTGGAAGGACGACCTTTTGTGAAAAGTATTGCAAATGTACTATATAATCGTACTCTTTGATGAGTTACCATAGTACATAGAAATCACCATGAGAATTGGAGGCCAAGATGCGACATAAATGTCCATAATAAACTGAGAACATTGTTTTGTATCCCATGTCTAATTTATGTGATCATTCGATGCAATTGTAAAACTGGACGAAGGTAATTATGTGTTGGAACTCGTAGCTTTTCTGATTTTGAGGACGAAATCTTTAAAGGGGTGAGAAAAGTAAGGCCTCGATGCTAATTAATCTGGATTAACGATGATTAAACAAACTTGGATAATTAAAAGTACAGATTTTGAATTAAGATGTTCCGGATCACGACGCCTTGTATACGATTGAGTTGAAAATACATCAAAATACACATGTATATATATATATATATATATACACACACACGGCTATATACATATAAGTAATTATACCATGCAAGATATATTTTAAGTGGTGGATTAAAACACTAAAAATCCCACTCAAAGTGTTTTTAGGTGACTTGACATTTGGAGAGCTGGATGGACACTTTGAAGCATTGTGCAAGATACAAAAGAGACCTAGTTGGCTTGGGACATCACATGCAAGACACATGGTTTCCACAACTCACATGGTTTTGGGTCTAAGTTTGAGTATTATTTTGTTAAGATTAAGGCTAGTATGTGACATTATGTTGTATTTGGAACTGTTATGACCAGGTTTATTAATCCTTAGATCGAGTCGAGGATCACATGCTAATTAGCTAACGGTTGAGGTACGTAGAAATCCGGTTCTATCACGATGTCTGGCAAAGACATGTGATGTTCTCGGGGTATGATTTACTTGTCATTACTTGCCACTTATGTGACTATATGACATGTTGAACTGCAGTATGTGAATTACATGATACATTGAACTGCATGATATATAATGACATGATATATTGAGATGCATCACATGATATTATGATATTGCATGATGCATTGACACACATGGACATTGAGCACGCCATGTTGATCCTATCGATTCTTTCGTTGATACATATGTCATTTCATTGGTATCTGTGATGCGTGTCTGGGGATGATGGGCATGCCGATGTCTCGGTGGAGTGAGAGATATTAGAGATACCATAGCGACGAGTGTGCCGACGTCGCCCAGACACGAGGGATGAAGGACCGCCGTGGCACGACTGAGAGAGATGCCGTAGCGACGAGCGTGTCGACGCCCTGCTCGAGTTTGATGATTGATTGATGATCTTTTCTTTGGACTCCTAAGATCTTGATATTGGAGATTTGATACCCCTCGTATACATTTGCATTCATGCACGACATGTATCGCACGATACTTTGTCATTCATTGTGATTTTACCTGTTTCTCGTACTGGGTTCTGACCCTCTTCGTGGGGGGCTGTCATGTCTTTGTTGTATGAGCATGACAGGTGGTACATGTGGATGTACTGCGGATGCTCGAGATCAAGCATTGATGAATACCAGAGCTCCTTGAGAGCGAGCTCAAGTTTATGTTTTATGTTTTGAGTCCCAGTAGTTGTTAGAGTATTTTTAACTACAATTCAATTTACCGGGGTATGCCCCGTGTATTTATTTTTTAAGTTACATTACTGGGAAGTTTATATGTGATATTTATGAGATGAATAACATGTTAAATTGTGAAACTGGAATTATATATTTTTCAGTACTATGTATATGTAAAATCGAAAATTTTTGGGCCACATGTTGATAAATTTTAAATAACCTTCCGCTGTTTACGTAAAATAATCATTGTGTGATAATTAAACGTATGATTAGGACCGGTCCCTCACAATACATTTCATCTTTTAAAAGTTAAATTAGTTCGTTCATCTGAAGGTAGTTATGCAACAATTACCGTAGGGTTTATAAAATTGTCCTACCCTATTTTCCAGATTGTATACGTTTTAGGAAACATTGCATAACGTTTTTATATGAACTCCAAATTGAGTGATTTTGGTGGGCAATTAAGGTTAACTTAATATATTACAACCTTCATTCAGGCTATAACCCCTAATTCATAACACATTTTACCCCGATTTAAAATGAAGACATTGCATGTTCAACCCGCCAACATGGAATTCCAGATTGTACACCTTATGGTAAAATTAGCATAACTCAGGCATATCAACTCCAAATTGAGTGGATTTAATTCAAATCGAAGATAAAGTAAAGATACAATTTCATGAAGAGATGAGCATCAAATTCGTTACACAATTTTCCCAGATATTCGAAGAACATACTGCATGTGTATTGAATGAACATGCAGAGTCAAAATGTACACAGTTTAGTAAAATCACCATGACTTTTTCATCTTAACTCCAAATGATGTGATCTCAGTGTCAACAAAGCTAACTCATGTATGTAAAATTTTCGTTTAGACATCTACCTCAAATTCGAAACATAACTATACTTAAAATTCGAAACAATACGGTGCATGCAACATCAAGAAAGATGTTATACCTCACTTTATCTTGAAGGTTTGAGCACCAATCAACCCACTGAAGTTGCCACTTGAAATGGCTTCAAGGTTTTTGCTCAAACTCCAAATTTTCTTGGTGAATTCCACTTCCATAACCTTGTAGCTTCCAAATTCTCACTTGCATGTGCGTTTTGAACACTTTTGAAGGATCAATTGAAGCAAAAAAAGGAAGAATTTTCGAAAATGGTGGAGGATAAATGAAGAGAGATGTAGGCGAACAAAAAGTGAGAGGATTGATGGTTCCAATGTGGAGGATGGGTGATTTTAAGTCTTGGTTGACTCCCATGTATGTGTATATGTGTACATATGTATGGTGTGCATTTCATATATACTTACACCAATTCAGTCCAACGTTGTTGTGGTCCGAAATACCATAATTAGAGATCTACATTTTACAGAAATACAACTAATCGAATCTTTTATAGAAATACAGCTAATCAAATCTTTTCTGATGTGAAAGTTCAGTCAAAGCTGCAACCACAGAGCATACTAAGAATTTTACAAGATACTAAAACAAGAGAAGAATTTTTTAAAAGCCAAAAGTTGATAGATAAACTATTGACTGATGCACTTAAAACAGGAGGCGTGAGCCTTCTTTTATAGCAAATGAAAATGGCCCATTTGATTTTCTCCTGTATGTGGGACAAAGTCCCAACATCAACAGATATAGTGATTTATAATGTGATAAGGAAATTTTATTGCCGGAAAATCAAGGGAAGGAGATGGTTACTTAACTGTTGAAGGTTTGCGGGGGTCGGACAAAATAAAATGTGGAATAATAAACGTTTATGCAGCGTGTGATATAAATAAAGAGGAAGTTACAACAAGATACCATTTTAAAACATCTTTTAACTAAATCTCCCAAAAAATCTTCTTTCCAACTAAATCTATATTCTAGAAAACTTCTTTCAGGTAAGTCTATTTTACCAAATTCTAGTCTAATTAGTCCATTAATTATGACTAAAATATTCTTTTTTTATCAAAAGCCCTAATCCAGTTGCCCTTAGTCAAAATTGTCACTAGCAACCGCCACACCTTTTGTCGCCGCTTCTCCTATGGTCGCGCCTGACATAAGTATCGTTCTATCTCTCCCACCTCTATGTTCTATTCCGTCATTTGCGCGGATGCCTGAGGTTTAGTAAATTTGATATTCCAAGTTGATATTCTCAGATTATTTAAAAAGTTGGACAAAATTACCATATGGTTCCTGCTTTTTTTTATGCCTTACATATATCTCAACACTATCTACATTTGCATTTCTTGCATTCATAGCAAATCAACCAACCACAAATCAGATCCATTACAAATCAACCAACTCTAAAACAGCAAGAATTTGAATAAAAAACAACATTGAATAACTCAAAAACAGCAAGATTTCGAAGCAAAAAACGGCAGGGCAAACAATATCATAAATCGACCAACAAAAGACAAAGCTCGAACCAACACAGTCTAAACATGAATCGAATAAACAATATAAACTGAATCAACATCATATTGTCGACCAACAACAGGAAAAATCTCGATCCTGCAACAGTCAATATGAACCAAAATAACAGTATAAATTTGAACCTAAAGCAGCAAGAAAAATGAGCCAAAAACAAAAGGGATATAGACCCCAAAAAAATAGAAAAACAAACCCAAATGACCCTTAAAATCGAACCATGGAGGTAGAATCGCGATTTGATAGGCCAAACGCAGGAGGAATGGACAAGAAAATCGCGCTTCTTCAGCTTCTCTAGAATAACACGAATAAAAACACAGTAAGAAAGAAAAACCCAGGTATGGTTTAGTTTGAAATCTGAGAAAAAAGCCAGAAAATGGATATATGATACCGGGGAAATGGAGAGCTTGGTGGGAGCTTCATCCCTCTACTCAACTTGACCATTGGGGAACTTTACTCCTCTCTTGTTCGATCTAGTTTTGGTCGGAAGATGGAGGTCAAAAATGTCATCTTCCCAACATATCAAGATTAATATGTGAAAATGGATGCCTAATACCTGGTGGATGGAGGTTTACGTTTTCAAACTTGAACATTGATTTATACCAAGCTTCGAGAAAATGTTGGATAGCTTAAAATGTAACCAAACGTTTGATTATGAGTTTTTCCTACCATAATCAAGCCTAATCAATAGAACCAAACGCAGCTTTTGGGTATACAAAAGAATAATCACACAATAGTTTCAATATCAGGCCGTATCCTAAAAATTTTTATGCACCACTTTCTTTCTTTGTTTGATTCCTGTTTTGTGGAGGAGATACCATTGTTGAAGTTATCTTCATGAACTGTAGTAGAAGAATGTGCATCGGTAATTGAAATCTGTGTATCAAATGTATTATTGATGCTGAAGAGGTCATTTATTTGGTTCTGTTAGCTATAATTCGTGGCATCATCCATTGTCTTCTCTGTGAAGTGGTTCTCTTCTTGTTTTTTTCCCTCTGTTAGCCTCTCTGTTGATTGTTCTACTTCTTTGGGGTTTTGTTTGGTTATTTGCTGTGTTTTATGGAAGCTCTTTTGGACAGTGTCGATGCATGTAAAAAAACAAGGAATGTCGATGTATGTAAATTAAATGTAAAAAATAACTCATGCATTGCATGTAAAAATCGACTCATATTGTGATGTCCCCGAAATGATTAATTGTGTTTAAGGCATTAATTGTGTTCACATGATTAAATATGATTAATTATGGTGGTAATTGCCTTATGTGTTAGAATTAATTGCCATGTGGAAATGCTTGGTCATGTGGGCTGGTAGAGCATTTCAGGATGCATGTTATGCATGTTGGGTAATTGGGTGTTTTAATCGCTTACATGTGTTGGTAGTCATTTATTTTGTGAAACATGCATTTAATTGGGAATTGGTGCATTGTGGTGAAATGTGTTTAAAATACCATGTTGGGGTATAATTTATATCATGTTAATTGTTGGGGTACAAATTTAAATAAAGGTTTAACCCTTTACCTCACCCCCTTTTTATTCCACTTTATCTCTTCACCTTAAATCCCCAATCTCTTCCCAAACCCTTACTTTCCCCTCAAACTCGATTTTAGCTCCTAAGTGGGAAGGAAGTCTTTGCAAAAGTTTCATTTTGGTGATTCTTGGTAAGATTTAATGCCTAGGATGTTTATATATCACTTCTTGTTGTTCTTGAAGTGTTTGGTTTGAGTTTTGGTAAGATTTTAAAAGGGTTTGAAATGGGTTTGTTTGGGTTAGTGTGATTTTTGGTGGGATGTTGGATTTTTGGTGGTTTTATGATGTGTATTGAAGGTTTTAAGTGTTTTAATGTTTTTGAGTTGTTGGTATAAATGGTGTTGAGGTTGGTGAAGGTTTTAAAGTGCAAAAATGGTGATTTTCGTGGTACAGGGGCTGGCGATCGATCGCCCGTTTTTGGCGATCGATCGCGAGCCAGCAGTAGGCTCCAGAAGCCTTTGGCGATCGATCACCACTTTTGGCGCGATCGATCGCTGTGGCGATCGATCGCCGAAAGCAAAAATTTTAAGGATCGGGCAGTGTGATCTCGCGATCGATCGGGACATCTTGGCGATCGATCGCGAGACACACAAATGTGTGTTTTTGGCAGATATTGGACTATAATTGGCATCTAATATTGGTTTGTATGGTTGTGTAGAACCATCCCAGGTACCAACAACATCGAGGAGATAAAGTTATACAACTTCTCCACTTTTGAGACTAAGGTACGTAGTGAGACGTACGAGCATCGGACGGTAAAACGTGCCATACCTTTGATTTTGTATATTGTGGATAGTGAATCCGTATACGTGATGATATATGTGAAATGACTGTGATTTACTGTGATAATGGAATCAACTATTGTGTTTGATTAATGTGATGGAATTGATGAATGTTCCGGTAGCCTTTATCTCCGAGCGAGGGAGGTACTTGCCGCTGTCATATGAAGCGATGGTAATGTGATATTTGCCACTGTCATGTCTAAGCGAGGTAACATGCCGCTGTCATTGTCGAAGCGAGGGATATCATATGATGCCATGTCGAAGCGAGGGGTCCTAAACTTCCGCTGTTGTATTGGGACCGGAACAGTCACAATTCTAGTGATTAATGTGGAATATTGTGGATACAATTGGAAACGCGTTATCGATCATTATATTGTGAACTAATACATATTTAGCCCTGTTTATATCTTGATTTCTCTATTAAGGTAGAGAGGCCTTACATATGCGGTGCATGTGAAAATTTATTCATGCGGTGCATGAAAAATTGACTCATGTGATTCATGTAAAATTGACTCATGCGGTGCATGAAAAAATTACTCATGCTGTGCATGTAAAAATTATTCATGCGGATCATGTAAAAATTTACTCATGTGATGCATGTAAAAATTTACTCATGCAGAGCAAAATGTTTTTTATAAGTGAGGTTAGTTTGGTCATTTCATTAAAAATGAACTCAATTAAAAAACTTTTTTTGAATGACTGGCCGAAATTTTTTTTTCCTGGTAGAATTCTTTGGGCCTCTATCCAAAAAATTCAGCATGGCTCTTTAGGGAGTTGGTGTCTGGTAGGGGATTTCAACGCTTTTAGAGATCGTAGCGAAAGGCGAGGGTCAGAGGTTATGGTGGAATAGGAGGGACATAATGGACTTTGACCAGTTTATTAACGAAACTGGGTTGTGTGATCTACCTTTAGTTGGTAGAAAGTTTGCGTGGTACATAGCAAACAGATCAAGTATGAGCCGTATTGATCCTTTTTTGTTATCTGAATCATGGACAACAGAATGACAAAATTTATAACAGTGGGGATTACCAAGATCAGTAGATGACCATTGTCCGATACTACTGAAATAACACCAAGAGAATTGGGGCCCCAAACCATTAAAAGTCTTTGATTGTTGGTTGTGCTACCCTGGATTCCTAGACGTTGTGAAGGAAATGTGGAATTCCTCCCAGGTGCAAGGCTGGGGGGTTTTGTGGTTAGAGAGAAACTGAAGGCCCTTAGTGTAGCTCTAAAGATCTAGAACAACAATACTATGGGCAATTAGGACATCAGTAGATGATGCATCAGCAAGAAGAAAGGAAGTGGATTCATTATGGCAAGCAGAAAAAAATGAACGACAACATCCTTTTTCAGATATCACACAGGAAGGAGACACAAATACAAAGTTTTTCCACAGATGGATCAACAAAATTCGTTAATAGGATGCCTATACAAAAATTATTGCTAAATTGTTTGCAAATAGATTGTGTAAAGTTTTGAATCATGTCATTTCTCATAATCAGGCTGCTTTTTGTAGATACGAGGCAATCTTAGATAGTGTTCTAATATTAAATGAGACAATAGAGGAGATGAAAATGAAGAGAAAAAGCTGCATCTTTTTTAAAGTTGATTTCAAGAAAGCCTATGACTCGTTTGTATGATAATTCTTGAAGGAGATAATGGATTCGATGAATTTTGATCCTAAATGGTGTCAATGGATTATTGAATGTGTTGCCTACGGCTACTGCTTCAATACTCATTAATGGTAGTCTAACCGGTGAATCTGATCTCCAAAAAAATTTGCGCCAAGGTGATCCACTCTCGCCATTTTTATTCCTTATTGTGTCGGAAGGGCCGAGTGGTTTATCCTTATTGTTTCGGAAGGGCTGTGTTAAGGAACTTCGAGCTATTATCTGGTCTAAAAGTTAACTTTGCCAAAAGCCAATTAATGGGTTTAAATGTATAGGATGGGTGGCTACATCAAGCATCGGATTTCCTAAATTGCAACAAAGGTTGTCTCCCTTTTAATTATTCAGGAATACCGATAGGAACAACTCATAAAAGGGTTTCTGTATTGATTGATAAATTCAAACGCAGGCTGAGTTATTGGGGGAATCAAAATATATCAATCGGTGGCGGGGTAACTTTACTGAATGTGGTTCTTTCTTCTCTACCAGATACCTTTTATCATTTTATAAAGGTCCCAAAAAAGTTATGTACGAACTGGAAAAATTGCAAATGTAGTTTCTATGGGGTGGGGCTAAAGGATGGGAAAACGATTGCTTGGGCAGCGTAATATCATATTTTAAGGAAAAAAGTAAATGTGGGGCTTGGGGTGAAAAAATTAAGCATGTTCAACTAGAGCTTTTACTAGGGAGGTGGAATTGGAACAAGATCCTATTAGCCATCTCTACATTAGGATGTGGTGTAAGGTGGCTCCTAGCAAGGCAATTATTTTAGCCTGGAAACTCTTAGAGAACAAGGTGGCTACTCAAAGAGGGAGAGGTGTGAGTTTTCACCAATCCATCTGCATGCTTCGTAATCGTGAATTGTCACCCATTCTGCAAACGTATTTTCACCTACAAGGTATGGTCTGAAATTTATAGATGGTTAAAGTTGATGTTTGTGGGTCATGAGGAGCCGAGGGTGAATCTTGAGATTTATGAAGGGGTGCGTCATTATGGGGTCTTGAAAAATGTATGGATCATGCTATGAATTTGCACTGTGTGGTGCCTTTGGAATGAAAATAATAAAAGATATTTTTAAGGAAAAATCTTATAAATGAATATCGTGGTACAATGCATCAAACAACATAGTTGGATGCGGATCAAAGTTCCGTATAAAGCAAAGTTTATCTACTCCCTCAATAATTGGATTATAAAACATGTGTTGAAAATCTCTGTATGATTGTTATGATTATGGTTTCTGGTACATTGTAGATTGAATATAACACCACTAATAGTTAAAAAAACTAAGGGAGCAGAAATGGGACCGAATTCCTCAAAATGACTTTACTCTCGATCCATCCCATATGGGCATCAGCCACCCACTTTACCACTCAACATTGATCTAGCTTCTCTAGTAGCTCATCTGAAATATGAATGAATATATTTCAGGGCATAAAAATGAGTTATTAATTCTGCCATCATAAGTATTGAACATCTTAAATCATTAGTATCATAGAACAATGATAACATTTGTTAGAGGGGATGAATGTGTCTTTCGGATTTCTACTCATTTCGCAAGTCATTATATTATCAAATATTTATATAAACTATACCTGTTGAGATACTATATGTTGGTGCTCCCCGACGCCAGACACCGACACACAACGGAACTAAAAAAAAATTTGGCCCGGAGCCACCAGGAATTGGATCTGCTTTAATTCATACTCTATAAATCATCCATAGGGAGTTTAGAATTATACCTTATGACTTTAAGTCATGGATGTATCACCGGTCTTGTCCCTTGTTAAGCGCTTCGGTTGACAACTCCTGTTGATCAGGAACCTCCAAAATCCGTCCATCAACCTCCCGGTTCTACCTCAAAATTATTGGCACATAATAATTTGATTTTCAAACAAGATTTTTATTATCATTACGAAACCACGGTCGCAACGACATATAGTTCTTCAATTGGCGTGAAGAAATGAAACAACAGTTGCTTCCTTATTTGAAAAAAATACACGGCTTAGTATCTGCAATAGAAGAGAGATTTCCCGAATTCTCTAAAAAATTTCTCAAATTTTCTTTTGCTCTCGGCCATCTATTCTTCAGAAAAAAAAAATTGAAATTGAAGCTCTCATTCTTATTTGAATACCGTCTGAATCAATTATATTCATTTATTGTCAAAGACCAGTCCTAAAAATGAGGACCTGGTCTTGGCTTTAATACATGAAATGCAATCATGCATTTCAAATTTTCAATTCTCGATCATTTCCAATTTTAATTTTATTTATATATATTTTTAAATTTTAATTCCAACGGGATACACGAGAAAAATATAAAAACTAAACACGAATTTAGCCGTATCTCTCAAACCATAATCCATAAAACTAAATCGAATTTATTTTCATGACGATTGTCTCGAGACTGTAATATCATATATTACAAATTTCATGACTTTTCCGAAAATGGTAACTTTACCAAAATGATAAATTTTCATAAATGGTAAATTTCTCAAATTGTAACTTTACTCAATTTTCATGACAATTATAAAATTAGTTTATAATCTCTATTATAAGCTTGAACAAATCATATTAAGTTTCATTTATTTAAACTCCTTGAATTTAACTATCATGTTATGGTAGAACCTGTCAGTATTTGTGTTACCCTCAATGGTTCAGGTATATGCTAGACATGGGATCACAACTCCTTGTGATTTTAGATACAAATTCATTTTCTTTTACGGCTGTACGCTCGATCAATTAAACTATTTTAATTATCGATAGCCGAAAACACATTTCGGTTTAACCCAATTAATAATTATTAACGCCTAGCAACAACGCGACACGATCCCCTAGATACAAACTGATAGTGTCTGCAAGAATCTTCAGTTATAGTTAACGTACAGTACAATCCTTTCAACTCATATGTCCCAATCAGATCAGACGGTATTGGTCAATTGAGACCCCAATATAAATCCAGCATGTTCCAAAGTATCTAACCCGTCCATATGTAACTCCTCTAAAATATATATATTGCTCTGGCCAGAGACTCCTTGGGTTAGTATCTTGACAGAACACATATGATATCCACACACGTATGCGAGCGGTGAATCCCCAACAACAATGCATAAGCTCCTATTTGACTTACATCAACACCGAACATTGTCACCTTTATGATCCTCTTGGGATCGAAAACAAGCCACAATGCAGTGTTCATCAAATAGAGCTACGTGGTGTTTTGGGCCAGGATGATTAATTGTGTTCAACTGCAACTATAAATTCTATGCTCGATCAGTATGAACCACTTAGAGAATTTAGGGTGAGGGTTGTTCATTGAACTTATCCTATGAGCACATATTCATATGTGCAGATGTCTCTACATCAATGCTGATGAAACGCAGCATCGACACATCATGAATACGGGTCTCGAGTGAACATGATTTGTATCCTTCTTATGAGACAAGTTTAAAGATTACAGTAACTGGTGAACGTATTTCATGATTGCCAACAATTGTACAATCACATTCTCATGACTATAGTAATCTCAAGGTCTTTATCTATGCATCTGTCATGGGTGTACATGTAAAGGGTGCCATAAAAAAATCATTTCTTGAATAAAACATATTTTACAGAAATGTGTACAAATCTCATAACCAACAGTTGGCTTGTATAACACCTACTCTAACACTATGATAGCAAATTTTGTTAGAGAATAAATAATAAATTGTTCAAACTCTCTAAAGCTCAGGCTTTTAGATGATATGGCAGTTCAAGCTAACACTAAGATCATATGTTCAAAACTCAAAAACAATAACTCCACACAAATGACATATTCACTTGATGAACCTCCAAAAAAAGAGGTACAAACTGGCCCACAAGAGAAGGTGTTAGAGAATAAATAATAATTGTTCAATATCTCTAAAATCTCGGACTTTTAAATGAGATGCCAATTCAACATCTATGAGAGCCTCATTGGAAAAGAACATAGTTTTCACAAGATTTTCAATTATGGCATATGAAATTATTTTTGAAATATAGCTCAAATCTGTCCACTTAATTCTTTAGGTAAACTAAGACCAACTCTTGATTAATTTGCTTCTAAATTCAACTTTTGTACTAAAATTGCCTATTTTCACCTAAATCTTATTATAGAAAGCACCCTTTTCCCAACAAATCAAAACCGTGTTGATTCTTGTTCGGAAACAACGATCTTTCCTACTGACAGAGATCAAAACATGATTTTTTTTTTTGTGAGATCAAGCCTCGATCCCCATATGTTAGATATGACAGTAGCTTCAAAAAAACCACATGCTCTCAGAGGCCTAGTTACTTTAAGAATGCTGGGAAATTTAAAAGTTTTACGTGCATTTGGATTCTTTTTATCAAAATCCATAAGTTGCTTCACATTCAATTATGGAATGCGTTCTACTTCAGTTTAATTAATCTCGTAAAGTTTGCTTGAGCTTCCATGATTTTAAATTTTTAATGGCTTCTTCTATAAATACGTTGAATCTCAGTGAGCAATACAAGAGGGCTCCCAGCTAATACATATTCTCGTTTTTGTTTTCTTTTGACTGAGATATTATCAAAACATTAAACTCTTTCATATCTGGTATTCTTACCTTTAGGTTAAGAGAGATTGTAACGGGTGTAAGCTCGTTGCTCCAACAACTTTCGGTTTGAAGTGGTAGGTATGAGAGAATGATTCTTGAGTTGGTTTCATATCTTGGAGGATGTAGTGCGGTGAAGTTGGCATCGCTGGAAAATACGGATCTAAATATCGCATAAAACATGTCTCCATCGATGGGCACAAATCAGAATCTTCGAAAGTCTCTTCCTTCTCCAACATCACACGCGACTCATCTTCACATGAGAACTCCTCGTATAACATCTCTGAAGTAGGCTCAATCTCTTGAAGAGGCTCAAGTTCCCTTGACTTTTCCACATGAGTAGGATCACTCCCCCGATGTACTTGAAACTTGGGTGGTGAAAAGTATTTATCAAGCTTTTGTAATATCTTCCCTTTTGTACATGTAAATTAGGCCAAAAGTCGAACCACACGTCAAATATTGATCGATATTTCTTGAAAAAAACACGTCTTGTGCAGGTAGGATTCCAAGAAAATTCAAGAAAACTTATGGGAGTATGACTTTGCAGGCCCTAATCCAAAGCATGATCAAAGAGGAAAGAAAGGTGGTGGTGGTGGAAACAAAAAACCTTGACTATCTCTATTAACTTAGCCTTCCATTTTCTGGTCTCAAGGTTTATGACAGGTTTTGATCGATTGCAAATGCTAGACATTTTATCACTACGCATGAGTTTTAATCTTGCAATAACATAAACAACTCTTATATTATATGATAATAAGAAAATAAACCATGCAGCTTCAGATATGTTTTATTTATTTCCGCCATCAGGATGAATGTGGTTGCCTAGGCATCTTCGGTATACAGTGTCACAAATAGGCATGTAGCCCTTTTACAACCATTGCATCTACAGTGATGGTACCCTCGCTGCAGGATCAAGTAAATCCTATTTAGGATGAGACCATGTGCTTCAAGTCACCCAAAAATGATGTTATCACGGGAACGAAGAAGTTTCAGCCACTAGCTTGTTGTATATAAAGCATAGTTCCAATCACTACCCAAAACCTATTCAAAATCTGATGAAGATTCAGAGCTCATCATATAATTATTATTTACAGCTGACATTTCACCTGTTCGGAAAATTATGTTGGACCAGTGCAACAGTCCAAGTATCTATTATCCCTTGGATAGCAGAGTGCATCATATCTAGCCTCCAAAGTCCTAAAACATTCATTTGTGTGGGTGATACTAGACACAAAAAGCACAGCGATACTCTCGCAGAGAGTGTAAAATGTCCGATCTCTTCGTAAACTGCACCTTTAAATAGCAAGGAAACGAAGTGAATGATATGCAATGCAAGTGAACACCAGTGGGAAGAAGATATAGCATACAAAACCAGTTCTCAACCAAGAGCAAATGTCCTCACAAAAATAACCAAAGAGAAAGTCTGCATCTTTCCAAGAAATACACATGAAACACAGAATAAAAAAAGGTTTCAAATAGATATTACAGCCGCATTACTATTCCAAAATTCAAAATAGCCCAAGTCAAAAGACACTAAAGAACCAGTACCGTAGGAAAAACGAGGTCATCTCTTTCAATGAAATTGACGATACTTAACATAATCCACATTTACATAGCAGTTCCCAGCGAATTGGGATCGAGATTAGCTTCATGAAAGTATCTAATTTGCCAATTGTAAAAGAAGAAAGCCATAGACTGTATTAGTGGATATACCCAATCCATTCACTTGAACGTACCAACATCACATTTACTACCCTTTTGATTAATCAGACAATACAAATTCACCTATAGGTCTTCTCGAAGGTACCCAGGACCTGGCTTGAAAGGATCGGGTTCGATGTACGCCTCTGGCCTATAAAATCCAATATCATTCATCCGATTGCTAAGGACGTGTAGGATTGCTTTTTTTGCACCATATTCATCACGATTGTTCTCAACATACTGCTTTGCCTCTGCAGCTACTCCATTCACAAAATCAAACCTATTATCTTCTGATAATAGAAGTCTCTCAATGTCCATCGAGACGAGCTTTCCCGTATCTCTTATCTTCCTCACTTGTTCCTCAAGAAAAGGAACTCTTTCCATCTTGGAGTCCAACATATAATCTTTCTTCGCCTGTAACAAATATTAGGGTGGTTTACTTGACATTCCCTCTCGAAATAAGAGTTTTAACAGGACTATCGAAGAAAAAAGACGAGGCACTTTATTTTGAAGGATGAACATAAAGGTATTATCTAAATTTTTGTGGACATGTCAATGATCAAATGTGAACAAGACAGCTAGTTGAATCGAAACACGAAGCAAGTACAAAAAATAAAAATAAACAAAAGAATTCACAATCATCGAACAAAGGTGGAGCGAGGTTGTGGCAGGAGAGGGCAGTGACCACCTCCCTCTTAACTTGCCAGTAGACGTGCACACATTTTTTACATCAGTATATGCTGAAAAATAATTTCACATTTTAAAAAAAATCAACTTTGGTTTCGCTTCCATATACACCATTTCCGACTTCTCCGATGCGCATTGATGTAACTTTCTTTTTTCCAAAGGTGCAATGATACCACTTATTTTATTAGTTCTGATGGAAATAAAATTAGTACAAGGGGAGGACTAGACCAAAAGCTCCTAAATGATGTGAAACCTAAGTATGTGCATGAAAGCAATACATCATATGTAACTCAAAAATCTAAAAAATACGTGCAACCAAAACAACTAGAATAAAATTATTAAGTGCTATAATGGAACCATTTCTTCTGATGCCTTGTCCGCAAATTATAATAAGTCTTGGTGGCCGTGGAGTTGTAGAGGCTGCCCTTGAAATGACCTCTTTATCGCCCTCATCTTCAGAATCGTTGCATCGATGTTCCGAAGATTTGTCGTTTCCATGCTTGGCCATATATCCCTCCCTTTATTGCTTCATTACGTACGTGTTCATCTCAGGGTCATTGAAATCCTTTTCCGACAATTCTGCCCAGTTAATCGTACCACTTGAAGATTCATCCAAGTAAGTTTGTAAACTTTTGGACGGTTTTGGAAGTTCATCAATGCCAATTGCTGGACTCTAGTTTAAAGAAATCCATTTTTGTATTTAGAAAACTGGATTTTAACAAGGGCCGAGATGAGTTGGATTTGGAATTTGATGAGGGATTGGATGGAATCAAAATATATTTTCATTTTGAATATGAAGTTCGGGATGGGCAGGACGTGGGCTGCCCGAGGCACGTTCGAGGCTGTCTGCATTGCCGATTGCCCGTAGGGCTACCCGAGTTGCCCCAAAATGTACCCGAGCTACCCTGAACCTCAGCCTCCAATCCCGACCCCTTCCCCTTCAAGCCCGATGAAGAATTAGCCTTGCCCAAATGCGAATTGGGCTGCCCGAACTACGTCATGCATACCCCGAGCTGCCCAAACACGTATTGGAAACGCTTGAAATCGCTTTCTCGACGTTGGAAAAAGTTGTATGACTTTCGAAATTACCAAAAATGGGGAGCCTTGGATTGTCTAATTCAGTTTTGGAAAATTAAGGGAAGAATGTGATCTTTTTAAAATGGGGAGATTGTCAAAGTTACGAGGGGAGAATCCTCCTCATAATTAGAAATAACAATTGTTCCTTTAATAATGGGGCTAGGGAACAAATCATGGTCCAAATTAGAGTTTACGAAACCACACATGGACCATCCTTGAAGTTTGAAACTTTGATTTTTGGATATTCTGACTTTTAGTAGATTGAGCCAACAACCCTTCCACCAAATCCTCATTTCCTTCTCCACCTCCTATCATATCTATTCGAACATGTGACAACTCAACCATAATCATCTCACTCCTCCTATTACAAGTTGTCACTTCATATGCCGTGTCATCCGACCCAATGTATCGCCCAAATTACAAGGGATTGCAACTTTGAATTTTCAGGATTTTGAAAATTCGAAAGTTGCAATCTAGATTTGGAAAGAAGAAAATCTTGGTCAACACAGCCGGATTTTCAGCCCCTAACTCGGATATCTTCCTAATTGCTTCCACGTCACTCTCCGGCGCCCCTCCCATCGGAATTGAGGCAGCAGTGACATCTGCAGCTCCAAATTCCGACGAACTATCTTCCCAATTTTAAGAACCTTTCTTAAATCTTTGTTAATGGCAAGCTCTCGGCTTTTGCTTTTCTTGCATCCAATATCATCATGCCCAAAGGTGTGGCATGATTGACAATATTTCGGGACGTTCTCGTACTCCACGTCTTGTTCATAGAGCCCATCGCCATGTTGAATAAGAAACATGTTTGGCCGAGCCATGCACAAGTCGATCTCAATACACATGCGTGCAACACTTGGTCTCGGTTTTCTGAGTGTGGCGTTGTCCAGGGTAATCGGCTTCCAATTAGTTGAGCAATCGAAAACAACGCATTTTGCTCAACCAAGTGTAGCTGTAGTTCAAGAAAAGTTACCCATATTGGGGCTATCGAAGCTCTTCCTTGAAATTGAAGGTTGGAGACCACTTGAAGATTTTCATAAGTGATCTACCTTCCAAATCCGATTAGATCACAAATAATTGAAATCATCCTTATTAAAAAGTTCAATAAGAACGAATCCACTTTTAAGTACACCAGCCGAAGCTTCACCCCGGAGTTTGATTGGCGTGAAAGATTTCCGAACAGCTTCAAATTTGAGCTGGCGATGAAATTTTTTTCCAATAAGCAAATACTCCAAAGGTTTTGATAAAGTATCTGCCTCCGTCTTCGAGAAGCAATCAACGGAGTACCATCTATGAATTTGGGCGTGCGAATTGGGATAAGATCGGCATTTGGACCGGTGAGTATAGGGTTGGATTTAAAGGCTTGAAATGAAAATGACTTGTAATTATCGGGAGGTGGTTGAGGGAGGAGATGTGGCGGCGCAGCTATGATTGGAGATGGCAACCGAGAACTGGTGGGCAGAAAAAACTGCTGGATCGATGGGGAAAAGGATGGCGAAGGCGAGGGTTGATGGGAGGGAGGCGGCGCCGCCCGGTTATGTGGCGGCGCCGCCGAGGAAGGCAAGGCCGAGGCATTACCCCCCACCCCACCCCGGAGATGGAGGGTGGGAGAAGGCCGTATCACGTTTTTAGAAAATGCTCTTCAAACTCTCTCACATTTGATTCTAATTGAGATTTCTAAGCATTTTAGGGTTTGATGTAACTTCGCTAAACGAGCATAGTAGAGAAAACTGTGATTTTTTCACAATCTGATAAATTCCAGTAGAATTAGTATGTCATTCGGATGCGATTATGCGAAACCCTCTTTCAAAAAAGTGATTAAACAATACTTTTTCAAATATAAAAAATGTCTTTTGTGATTCTGCTTTGGTTTTCCTTTGAAATTTAAAAACAAAAAATAATAATCTCACTATTGTATCAAATTTTAAAACTGCTCCCATTTTTTATGACAGAGTAAACTTAAGCACAAACATTTTACCGACCGAATGAAGCACAAAACAAACAAAAGATCGGTTTTAAGTATACCAGTTTTCTCCGCCTCCAGATTCTCCTGTTGTTGCGGCCTGAATTCTGAGAAATCGAACCATCCTGTCAAATAAATAAGCAGCAGGGAATAACATCGACAAATGAAAAACTAATTTCACAGGAGAAAATGAAATTTAAAAAATGAAAAATTCAAACATTCCATACCTGTGACCTTATAACAAAGCTCAATCGCCATTTATTCTCCGATTTCACTTCCACATTCTACAAATAATTAAAAAAAAAAACTTATCCTCAGTAAAAGGACTGATAAAGCTTAAGAAATGATTTGAATAAAGAGATTTACAGGCAAACAAAGAAAAGACGATAAGCAATTGGATGTTGAACAAAACGCAGCCATTGCAGGAAGATCAGCTGTGACTCATTTTATTTATATTTTGAAGGATAGGCCACAAACGAGCGGTGGTTGAAGCTCTAGCGCAACAAATTCATATACTTGGGCTTAGTAAAATCCCGTTTAACAAATGGGGTTAATTACGTGATATTATCAATTACAAAACAACTAAATTAAGTCCGGTATAAAAACAACGGTATACTCAGAGCCAAAACAAAAAAATCTTTGTTCAAGGTGGTCCCAAATTTAAAATTTTAATAAAAATAGAACTTTTGTTGGACTAAAATACCTCTGATGAATTATTTTCTGTGCAATCTAGTCATTTGTCATGCTTTGCTATGTCATTTCCCCCTTAATAACTACCCTCTTGAAATTGGTATCAGAGCTTAGGTTATTCTGAAAATATTATAATTGATGAATAGACTGCCTCAAGATATATGGATCCGAACGAATGTTGGAGATATCACTCATACGGGTGGAACTTCCAAAAATTGGAAGAACTTAATCAGAACATCTGGCTGAAGCTCAACACTTCAACCAGAGATGAAAAATTCTACGAGGAGCCAGTGCCAGCCAAGCTACCATAAACCAGTACAATAAAACTGGAGAGGATGGCTAGGAGTCTTTACAGGGTAAACCTCAAACTGCAGTTCGAGTTAGTGAAGCTCAGGAGGAAGACCATCCTAAACACAACTACATGATTCCCGATCCTAACAACCCAACAGGATCCGGACTAGACGGATAGGATGGAAGAACCAATCTTTCGTGAAAACGAGGCTGATAGCTCAAAGATATCCAAAGATCTTAGATAGATTCAAAAGATGGTACATCGTTCTGGATATCTACAACACCATATCCATGTACAACTTCATCAGATCCAACCCAGATGGAGTTGATTAAACATCAGGAGGAAATTCTTGACAACCTTCGAGATGTTCAAAACAAAGTCAAGAATTTGGAGTCACAACTAAGTTATCCAAGAAGAAGAAAATGAGGGTGGCTACCACCATCCTATGGAATAAAACCTCTTTTTGTATCAAAAATGGAAAGCCGAGGAGGTCCAAAGACCAATGACCGACATTGAAAAGATGGTCGCGGTCATACGAGGAGATCATATACTTCCCAAAAGTAATTGAAAGAATGAACTTAGAAGATCTACACGATCTTGTCGAGTTGCTTGCGGGACTAAAACTCGTAAATTTAAAGATGAATGAGATTGAAAGTCTCGGGTTACACGAGCAACTTCAAGGAGATCAAAACATGCAACACAATGAAGACTTTACCACTGGAGCAGTTTTAGATCCCCCGATTGGAACAATGAGTCGTATCCGAAGGCCAGATATACATCATACATCGTACGAGAAATCTCAGTAAGATACTATACATCCATACGGACTCATGCTTAAAATGGATATTTTGGATTTCAAAATCGAGAAGTACAGAACTGTAAGGACCCCCATGCCCTTAACCCGTTATTAGTGTATTAACCCAAGCATTTAGTGCATGCAATCATATATGTAGGGGAAAAACCACTTGCTACCATAGCAAATCATGCCAATAATAAAATTCCTTACATTATTCCATATAATGTAAGGACCCCGCCCTTAACCCTTTATGAGTGTATTAATCCATGCCATTAGTGCATACAATCATGTTATCAGAGGGAAAATGTTGCATGCAACCATAGCATGAAATACCAACTCTAAAATTTCTTACATTATTCCATATAATGTCTAACTTTTCCCCCAACATAGTCCATAAACATAACATGCACCTTTATACATACACCAACATGCTCTCAATTCATTTTGCAATTCCTAGATAATTCCATGCAACACATAAATGAAAAGAGAAAGGCCATTGCCTTCTTTATACAATCCATATATACATAATAGTACTCACATGCGAGCATCGAATAAGTATATGTGTATCTAATGTATAAAGTATCATGCTCAATACCAGCCCTGGCATTTCGACCCTGGAAGCACCTCCAATCAACAGCTCGAGCTCAACTCCAAAGCCATTGCTGCACCTGTACCACCTGCCCCAACAGAGACAGCCCTCATACGGGGTGAGCATACCAATACCACCAATCAATAAGCACAATATCACAATTCATAATTTACACAATGTAAAGGCTATGAATATTAAAAGACACTCCCTGGATGTCATCATCCTCATCCGGGATCCCCTGTGCTGTTCATGTTCTCAAAATAACCGAAACCATCAAATTCCCAAAAGCCAGTTAATCATTACATCGATTAACATATCTGTTCCCCATATATCGATACCATAATCAATAAACTCATCATTAAACAATGATTATAAATATTTCATATATCTCACTAATAGTTCTATTTCGTTTCTCGCTCTACAATAGCGGCACTTTAATCTCACGCATGCTCAACAGCAGTGACGTCATAAACGATGTTCCCTCAAAGGCGACAACATCCCATTCATTGCTCGATCAAAAGCGGCACCATATAAATTCCCAATGCATATCAAGAGATTGCAATTACCATATATTATTCCTGCACAAGAATTGCAAAATAAATTTGATAGAATATGATAATTATTGTAAATAAAATTGTTTGAATATTGTAATGAACTGAAAATAACTCAAGGGTATTTCAGTTATTTTAGTTCATATTTTACATCTATAACATTTTTAATCAATTACACCAAACCATTATTCTTTTTCAATGTCTTACTAATCATAGATACCAAACACAATATTATTTATCCGGTACTTTAATAACCATATATTTATTTATCAAATTATTTATCCATCACTTATCATATCGTACCTATCAAACATAGCGTAAAGCTTTACGATAGTGGCTGAAATCTCAATTAGTGACCGAAACGTTGAAGAACAATTACCTTTCTCTTGGCCGAACATATGATTTTAATATTAACGTGGCATTTAATAAAGTGAAGATCTTGATTATTGAAATGGTTACTCGCTCAAAGGATACATTAGGATCTTGTGAATCTCGTAGATCTTCAGGAATTGATTTTTCAGACATGTTATCATCATTGAATCTTCCTGAAAGATCTTTCTCATTTCTTCAAGATATGCTTCATCATTTATCTTAAGTTATGGTTTCAGATTTTGTGATGACCTGAGATTAGGGATGTTAATCTCGGAGTATTAATAACCCCTAAAGTTGTTTTACGTGGCGACATGGAGTTTAATCGAGGTGTTGGGCCCTCCGGGCTCGTCTATTTGAGTAATTGGGATCGTTGGATCCCGAGGTTGAGATCGTATTCTCATTTCGGTGAAAACCTGTGAGTTGGGGTTTTAGTGTGACTCAGAATCTCGGGTGCTTGGTGTGGGCACCGGTAGGGGGTTTTTGAGTTAGAGAGAGAGTTTTTGAAAACAGATGATTTTTAATGAATCATGATGTAATTGTGGGGATATTAGTATTTCGGGGTATTTTTGCTATAAATACCAGTTAAACCCGAGATTTTAATTATCGGAACCATTTCAGCACCTCATTTCTCTCTCCATCCGCGCGCCCCTTTCCCGATCCCCTTTGACCCCCGCGCGTAAAAGTCGTCGGCCAGCCGCCGTCCGGCCGCCGTTGGGCGCGTGCCACCCGCCGTTGGAATCGCCTCTTCCGGGCGCTTCTATACATACCAACAATTCGAAGTTTCGTCGAGAATCGAGCTCGGATTTCTACAGAAAGCGTAGGGTTCAGATTTGGATTTCTGTCCGATTTTTGGGGCGCGATTTTGGTATGTTTTTGGCACGATTTTCCTGATGTTTTTGGGGCGTTTTTAAGCTGGTTTTGAGTCGATTATTTCAGACTTTTTGGTTTGAAATTATTGGTTAAGTTTGGTTCGAATTTTCAGCTCGATTTTGGGAGTTAGGGTTCGAAAATTTGGATTTTTTGGCATGAGGATGATGATTCTTGTTGTTATTCGATTAATTCATGTTTAAATGCATCATGATGCTTGATTGTGTTCGAAATTGAGGAATTGGATTTGAAGTTAGGGCTTGAATTCGAATTTTGGGGGTTTTGGCATGTGGGGCGATTATTGTTGTTGTTAATTGATTAATTCATGTGTTAGATGAATTATGGTGATTATTCGGGTTTGATTTGTGTTGGTTGGGTTCGAATTATTGAAGATGTTCTTAGGCAATTTTTCGATATGCCGCATTCGTTTTCCCTCCCTGCATGTACCCTGCCCCGGGTCTTTTAGATGTTTAATTGTCGTGTGTCGACAATATTTTGAGGGTTATGGATGTGCTTGAGCATGGGTTGCATGTTCGTAAATAATTGTGAATTATTTATCGTGTTAGCACATCGTTCCTCAGGGCATGGAACTCGAGCAAGGTTTGGCTCGGACTTCGAGGATTGAAGGTACGTTTAGCGTACGAGCATAGTTTAAATGATGTTTTACAAGTATGATGCATGATCTAAAATACATGAAATGCTTTGCTATGATGGTATCGGGACTTGGTTACGATATGTTGTTTCACATGGTGGAATGCTCAGTGCCGCTATGAAGCGAGCCAATGATGAGGTGTGGTTGCTACGGAGCAAACACCCATAGTATGACGTTACCTTGAAGTAAGAAATGAAAATGTGGTATTTGATTAGATATCTAGGATATCTGTATTTTATTCCCTATTGGTAATAATAGGAACAGAGACGTAGTTAATCAGAGAAGTGATTAACCAGTATCGGAAGTTAAGGAAATACCAACATGATATCTAGAATTATGATAATTGCTAGATTAAGTAAGATGTTGTGAAAAGATGTTACGAAACGATGTTATGAAAAGATATTATGAAACGATGTTATGAAAAGATGTTATGAAACGATGTTATGAAATGATGTTATGAAATGTTGCTAATCATTGCTAGATAAAGTAAGATGTTATGAAAGGTTGCTAATTTGAAACTGACTAGGGTTAACCAATGTGATGATTAACTGCATATTCAGGATTTGATGATTTATCTGTTTTGAGAACAGGGTTATTACAGGGGTACGCTATGATGAGGATGATACCATCCAGGAAGTATCACATATGTTCCACAATATTTACATTTTCGTAAATTATGTATTATGTCATTATGATTATGAAATTGTGGAATTGGTATGCTCACCCCGTTGGGGGCTGTCTCTGTTGGGGCAGGTGAACAGGTACATCGATGGCTTTGGAGATGAGCTCGAGCTGTTGATTGGATGTACTCACAGGATCGTGGTACCAGGGCTTGATGGAGCACGGTATCGTATAGAGTACTTATATACCCATGAGAGTTATATACATATTCATGATGCTCGCATGTGAGCAAGATTACTTGTATATGCGTTGTATATAAAGGCATGAGCCTTCCTCTCTTTCATTATATGTTGCATGCAATTGTGGTAGAATTGCTAATGATATGAGAGTCATTAGTGTGTTATGTGGGGGTTGAAACCCACTTTGGTTGTCATATGTGTGGTGTCTTCCCTGGCTGGGAATTTACTTGATATTGCTGTTTTCTGATGAGTTTTATGTCTTCCCTGGCCGGGAATTATGTTATGCGTTGTGTTTTTATTTCGGGATAGCTCTATTTATGGGGAGACTCTGCCCAAATTTTTATAAAAGTCCACAATGTAAAAAGTGGTGTATTGGGCGAACCCTATGAGTCTGTTGTTGTTAGGATGATGAGCTTATAACACTGTATGTTAAAGAAAACTTTGTAATTGCCATTCAATGGTAAAGTATCATATGAGTTTCCCGAATGATTTTATGGAAAGCATGTGCCACACATAATGAATAATACACTAATCAAGGGTTAAGTATATGGGGTCCTTACATTAGTGGTATCAGAGCAGTGGTTGCTCATTGGGGCTGTTGAGGGCCTAGGAAGTTATTGATAGCACATATTTATGCATGATGGCATTAATGTTATACGATGACTAATTTTTTTTATGTGCTTTTATGTTATGAAAAGTGGTATTGCTAACCATTGTGGTTGCAGGAATCGTGTGGAACACGATAGGATGGCATTAATAGCGATGTCTAACACCCTATATGCTACGTGCCAAGGAATCTGATTTTGGAAGAAAATCAGGGAAAAGAAAGATATGATGTATTGTCTGAGGACAGACTGGGTAGACAACCAACAGTAGAATACTTCGGTATGGTCTCAATTATTATTGAATATACTAATGCGTTTGTTCATGTAATGCCCAAGCAAGGAAGGTACGTAAGACGCATACGGGCATCGGACGGTAACACACTCCTAACTCTGACTATGCATTGAATGCATAAGTATTTATGATGTTTATGATGATGATGATTATGATGATTTTGATAAGTAAGTTTATGACGAATATGTTATGATGACGATGTTTATGACAAGTAAGTTTATGATGATGTGATACGATGTTATGATGTGGTAAGATGCCACGGGGTAAGATGCCCATATGGTAAGAGGCCATACTCCTATATTATGATCATACTATGATTGCATAAGAATTTACGATGCCATGATGATGTGTATAATGAATAAAAAATGATAAGATGTTTAAGATGATTTTATGATAAGTAAGTTCACAATGAAGATGATTTTATAATGAATAAAGATGACAAGATACTTATGATGATGTTATGATAAATGAAGATGATATGACGTTCACGATGACGATTATGATAAGTAATGATGATGTTAATACGATGTTTATAGAATGATATGATGTTTATAAGGTGGTAAGATGTCATAGGGTAAGATACCCATATGCATGAATATGAACCGGGGAAAAAGAAAAGAAGTTAATGAATAACTAGCAAGCTTACTCAACTATGATTTCGTACATTTACTGTTATATCTACAAGATGATGATGTTTATATGATGATGATGCTACAAGATGATAATGTATGTTTAACTATGTTACTTAGAATGGTTGAATGTCCGGTGGTCATTATGGGCAAGCGAGGAAGGTCTTGCCGCTCACATAGCTGATGAGCGATGGGGTACATCCGCTATCAAGGTGTAGCGATGGGTATCATCCGCTGATGAGCGATGGGGTACATCCGCTATCAAGGTGTAGCGACGGGTATCATCCGCTGAGCGATGGGGTACATCCGCTATCAAGGCGTAGCGATGGGTATCATCCGCTGAATAAGAGATACATCCGCTATCAAGGCGTAGCGATGGGTATCATACGATGTGTTATGTCGAGCGAGGGGGCCAATTGTGCCGCTGTCATAATGGAACCCGGACAGTCCCATTTCTAATTAACATAGTTTGTTGTGAGTATATATGTGAATATGATGTGTATGATGATGTTTATGATGAGTAAAGATGATATGATGATTATGATGATGTTTATGATGATAGGATGCCTCATTCCGCTATTTTACGATGACTCATTCTTTTATGAGGATTGACGATGATTGATGCCGCCGGATATGATGATAGCGATGCCTCATTCCGCTATTTTACGATGACTCACTCTTCTATGAGGATTGGCGATGGTTTATGCCGCCGGATATGTTAATAGCGATGCCCCATTCCGCTATTATGTGGATTTACGATTACTTATTCTTCTATGAGGATTGGCGATGATTAGTGCCACCAGATATGTTGATAGCGATGCCTCTTTCCGCTGTTATGTAGACCATGATTCAGGCTCAGGTGTATAGCGAGGTTTCATGCCACTTATTATATGACGAGGTATCATGCCGTCGATTCTATAGCTATGTACTCAGCACGGGATTATGCCGCCTTCGAGCGATGAGTGCTGATTTTGCACTATTGTCGAGCGACGGAGACAGGTATGCCACTATCTTGTTAGCGATGAGGTATGAGATATTGCTATTCTATTAGCTTTATTATAGCTGGCATGCGTTGTTATACATGTTTTATTATGACTATTTTACTAGCATGATGATGGATGACATATGTTGATGTACATGGACCGTCACGAGTTGACTGGGTTGTTTAGATGTCATTGTTGACATGTATCGTCACTAGTTGACGATACCTTAGATGCCATGAGTGGGCATGTGTCGTCACGGGATGGCGATGACGATGGTTTAGGAGATGTCTTATTAGACATGCATCATCGTTACGATGAACATGCGTTGAGTATACGTTTTCAGTTGTATGCCTTGGGTGCCAGTGTCGGGTACAAGGTGGTGTGTGCGTCACCGATTAACGTGGCCCTTATACCGAGCGGGTTGCTCGAGGAATGGATGGACGCTCTGTACAAGTGATTGTACCGCAGAAATTGTTTGAGGGATCATATCACGAGTGGTGATACCGTTGGAATGGCTTTTTGGCCATGTAATTTGACGACAGGAGTAATCGTGGAGGAATTACTCGCTTTCTATTGATATGACGTGTGGTAGACATGGCCACACCACCCATGAGGATGTAAGATGGGTCCTAAGGGAGTAGGATCAGGTTATGTTAAGTACATGGGGACATTGGAGTGTCCAGGGTATATCAGCATTGGAGGAATGTTGGGTAAAGACCCACTACTCTATTGATTTTCTTCCCATGGTATGGTATGCCGTGCGGAAACGTCCATCTAATTGATAGGTTTGAGGTGAACCTAGTGAGGCAGCGACTAGTTTGTCTGCCGCGTGTGTGCAGCACCATGACGGGCTTGCTAGAGCCGTTATACTGCTCGTTGGACCCAAGTTTGGCAAATCGTAAAGTGATACGAGGTGGATTGTAGTGGACTCTGGTAGTCACCACGTCATTTGAAGTTGAGGTTGAGTATGCCTCACAGAAACGTATATATGTTTATGTTTAAATCTTGGGGAGACTTGTCTGGGACAGCTCATGACGTGAAGCACCAACGAGAGAGTCGTCAAGTCGTCGTTGATTCAATCTGAGAATCCATGTATTTGAGTTGCAATGATGCGACTGCTCCTTCGATAGAGGAGGTTTGAAAGTGGAAACCAGGTTTGTTATGTGTACACCGTGGAATACTAGTGTTTCCCTCGTAACGATGTATGTTGGACATCGTGAGTCATGATAAGAGATGTCAAGGAATGAAATCTACGATGGAATCAGGAGCAATTCGAATCCTTGCAGTTTCAGTTGACTAACTGCTTTTGGACTGTTAGCGTTGAGTGGTGCTGACGCTCTTTGACGTTATGATGGATTTGGAAGTCTGTTCCACTCCAGGGTTTGACACGAGGTCAACGTTCTCACGGTTGTTGTGTCATTCAGGATGCGTTCTTACTGGTTGTATTAGAACGAAGGATGACTGTCCGATCTACAGTCGTAAGTATAGGTTGTTTTTTTTCAGTCATGAGAGACTGACTTTTGGGATGACCCGCATCGAGGTACGTTTTGCCTCTTGAGTGATATGTTGGTTTTGTTATGTCGCTCTGTTTCAGAGTTTGAAGTGAGGTAAGTATTCTCGAGGTTTTTAAGACGATTTTGTTATGGTCAAGAATCGAGGTTCTGGCTTCATGTTGTTGTGTAGCCTGGGTGTTATGTGATACACCGGTGCTAATTTCGAGGACGAAATTCTTTTAGTGGGGGATATTGTGATGACCTGAGATTAGGGATGTTAATCTCGGAGTATTAATAACCCCTAAAGTTGTTTTACGTGGCGACATGGAGTTTAATCGAGGTGTTGGGCCCTCCGGGCTCGTCTATTTGAGTAATTGGGATCGTTGGATCCCGAGGTTGAGATCGTATTCTCATTTCGGTGAAAACCTGTGAGTTGGGGTTTTAGTGTGACTCAGAATCTCGGGTGCTTGGTGTGGGCACCGGTAGGGGGTTTTTGAGTTAGAGAGAGAGTTTTTGAAAACAGATGATTTTTAATGAATCATGATGTAATTGTGGGGATATTAGTATTTCGGGGTATTTTTGCTATAAATACCAGTTAAACCCGAGATTTTAATTATCGGAACCATTTCAGCACCTCATTTCTCTCTCCATCCGCGCGCCCCTTTCCCGATCCCCTTTGACCCCCGCGCGTAAAAGTCGTCGGCCAGCCGCCGTCCGGCCGCCGTTGGGCGCGTGCCACCCGCCGTTGGAATCGCCTCTTCCGGGCGCTTCTATACATACCAACAATTCGAAGTTTCGTCGAGAATCGAGCTCGGATTTCTACAGAAAGCGTAGGGTTCAGATTTGGATTTCTGTCCGATTTTTGGGGCGCGATTTTGGTATGTTTTTGGCACGATTTTCCTGATGTTTTTGGGGCGTTTTTAAGCTGGTTTTGAGTCGATTATTTCAGACTTTTTGGTTTGAAATTATTGGTTAAGTTTGGTTCGAATTTTCAGCTCGATTTTGGGAGTTAGGGTTCGAAAATTTGGATTTTTTGGCATGAGGATGATGATTCTTGTTGTTATTCGATTAATTCATGTTTAAATGCATCATGATGCTTGATTGTGTTCGAAATTGAGGAATTGGATTTGAAGTTAGGGCTTGAATTCGAATTTTGGGGGTTTTGGCATGTGGGGCGATTATTGTTGTTGTTAATTGATTAATTCATGTGTTAGATGAATTATGGTGATTATTCGGGTTTGATTTGTGTTGGTTGGGTTCGAATTATTGAAGATGTTCTTAGGCAATTTTTCGATATGCCGCATTCGTTTTCCCTCCCTGCATGTACCCTGCCCCGGGTCTTTTAGATGTTTAATTGTCGTGTGTCGACAATATTTTGAGGGTTATGGATGTGCTTGAGCATGGGTTGCATGTTCGTAAATAATTGTGAATTATTTATCGTGTTAGCACATCGTTCCTCAGGGCATGGAACTCGAGCAAGGTTTGGCTCGGACTTCGAGGATTGAAGGTACGTTTAGCGTACGAGCATAGTTTAAATGATGTTTTACAAGTATGATGCATGATCTAAAATACATGAAATGCTTTGCTATGATGGTATCGGGACTTGGTTACGATATGTTGTTTCACATGGTGGAATGCTCAGTGCCGCTATGAAGCGAGCCAATGATGAGGTGTGGTTGCTACGGAGCAAACACCCATAGTATGACGTTACCTTGAAGTAAGAAATGAAAATGTGGTATTTGATTAGATATCTAGGATATCTGTATTTTATTCCCTATTGGTAATAATAGGAACAGAGACGTAGTTAATCAGAGAAGTGATTAACCAGTATCGGAAGTTAAGGAAATACCAACATGATATCTAGAATTATGATAATTGCTAGATTAAGTAAGATGTTGTGAAAAGATGTTACGAAACGATGTTATGAAAAGATATTATGAAACGATGTTATGAAAAGATGTTATGAAACGATGTTATGAAATGATGTTATGAAATGTTGCTAATCATTGCTAGATAAAGTAAGATGTTATGAAAGGTTGCTAATTTGAAACTGACTAGGGTTAACCAATGTGATGATTAACTGCATATTCAGGATTTGATGATTTATCTGTTTTGAGAACAGGGTTATTACAGGGGTACGCTATGATGAGGATGATACCATCCAGGAAGTATCACATATGTTCCACAATATTTACATTTTCGTAAATTATGTATTATGTCATTATGATTATGAAATTGTGGAATTGGTATGCTCACCCCGTTGGGGGCTGTCTCTGTTGGGGCAGGTGAACAGGTACATCGATGGCTTTGGAGATGAGCTCGAGCTGTTGATTGGATGTACTCACAGGATCGTGGTACCAGGGCTTGATGGAGCACGGTATCGTATAGAGTACTTATATACCCATGAGAGTTATATACATATTCATGATGCTCGCATGTGAGCAAGATTACTTGTATATGCGTTGTATATAAAGGCATGAGCCTTCCTCTCTTTCATTATATGTTGCATGCAATTGTGGTAGAATTGCTAATGATATGAGAGTCATTAGTGTGTTATGTGGGGGTTGAAACCCACTTTGGTTGTCATATGTGTGGTGTCTTCCCTGGCTGGGAATTTACTTGATATTGCTGTTTTCTGATGAGTTTTATGTCTTCCCTGGCCGGGAATTATGTTATGCGTTGTGTTTTTATTTCGGGATAGCTCTATTTATGGGGAGACTCTGCCCAAATTTTTATAAAAGTCCACAATGTAAAAAGTGGTGTATTGGGCGAACCCTATGAGTCTGTTGTTGTTAGGATGATGAGCTTATAACACTGTATGTTAAAGAAAACTTTGTAATTGCCATTCAATGGTAAAGTATCATATGAGTTTCCCGAATGATTTTATGGAAAGCATGTGCCACACATAATGAATAATACACTAATCAAGGGTTAAGTATATGGGGTCCTTACAGATTTCATTCTGATTTGTCCGTCAATTTGGTCAAATGGTGAAGTTTGATCATATAAATTTTTCAAATATGATTTTGTTTGATATTTTTCAATTTGATCTGCAATAGTTTCCAAAGTTTCAGAACAAACATTTGTTTGGTTTCGAAGTCTTCTTTCAATAATTTTTCCCAAAATTTAGAATAAAACTTTTCTTAAGACACAGAATTTGAGTATCAGTATAAGATACTATGGGCGACCACTTCCAAATCCATGGAATTGAAAATTCCGTGAAGAATAAAAAGATACTATTCCTTTAATACCAGAACTTTGTTTTTGAAGTCGAATCATTTTAGGAGAAATATCAATCCATTCATTGAAATTTTTTTTAAATATTTATGGAAGTAAATTTTGGGTAGTGCCATATTTTGCCCACAAGTTTAGAAACCAATTTGGTATATAATGTTTATAAAAAACAGCACATTTTTTAATGAACCAAGAATGTCTTTTTTTATGGTTTTCATATAAGAAAACTTTATGGAATGCATCAATATAGTCCCAATAATTATATTTGATAATTTGATTATTGGGGAAGAGAATTATTTCTCTTTTAGGGTGATATTTCCCATTTTGCTAGAGTAATGACTCTTTTTATAATTTTTTACTAAAACCAAAATTATCCTTTTGATTAAGAGGAAAATGTGAAATTTCACAAGAATTATCTTTAATGGGTAATTTCTCATAATATGTTCGAGACTTATATGTCACATATGCAAATGATGCTGTATCAATGTATTTGCTCATGATTTTCCATGGTCCATTCTCCCATTTTAAATCTGTATCTTCAAGGAAAAAATAATTTCCTGAGAATCATTGAAAATATAATTTGTATGTGATTCTTCATCATCATTATTGACGACGTTAGCATATGAAGTTTCTGGGATATTACCCTCTTTTTGTTGCTTGAACTCAAGAAATTCCTTATATAAAGGATCATGCTCATGTGATAGGTTTTTAGCTATAAGCTTACTTTTACCATGTTGAGCCAGAATATGTTCTCGAATACCGCCACTACCACCTCTTCCTATACAAGAGAAAGTTCCCCGATATGATTAACTCATTCTTAAAAAATTTCAAGAATTAAGATATTCACGAGTCAGGAAATATGGAAGATACTTTCATTCACCTTTTTATATATAATGTCAAAATCAAAAGGAGCTAAATGAGTTTGCTAACGAGCATACATTTATTTTGATACACCATGTTTAAAATCTTTATTAAACATAAGTTTAGCTGAGTTACAATCCGTTTTGTTTATAAATTTTTGATTATATAAATCATCTTGAAATTTTAAAATACTTATAACAATTGCAAGTATTTCTTTTGCTATATTAGCATAACTCTTTTGACTGTTATTCCATTTTCCAGAATAAAATCTAATTAAGAATTTATTTTTTGATATGAGATCTATTTTGTTTTAGTATACCACAATTTCCAATATCAAAAGGCACCAGTTTCAATTATTTTATTCCAATTAGGATTATCTATCATTAAAATTGGTAAATGTTTAACTTTTTGTTTAATGATTTGGACTGCTTTAGTATGTTGATAATTCCACTCTTTGGGTTTCTTTTTTAATCTGTCATATACGATAGCTAAATCTTTTGCTAATTTTTTATAATAGACAGTGTTAGGATCGGTCCGGAGTGTTTAGGAGGGGTGAATGAACACTCCTCTTTATTAATTAATCCTTTGTGATTTCTCTCGGGTTAGTGAAAGAAATCTGTTTCTTAATCAACTCTTCTGCAGAACAGACCACTGAATATTTTAGTGCGGAACGGTCTGTTCTTGGATTAGTAAGAACGACTCGATGGCTTGAATAGTGTAATGAGTGCAGAATGATAAGAGACAGAATATGTTTCTGGAAGTTCGAATGTGGTGTAATCATTCTACGTCTCCCCTTCTTCCAATTAATGAAGGATTCCACTAGAAGACTTTGATTTATACAATCATGTTGTACAAACCCGATTCAGCTGGATTTACCCCACTAACAGACTGAAACTCCTAGTCTCTCGATCTGTTCAGACACACTCTGTCTGACAGTTACAATAAATTCTCACTTCTTCTTCTTAGTACAGAATACAAAAGATAGACTGAATTAGTCTATGCACACAATGATCCTAATATGATCAAATGTTACAATATGCTTGTGCTTATGAAGATTTTCAGCTCGAGAATGTCTGAGCTTGTAAGCTTGTGCTGTTTGGCTTTCTTTTGCGTTTTTCGATTGATCAGACTCCTCATTGAGCTCTTCTGTTGCATCCTTATATAGTTGCATGTACCAACGACATTATTTCCCTTTATGTGCAACTCTTGACTCTGCTTAAACTCTGAGTAAGCTGCAGTCTTATTCTTTTGGGCGCTTGCCATTCTGGTTCATGCTTTCGGCGACTGTCAGGTAAGCTCTTATTTGTCTTCTTACCTTTTATGGTAATCTTCAGTCCTTGGTCTTTTTCAGCATTAATTGCAACATTAAATGCTTCAATAAATAGCCTTTAATGATTCGGACTGAAGAGCAAATCTTATTCAGCCTTGACTGCTTGTTCTGATAATAGTTGAGATCGATCTGAAGCTTCGATCTGGTCAGGCTGATTTCCATCGATCCGATCTGATTTGCGATATACCATATCAGCTTGATCTATTTTGAGCAATAGATCTGGTAAGTCTGATTTCCCTCGATCAGTTCTGATTTGTTTTGTCATCTTTAAAATCCGGAACTAACAAATTCCCCATTTTGATGATGACAAAACTTAGCTTCTAAATCTTTTTATTCAGTCTTTTAAGAACTCTGAAGCGTATACTTGCGGATCAATTACTTCTTTTTGTTCAAAATAAATGAACATATTTGAGTTGAAGTTCGGATTGATTAAGTCATTTAGTTCAAAATAAATGAACAAGGACTTAACTAAGAACTTAGATTTTTATTGAGCAAAAAATCTTATTACAATTACGGACAAGTCTGACTTATAAGGACTGCTACTTTCTTGCTGAAGACTGAGGTGGCTTGAAGTCTTTTCTATTTTCCCCCTTTTTGTCAGCAGCAACCTCTTGAAGAAAGTCGACAATCTGGGCGAGTTGAGCGCTGATAGCATCAAGACCAGTGTCTTGAGCAAGAAGGGACTTGGCGACGGAGGCTCTGACTTCAGTGGCCAGCTCGATCTGTTCTTTTCTCAGACTGTTTTTATATGAAGCTTGCTGAAAGAAAAGATCATTCAGTCCGCGCTGAATGCTTTTAATACTTGCTGTCATCTTCTCTTTGAAAGAGTCAAAATCCAAGACTGTAGTCCTCTGACTTTGATGAACTTCTATGACTCGTTGAGAGAGAGAGAGACAGTTATCCGAAAGATGTTGAAGGGACTTGGCCAGGGATGGAGCGTCGACAGATAAATGGTCTGAAGGGTGATCAGAAGATGACTCGGGTGGATCAACTGCTACTTAAACTGGTACGATTGTGGAAATGGCAGATTGGTGGATTTCGGATCGGATCAAGGTAACCAAGTCCGAAGAGAATTCTTCTAAAAATGCCATATCTTCAGCAGACTGATCCGGAGGAGTAATAGGTCTGGTAGGCTCCTCAACCTGTAATGCGGCAACAACAGTGGACACCACCAGATCCAGATCGACGAAATCTGATGAGATGACTGTTGTATGTGCTGCGGTTGGACTGTGCTGAATTTGGGAGACTGAGGGTGCAATGGGAATGGAAGTTGTTGGAGAGTCCAACAGTACATCCATTGCTTCAGTTTCAGCTTCAGACGGAGCATTAGTCAGTGGCTGCTCCGCTGTCTGTTTCACTGTCTGCTCAGCTGACTCAGAATGAAGTGGCTCAATGAATGGTTCAGCCAAAGTCTTGCTCGCAGATGGGTGATCCGGGCTGGGAACTGGAGTGGATATGTTAAGCTTTTGTCGTTTAAAACGAACAGTCAAATGTAGAGCATGAACATCCATTTCCAGCTGAGAAATGACGGCACCATCATCTTTGGCAGTCGGATTGCTCGGATCAAAATTCGCCTTCTTAGTTGTGATCAGCAGATTTGCCAGTCTGAATCTTTGGTTGGCCTGGAACAGATCTTTGCGCTGCACAGCAATTCTGACGTCATCAGTCTCTGTCCCCTTAAGGAGTTCTTGTTCCATCTTTTGCAGCCTTCTCAGCTTGCCGAAGAACATATCAATGTGGTTGATCGTTCTGTATTCGACATATTCATCAAACACCATAGTGAGCTCCTTCACCTTTTCATCAACATCTTCCATTGCGATGTCGATGGCTGTTTGAGCGGCAGATTTGGCTTTAGAAGAGAGGGGTTCAGCGAGGATTTCCTTGCCTTTTCCGGTGGGAGATGAGGTCTTGATACCTGATTGGGTGTAGTCTCCCAATTCAGTGATAACAATCCCTTTGACCACAGGAATGGCAGAAGGGACTCTGATGGTTACTTTGGGTACAGTAGTTGGAGCTGTTGAAGGTTGGATTGTAGTTTGGGGTGTAGGGGTGGCTTTTGTGGGAGGCAATATGGGTAAGGTTTTAAGAGGTAAGGTTTTGATTGGCTTGGTGATCTGGGTTCTTGGCTTTTTAGGAGGGGGCTTGGCTGGAGACGAAGGAGCAGACTGAGTTTCCTCGGAGTCAGTCTGAATAGTCAATTTACGCCTGACTCGAGTCTTTCGAGCAACAGCCTGTTCTTCTCCTTGTTCGATCTTGACAGCCACCAGATCGGAAGAGGTGGGTGGAGCACTCTTGGACTTCAGTAGAGCCAATCTAGAGCCAATCCCTTGGGGTTGAGAATTTTAAAGGGACTCCAAGCAGACGGCTTCCCCAGCTCGATGTTCAAAGTCTCCAAGAGCTTGCTGAGGGGAACTGCAAAACATACAGCCTGTTTGGAGGCGATAACCGTTTCCAGCAAAACTCCAAACAAGATTGCAGACCAATTCATCTTCTGTCCCGAGTGAATAACAGCCATGGCCCGGAATTTCTCGGCAGTAACAGCGTCATAGCTTCCGGCTTTTTCCAAAAGTGGCTTGCCAACAATCTCGCATAAAACTTGGAAATGAAAGAACATTTCCTTGTTTTTGAATGACGGCTGCAGGCGGTGGCCAAAAATGGAGACTTTCCCCTGAAGATCAGTGATAGAGGCCTGAGGGATATGGCCAAACTCAGTGAGTCCGGTATTGGGAAGACCAAAGGTCTTTGCCAGCGTCGACTGAGAAATGTCAAATGATTTGCCCTTGACAGTGGTGGAGATGAACGTCTTCTGAGACACAACATTTGCAAATAATTCTCGAATCTCTGACTCGTAGACCACTGTTCCGCATTCCAGAAATTCTCTTAATCCAGAAGACTCCAAGGATTTGAACATTGAGACCATTTCCGGATCTTCAGCCCTGTAGATTTCATTGAACTCAACAGATAGAGAATTGTGAGTGATAGTATCCATTTGAGTGTAATGAAGAATACGGAGAGTTTGAAAATATTTGAGAGTTAGAGAGCTGTGATATCCCCGAAATAATTGATTGCAATTTGGGCATTAGTTATGTTTATATGATTAATTATTGTGATAATTGAGTTAGGTGCTGGATTTAATTATCATATTGAAATGCTTAGTCACATGATAGGCGTGACCGGGGATGCATTTCGGGATGCATGTTATGTATGTTGGGAAATTAGGGGTTATTATGGTTGTTTATGGTAATCGATAATTATTTGGTCGAGCATGATTTTAATTGGGATTTTGATGCATTTTGGTAAATGCCTTTAAAATATCATGTTGTGGTGTTTTATACACCATGGTAATTGTGGAGTGCAATTTATTTTAAAACAACCCACTTTATACCCCCCAATCCCCAATATACCACCACTTTTCTACTTTCCCAAATAACTCATCCAAAACCCTTCTCCTCCTTAAATTTTCGAAATTGGGCAAAGAGGTGAAGAGAAATCCTTCCAAAAGTTTGATTTGTGGAGTTTGTTGGGAGATTTGGAGTCCCCAAGAGGTATGGATACCTCCTTGTTGTTTTTGTTGTGTTTGGATTGGTTTTGTATGGTTTTGAAATGGGTTTTATGGGTTGGTATTATTTTAGTTGAATGTTGGATTTTTGGGATGTTTAAAGTGTATTTTGAAGGTTATTATGTGTTTGATGTTGTTGGTTTGAAGGTAGGGGAGTTGGTATGGATTGGAAAGGAGGTTTGGAGCACAAATGGCGATTTTTCGAAGTGCAGGACTCGGCGATCGATCGCGAGCCGACAGTGCGCTCCAGAAGGTTTTGGCGATCGATCGCCACACTTGGGCGATCGATCGGCGAGGTTGGCGATCGATCGCGCCAAGTGTGGCGATCGATCGCCGAAAGAACAAAATTTGAGTTTCGGGCAGTGTGATCTTGCGATCGATCGGCCCTTTGCGGCGATCGATCGCGAGTCACAAAATGTGATATTTTTGGTTATTTTTGTAGGATTTTTGGTATCGGACTATTATTGGGTTCTAATATTGATTTGGGTGAATGTGTAGAACCATCCCAGGTGGCAACACAGCCAAGGAAGTGAAGTCCTACCACATCCTACTTTTTGGAAAGGTACGTAGAGGACGTACGGGCACCCAACGGTACATGTATCTATTATACTCATAGATTATGCATTGTGGATGCGAGTATATGTGGAAATGTGCATTGTGGATGCAAATACATGTGGAATTTATGCATGATGAATATATATGCATAGGATGATTGTTGGTGCATATCCCATGAGTCTTGGTCATCCTTTGATGATTTTAATGCTTGCCGCTATTTGTTTGGTGCCGCTCAATGTGAAGCGAGGGGTGGGAGCGCCGCATGTCACATTGAAGCGTGGTTGTCATATGAGGCGAGGAAAGAATATTTGCCGCTCAATGTGAAGCGAGGGGTGGGAGCGCCGCATGTCCATTGAAGCGAGGTTATTCTATGCCGCCTATATGAAAAGCGAGGGGCATTAAAATACATTGTGATGAACAGACTAGGGATTGTTGATTGGTAATTGGTGATGATGAAATGGTATTATGTCATGACATGTGTGGACCATTAAATAATCTAGTTATACTCATGAGTTGTGGTACAGGGACAACCAAACAGGAAGCGTTTAAAATGCATGGAAAAACAGGAAGTGTTTTATTATGATTTATGCATTTACGCCTTATATTCATATTGTGTTGGATATGAATAATATTATGCTAATGTTTTGGGGGTTGTCCTTGTAGGTACATTTTGGCATGATAGAAAGGGGCTAAAGCGGGTTGAGGTGGTGAGCTTGTGAAGAACACTCTTGATAGATGAAGGACGGGATTACTTTTGTATAGTGTCTACTCTAGCAGTAGTGTAAAGCTATAGCGAAAACATTCATTCGATTGGGGATGTAACTAATCCACTGGATAGTCCTTATTTTGGCATGTTATTCTTAAAGCTCATAGTCTCAACACGATCTTTTTACTCTGATAATTTATGTTAGCTCTAATTATGCCTTTAATCCGTACTTAAGGAACTAGGGTCCTTACATTAGTGGTATCAGAGCAGTGGTTAGAGAACCCGGGTGAGTGAAGGGTAGCCTTAGCATGATTGGCTAGGTGCTTACATTTGAAGCATGTTTATGCATGTCGTGCATATTGTTGTATATACTGTTATACTAACATGCTTATTATCATTCATGTTATCTAACGGCATAACATATATATATTTGTTTTGGAATTGTTTTAACCCTTGTGTTACAGCACGGCGGCTATGAACTTGGGAAACCTCAATGAAGAGGTGGGTGACGTTGGCAGTGTTAATGCGAGCATTGGTCAGGCAAACCCTTTACCTCCACCAGCTGTAGGCATGGAACCAGTGGCTCAGTTGTTACTACCTGGTGAGATCAGTTTGACTCAATTTCTGACTTACCACCAGCCCCGGTTTGAGGGGACATAATCAGGAGAGGAGGCTGAGGAGTGGCTAGAGAGGCTTGAACAGATATTTGTATCCGCTCCTTGTGCTGGAACGGCATGGCTGAGACTGGCGGAGTTCCAGCTGGCAAAGAAACCTTCCATGTGGTGGAAGAGCACGGTAATGGAACTGAGAGCACAGGGTGCATTGATCGATTGGACGCTCTTCAGAACCCGGTTTCTGAACAGGTACTTCTCTGCGGCGGCGAGACAGATGAAGGAAGCTGAGTTCGCAAACTTGAAACAAGGAGGCATGTCAGTGTCAGACTATGCTATGCACTATTCTTTGTTGCTGAGGTATGTTCCACACATTGCCACCAATGGGCATGCAAAGATGAGAAACTTTCTGAAGGGATTGCGGCCGGAACTATTCGACCGGGTTATCACCAATAACCCCACTTCCTTTGATGATGCTCTTACTAGAGCAGAACTTGCGGAGATCGGAGTTGGGGCCTATCCTAATGCTGGATCCCCACACGTGCCACAACAGAAGCAAGCTACTGATAGCTTGAGGCCCCGAGGGGAGTCATTTAAACCCCGTGGTGCCTCTTCATCCTCACGGTTCAGTGGAAAGAAATCTTTTGGTCGGAAGCAAGAGAACAAGAAGAACAATTGATCGACCAACCGAGGGCCTATGCAAGAAAATAGATCGGGGGAGTCAAGGTGCGACAATTGTGGAGGGCCGCATTCTTCGAATAGTTGCCCTGCTTGTTATAGTTGTGGCAAGATGGGCCACATCTCTTGGTATTGCCCCACTCGGGGAGGACAGTCAGATTTTCAAGGGAACAGGCCGAGATTTGAGGACATGACAGTGCACCAGAGGCAGCAGTTTATGCCTCGACCATCGGGAGGTCAGACGATGGGACCGACCCAGGGGCAGGTGTATGCACTGACCAGAGAGCAGGCCCAGGCATCCCCGGAGGAGGTGATCGCCGGTACGTGCCATTTACTTACGTACCCTGCCTTTATTTTGATAGATACAAGCGCCTCCCACTCTTTTGTATCTGTGGGCTTTGTGGAAAGACACCATATGCGCACGTCTTCTCTACCCACGCCTCTCATGGTCTCGACACCCACTGGAAGAAATGTTGTTGCCGATCAGTTTCTGGCAGATTGCCTCATTTATTTTGAGGGCAACGAGTTGAAGGCAGACTTGATTGTGTTAGGCATGTCAGACTTCGACTGCATTGTGGGTATTGACATTCTGAACAGATATCAGGCAGATATCAGGTTCTGAACAGATATCAGGCAGTGGTAGATTGCCGGCAGAGAACAGTGAGGTTCAGATCTGATTTGGGGATACAATGGACTTTTTATGGCAACGGTTCTCGTGCAAAGATTCCGTTGATTTCAGCAATCAAGATGACTCAATTGTTGGAACGTGGCCACACGGGCTATCTCATCTATGCCGTGGACACGTCTGGGAAGAATAAAGAACTGAGAGTTGAGGATGTACCCGTAGTAGCAGTGTTTGCTGATGTATTCCCGGAGGAGATTCCCGGATTCCCACCGGCTAGAGAAGTTGAGTTTGGGATTGAGTTATTACCGGGGACGTTCGTTATTTCTCGTGCTCCTTACAGGATGGCACCGGCAGAGTTGAGAGAATTGAAGGAGCAGTTGCAGGATCTCCTTGACAAGGGATATATACGCCCGAGCGTATCGCCATGGGGCGCACCGGTTCTCTTTGTGAAAAAGAAGGATGGCTCGATGCGTTGTGCATCGATTACCGGCAACTGAATAAAGCCACAGTGAAGAACAAGTATCCCCTCCCAAGGATTGATGATCTGTTTGACCAGTTGCAAGGTACCAGACTTTTTAGCAAGATTGATTTGAGATCCGGGTATCACCAGATTCGAGTCAGGGAGGAGGATGTACAGAAGACAACATTTCGGACTCGGTATGGGAACTACGAGTTCTTAGTGATGCCGTTCGGTGTGACGAACGCCCCGGCTGTCTTTATGAGCTTGATGAATCGGGTGTTCCAACCCTATCTGGATCAGTTCGTCATTGTATTTATTGACGATATACTCATCTACTCCCGGAGCGAGGAAGAGCACGTGAGACACTTGAGGACAGTGCTCCAGATCCTCAGAGATCACCAGTTATATGCCAAGCTCAGCAAGTGTGAGTTTTGGTTGAGCAGTGTAGTATTTCTGGGGCATGTCATATCTAGCAGTGGAATTTCAGTGGACCCCAGGAAGATTGATGCTGTGATGGAGTGGGCTGCACCCACTTCTGTGCTCGAGATACGGAGTTTTCTTGGTTTAGCTGGTTATTACCGACGCTTCGTCGAGGGATTTTCTAAGATCGCTAAGCTGCTGACGCAGCTGACTCAGAAGGGAGTCCCGTTCTTTTGGTCTGAAGCTTGTGAGGAAAGCTTCCAAGAGTTGAAACACCGATTGACGACGGCGCCTGTATTGGTGATTCCTACGGAGAATAAGAGGTTTGTCCTTTATACTGACGCATCACTGCAGGGCTTGGGATGTGTATTGATGCAAGATAAGCATGTGGTAGCTTATGCATCGAGGCAGTTGAAGCCGCATGAGGCTAGATACCCAGTCCATGATTTGGAGTTGGCAGCTATTATCTTTGCCCTGAAGATTTGGAGGCATTATCTGTATGGTACATCTTTTACCATATATACGGACCATAAGAGTCTGAAATTCTTATTCACTCAGGCGGAGCTGAACATGAGACAGAGAAGGTGGATGGACTTACTCAAGGACTATGATTGTGAGATTGAGTACCATCCCGGAAAAGTTAACTTGACAGCAGACGCTTTGAGCCGGAAAGTGAGGAGTACTGCTGAGGACGTCATCTATTTGTCAGCTATGATGACCTCCTATTGCCATCTGGGCTATGATTTTGACATAGATACATCGCCTGTGTATGTATCGACCTTGTTAGCTGAGCCGGATATCTATGAGAACATCAGGAGAGCTCAGAATTCAGATGATGAGATTCAGAGATGGTTATCTTTATTGCATCTTGGTCGGCCATCGAAGTTCAGAGTGGCCAAGGACGGATCCTTGAGATTGGGTAACCGTTGGGTGGTTCCGAGTACGCCGGAGTTGCGTAGAGGGATCTTGGAGCGAGCTCATAGTAGCAGACTTAGCATCCACCCAGGCGGGAAGAAGATGTATAAAGATCTACGTGATCAGTTTTGGTGGAAAAGAATGAAGTGTGATGTCGTCGCTTTTGTTAAGAGGTGCTTGATCTGCCAGCAGGTTAAGGCAGAGAGACAGAGACCTGGCGGCGAGTTGAAAAGCTTGGAGATACCGAAGTGGAAGTGGGAACACATTTCCATGGACTTCGTGACTCACTTACCGAGGAGTGCTTCGGGTTTTGATGCTATTTGGGTGATTGTGGATCGATTGACTAAGGTAGCTCATTTCATTCCCTATAGCATGACCTTCACCTTTTTGAGGATGGCTCAGTTGTATATTCGAGATGTGATGAGATTGCATGGGATCCCCATTCCATAGTGTCGGATCGAGATCCACGATTCACATCTCATTTTTGGGAGGGTCTTCAGTCAGCCTTGGGAACTGAAGTTAGATTGAGCACCGCATATCATCCTCAGACAGATGGCCAGACCGAGCGAACTATCCAAACGCTCGAGGACATGTTGAGGGATTGTGTATTGGAGTTCGATGCTTTTTGGCAGGATTCAGTGGCCTTGGTAGAGTTCTCTTATAATAATAGCTACCAGGCGAGCATTCAGATGGCTCCCTTTGAGGCCCTATATGGCAGACGGTGTAGATCACCCTTGTGTTGGGATGACTTGGATCGTAAATCGGTCGGAGGATCGGAACTAGTACGAGAAATGGAAGAGAAGATAAAGATGATAAGGCAGAAAATGAAAGCAGCCCAGGACAGACAGACAGCTTATGCGAATAAACGGCGTAGGCCGTTGGAGTTTCAGTTGGGGGATAAGGTCTTCTTGAAGATCTCGCCTTTTAGAGGTGTTGTACGATTTGGGATGCGCGGAAAACTATCTCCGAGGTTCGTTGGGCCGTACGAGATCTTACAGTGCATTGGAACTTTGGCTTACCGACTAGCTCTGCCACCTTCTTTGTCTGGTGTACATGATATGTTCCATGTGTCTATGCTGCGGAAGTATGAGCCGGATCCATCTCATGTGTTGCAGCCTTCTGAGGTTCAGTTAGAATCCGATGTGTCTTATGTGGAACGGCCTGTTAGAATTCTGGATCGAGCAGATCGCAGACTTCGGAACAAAGTGATACCTATGATCAAGGTTCAGTGGGATCGCATGGGTGTCGAGGAGGCTACGTGGGAGACGGAGCGGCATATGGTGCAGCACTACCCGAAACTATTTTCTGGTATGTTATTTATGTTTAGTATCATGTTGGGGTAAGTGCATGTGATTTCGAGGAGGAAATCTTATAAGTAGGGGAGTATTGTGATATCCCCGAAATAATTTGTGATATCCCCGAAATGATTATGTGTTATTTAAACATTAATCATTGTTGTGAAAATTATGGTATTAATTCTTGTGATGAATTAATAATATTGGGAGGTGCATGTGAGGGTGCATGTGTTACATGTTGGGATTTTGGGGATTGTGGCATGTTTAATTTGGGGTGTGTGTTAATCGTTTTGGTAAAGTATATTTTAAATGGGAATTGAAGTATTTTAATGAGAAAATACTATAAAATATCAAGTGAGGATATTTTAATACATCGTGCGAAATACCGGGACCAAAACATAACACATCACATAAACCCACCACAAACCACCCCCCCTTGACCCATACCCTGCTGCCAGCTGCAGCTTGCCCATACCTTTTCCCTTACCTCTCACTCCACCTTGTCATAGCTGGAACACCACCAATTCTCTCCCACTTTTCGTCCAACACCTGATAAGAGAGAAAAGAAGGAGTTCAACCATTTTTGTTGCCTGGAAGCTTGCAAAAATCGGAGCCAAAAAGGGGTGAGAAACCATTTCTGGGTTTGAAGTTTTTTGTTGTTGAGTTCATACTTTGTTTAGTGTGAAAAATGGCATGTTAGGTTAGGTTTTGTTAAACCTTCGATTCATGTTCATTTATGGTGTGTTTATGAAGCTTCCAGTATTTTCCTTGAGCACATTACATGTTTTATGTGGTAGATTTAAGCATGTAAAGTATGGTGTTCGAAACTCTGGGTAGATATTTTCTCCTGTTTTCTGGAAATATGTGATCTGGGAGTGATATTGAAGGGGTGGTATTATGCATGTTAGAAGGGTTTTTGAATGAACCTTCGATGTGAAAATATGCATGGTAGTTTGATGAAACCCTTGACTTTTTTATTCGAGCAAATTGCATGACTTATGTGGTAGATTTCATTGCTTGAAAGTGTGTACTCAAAAATCTGGGCAGGAAGACAATGCCCTGTTTTCAGAAAATGTTGGATGAGTACTGATGTTCATGGGTGTTTTTAATGCATGTGGGTTTGTGGTTGGGGTACAATCTTGATGTAAATACACTCAGGGTAATGTGTTTTAAATACTAGCATGTTGGTCTTGGCATGTTGTATGTCTTACATGTTAGAATGAAAGGTGTGAATATCGGTGTTGAACATTCTGGAAAATTATCGCGCACAGACCAGGTGGCGATCGATCGCCACAAAGGGCGCGATCGATCGCCGAGGTCCAGTAGCCAAAATCGAAGGCACGCGATCGATCGCCATAAAAGGCGCGATCGATCGCCATGGGACAGTGGAGTTTGGCGATCGATCGCCAAGGGGTAGCGATCGATCGCCAGAGACAAAATTTTGAAATATTGATTTTTGTTGGATTTTTGATTTTGGATCATATATTGGCATCTAATATTGTGTTGTACACTGGTGTAGAGCCTTCACAGACGGCTACACAACGCAGGGGATAGAGTCCCACCACACACTACTTTTTGGAAAGGTACGTAAGCGACGTACGGGCATCCCAACGGTAACATGTATTTATGTTTTGTCTGTATGACACATGATGAATGCAATGTGATACATTATGAGTTGATACATGTTATTATGCATTGTTGTTGCATATTATGCATTGTTGTTGCATATTGTGATGTGGGATAAAGAGATGTATTCCACGAGTCAGGGCGATCACGGTTAAGGTGTTAATGCTTACGCTTTACCGCTAAAAATGTGGAGCGGGAGGGGGGAGGCTCGCTTGCACATGGAGGCGGGTTTATACTATACTGAGCGAGGATGAGATACCGCTAGTATAAAGAAGCGAGGATGAGATACCGCTTGTTTTGAGATTATGAAAGCGGAGAAGTATTAAAATAACCGATGATGACTGACTCAAGAAAAAGAGGAAATGTCATGACATTCATTTGTGAAACCATACATTCATATAATGTGTTATATTATGAATCATGGTACAGGGACAACCAGTGGGCATTGTAAATGCGATGGAAATACAGGAAGTGATTTGTATTTTATGATTGTGCATTTACGCCTTATTTTCATATTATGTTGAATATGAATTGTGATATGCTCATGTGTTGGGGGTTGTCTTTGTAGGTGCTTTTGATGTTGAGAACCAGGGTCGGGGTTGAGAAGCTGAGCTGTAAGGAGAGTTACGGGATTAGCTACAAGATTTGAGAAAATTTTATATAGCTTCTACTTGTGGTAGAATAAGACTATAATGTAGCACCTTTTGTAGGAATTTGTGAAATCCCTTTTGAAACTTTTGCTACTGTATTCCTTAAGCTCAGGAAAATCAACATGACTCTTTACTCTGATTTATTCATATGAATGTTTAGTTCTCTTAATCGCACCTATTAGTATATTGAGATATCGGGGTCTCACACTTAGTGGTATCAGAGCAGTGGTTAGATAACCAGGGAAGAGTGAAGGGTAGCCTTTAGAGACAAGTTGGCTAGGTATTCATTGTTGGGCATGTTATGCATGTGATGCATATTATTGTATAAGTGTTATACTAACATGCTTTTGAATATGATACTCTTGTTATCTAACGGCTTATACTATGAACTGCTTGTGGGTATTGTTGTTAACTCTTGTGTTGCAGCATGGCGGCTATTAACCCGGAGAACCTCAATGAAGAGGTAGGGGATATGGGCAGTATGAATGCTAGTGTTGCTCATATGAATCCTTTACCGCCACCTGCTGTGGGAGTAGAGCCCAGTGCACAGATGTTATTACCCGGGGAGCTCAGTTTGACACAGTTTCTGAATTTCCGTCCACCCATGTTTGAGGGGACCGAATCTGGAGAAGGGGCCGAAGAGTGGCTAGAACGGATAGAGCAGATACTTGTGACTGCGCCCTGTGCACGTACCGCATGGCTGAGGTTAGGCGAGTTTCAGATGGCGAAGAAGCCTTCTATGTGGTGGAAGACCACTGTGGTGGAGCTGAGAGCTCAGGGCATGGTAGTAGACTGGACTGTATTCAGGACCCGGTTTCTTAACCGGTATTTTTCAGCCGCTGCTAGACAAGTCAAGGAGGACGAATTCACTAATTTGAAGCAGGGAAACATGTCAGTTTCAGACTTTGCCTTGCAATATTCCTCACTGTTGAGGTATGTCCCCCATATTGCTGTGAGCAGCCATGCAAAGATGAGGCATTTCCTGAAAGGACTCAGGCCAGAACTATTTGACCGGGTTATCTCCAACAACCCTAGCTCTTTTGATGACGCCCTGACACGGGCAGAGTTAGCAGAAATTGCAGTGGGAGCATACAAGGATGTTGTACCCCCTTCAGTACCATCACAGAGGCCTGTTGCTGATAGTTTGAAACCACGAGGAGATCAGTTCAAGACCCGTGGAGCCTCATCATCTTCCAGATTTAGCGGGAAGAAATCTCAGAGTCAGAAACAGAGCAATCGAGGACCTACACAGGGGAGTAAGGCAGGAGGGGACAGGTGTGACCGCTGTGGAGGATTTCACTTGTCACGTGACTGCCGAGGCTGTTATGTTTGTGGCAAGGTGGGCCACTTAGCTAGGAACTGCCCCAATCGGGCAAGTCAGGCAGATTCAGGGCCGAATAGGCCAAGATTTGATGCTGGGAGGGCACCACCGAGACAGCAGTTTGCGCCTCGACCGCAGGGAGGTCAGGCGGCAGGACCACCGCAGGGTCAGTTGTATGCACTGACTAGGGAGCAGGCTGAGGCAGCCCAGAGGAGGTCATCGCTGGTACGTGTCATTTATTTACGTACCCTGCATTTATTTTGGTAGATACAGGTGCTTCTCATTCTTTTGTATCTGTTGCTTTTGTGGAGAGACACCACTTGTGCTCGTCTCTGTTACCCACGCCTCTCATGGTCTCGACACCCACGGGGAAGCATGTGATTGCGGATCGGCTTTTGTCTGATTGCCTCATTTATTTTGAGGGCAATGATCTGAGGGCTAATCTGGTTCAGTTAGAGATGGCAGACTTTGACTGTATTATCGGCATTGATGTGTTGAGCAGATACCGAGCTGTGGTAGACTGTCGGCAGAGGACTGTTCGTTTTCTATCTGATCAGGGGTTCCAATGGACTTTTTATGGGGACGGCTCTCGTCCAAGGATTCCAGTGATCTCAGCAGTTAAGATGTCGCGGTTATTGGAGCGCGGCCACACAGGTTACATCATTTATGCGGTGGATGTATCTGAGGAAAAGGAAGTGAGAGCCGAGGATATTCCAGTTGTGGCGGAGTTCATTGATGTGTTCCCAGATGAGATTCCGGGATTTCCGCCTGTCAGGGATGTTGAGTTTGCTATTGAGCTGTTACCGGGGACATCAGCCATTTCTCGTGCCCCATACAGGATGGCACCGGCAGAGCTGAGGGAACTAAAGGTACAGTTACAGGAGCTCCTTGACAAGGGATACATTCGTCCTAGTGTATCGCCTTGGGGTGCACCAGTCTTGTTCGTGAAAAAGAAGGATGGATCAATGCGTCTGTGCATTGACTACAGGCAATTGAACAAGGCTACAGTGAAGAACAGATATCCACTTCCGAGGATTGATGATCTGTTCGACCAGCTTCAGGGTACAGAGGTGTACTCGAAGATAGACTTGAGGTCAGGCTATCATCAGGTGCGGGTTAGAGCTGGTGATGTTCAAAAGACGGCTTTTAGAACTCGATATGGACACTATGAGTTCTTGGTGATGCCTTTCGGTGTGACAAATGCACCTGCAGTTTTTATGAGCCTGATGAACCGAGTATTTCAGGAGTACCTCGATCAGTTTGTGATCGTATTCATTGACGACATCCTTGTCCATTCAAGGAGTGAGGAGGATCATGCCAATCATCTGAGGATAGTACTCCAGATCCTCAGAGATCATCAGTTGTACGCCAAACTCAGCAAGTGTGAGTTCTGGCTGAGCAGTGTATCATTCTTGGGCCACATCATATCACGAGAGGGGATATCAGTAGAGCCGAGAAAGATAGAGGCAGTTATGGATTGGTCTACCCCTACTTCAGTCAGTGAGATTCGGAGTTTTCTTGGGTTGGCTGGCTATTATCGACGTTTCGTCGAGGGTTTTTCAAAGATCGCCAAACCACTTACACAGCTGACTCAGAAGGGAGTCCCTTTTTGTTGGACAGAGACTTGTGAGCAGAGTTTCAGGGAATTGAAGCACAGACTGACTACTGCACCAGTTCTAGTGATTCCCAAGGAGAACAAAGGATTTGTTCTTTACACCGACGCATCACTACAGGGCTTAGGGTGTGTACTGATGCAGGACAGGCATGTTGTGGCTTATGCTTCGAGACAGTTGAAGCCACATGAGACGAGGTATCCAGTCCATGATTTGGAGTTGGCAGCTATAGTTTTCGCCTTGAAGATATGGCGACACTACTTATACGGTACCTCATTCACCATCTTCACTGATCACAAGAGCCTGAAGTTCTTGTTTACACAGGCTGAGCTGAACATGAGACAGAGGAGATGGATGGATCTGCTGAAGGATTATGATTGTGAAATCCTATACCATCCCGGGAAAGCAAACTTGACAGCCGACGCTTTGAGTCGGAAGGTGAGGAGCACAGCAGAGGATGCCATGTACCTATCAGCTATGTTGGGCTCCTACTGCCATTTGGGATTCGATTACGATGTGTCTACTTCACCAGTACAGGTTTTGACCTTGCTAGCTGAGCCGGTTATTTATGATCACATCAGGAAGGCTCAGGGGACCGATGCAGAGATTCAGAGATGGATGTCAGTGGTCCATTCAGATCAGCCATCGAGATTCAGAGTGGCTGAGGACGGTTCTTTGAGACTTGGCGACAGATGGGTGGTTCCAGATACACCCGAGTTGCGCCAGGGTATTTTACAGCGAGCTCATTGCAGCAGGATGAGTGTCCACCCGGGCGGGAAGAAGATGTATAAGGATCTACGCAACCAGTTCTGGTGGAGGCGTATGAAACAAGATGTCACCTCATTTGTCAAGCGCTGTTTGATTTGTCAGCAGGTGAAGGCTGAGAGGCAGAGGCCGGGAGGTGAACTAAGGAGTTTGGAGATACCCGAGTGGAAGTGGCAGCACGTGTCTATGGATTTCGTGACCCACTTACCGAGGACTGTTTCGGGTTTTGATGCCATCTGGGTAGTCGTGGACAGATTGACCAAAGTGGCTCATTTCATTCCTTACTGTATGACATATACGCACTTGAGGATGGCGCAGTTATATGTCAGAGATATAGTGAGACTACACGGGATTCCTGTTTCGATAGTGTCTGATCGAGATCCACGATTCACATCTCACTTTTGGGAAGGTCTGCAGAAAGCTCTAGGTACGGAGTTGAGGCTGAGCACAGCCTATCACCCTCAGACGGACGGACAGACTGAACGTACGATACAGACGCTCGAGGATATGTTGAGAGCTTGTGTGTTAGAGTTCGACATATCATGGCAGGACTTGAGTTCTCTTACAACAACAGCTACCAGGCAAGTATACAGATGGCTCCTTTCGAGGCCCTCTATGGTAGGCGTTGTAGGTCACCCTTGTGTTGGGATGACTTGGACCGTAAGTCGGTTGGAGGACCAGAGTTGTAAGGACCCCAAGCCCTTAAACCTCAATTAGTGTATTAACCACTATGTGTGGCACATGCTTTCAATAAAAAGCCAATCGGGAAGCTCAGATGATACTTTATCATTGCATGGCAATTACAAAAAAATTCCTTTAACACTCAACGTTAAGGTCATCAGCCTAACAACGAAATAGACTCACAAAGTTCGCCCAATATCATCCCTTTTTGCCACTTTTCACATTGTGGACTTTTATAAAAATTTGGGCAGAGTCTCCCCATAAATAGAGCTATCCCGAAATAAAAGCACAACACACAAATATAATTCCCGGCCAGGGAAAACATAATACTCATCAGAAAGCAGTAATACCAAGTAAATTCCCAGCCAGGGAAGACACCACACATATGACGACATAAATGGGTCTCAACACCCACATAATACACTAACGACTCTCATATCATTAGCAATTCTACCACAATTGCATGCAACATGTAATGAAAGAGAGGAAGGCTCATGCCTTTATATACAACCCATATACAAGAATGTCCGTGCTCACATGCGAGCATCATAAATGTGTATATAAACCCCGGGTGTATATAAGTACTCTATACGATACCGTGCTCCATCAAGCCCTGGTACCACGATCCTGTGAGTACATCCAATCAACAGCTCGAGCTTAGCTCCACAGCCATCGATGCACCTGTTCACCTGCCCCAACAGAGACAGCCCCCAACGGGGTGAGCATACCAATACACAAAATCTCATAATCACAATAATGAAATTCATAATTTACAACACAAGTAAATATGAATGAATTTTAAATGATACTCCCTGGATGGCAACATCCTCATCCGGGATTCCGTGTACTGTCCCTGTTCTCACAATCATCAAACTCATCAAATCTCATAAATCAGTAAATCAACACATTGATTTAACCCATTGCATGCCTAGTTCTCGAATATCAATAATTATGATTCCAAGTTCATCATTCATGCAAAAGTAGATATCTCAATATCTAACACTGATTTCATAGCCTCGCTATTAATCATAAATAAATTAAATGCCTAGCATTTATTTTACCAATTTTCCATTATACCTAGACATCTCAAATGTCTTATAATGAAAACATGATCCCACGATCATTCTCAGGCATCTCAAATGCCCAGCTCAAATGCCCAGGCATCTCAAATGCCCTACAATAGTCATATACATCAGGTACCCCATATAACTTATGAGAGTTACACTACTCTAGTGTCGCGTGCGCCCCTGACGGCGATATCAAGATTAGGTCGCTTCATAGCTTCTCAACACATATAAATAATCCTCATGCAACACATATAAATAATCCTCGTGCAACACATATAAATAATCCTCGTGCACGATTATTCAATAAAATCAAAATACATTATGCATTCACAAATGCTCTAATATGTAGTAATGCTCGTACGTCGCACGTACCTTAAATCTCCGAAGTCCGAGCCAAACCTTGCTCGAGTTCCATGCCCCGAGGAATGATGTGCTAACACGATAAATAATTCACAATTATTTACGAACATGCAACCCATGCTCAAGCACACCCATATCCCTCAAAATATTGTCAACACACGACAATTAACCTTTTAAAAGACCCGGGGCAGGGTACATACAGGGAGGGAAATAAATGAGACAATATCGAAATTTGTTCAAGAACACCCTACAAAATCGAACCCGAATCTCACAAATTTCGAACCCAAATAATACCATAATTCATCTAAAATGAGAATTAAGCTATCCAAGCAAGAATCAACACCCCTTGCCAAAAACCCCCAATTTTCGAACTCAACCTCTTAAATTCGAACCCCAAACAAGCCCTTAAATTCGAACCCAATAATTCATCAAATTCGAACACAATAATGGCAGGGAAAAACACGAAAATGACAAAAAAGGGGTAAGGGAGGTTACCCAATCGAAAATCGGAAGAAATCGGACGAAATCCGATGAACCCTAGAAATTGGGGATCGGCGCTTCCAGCCAAAATTCGACTTCAAATCGCGATGAAACTTCGAATTGACGGAGGGGAAAGCTGCGCCTCGACGAGACGAAGCCGGTGATAGGTCGCATGCGCCGAATGGCGGCCGGACGGCGGCGGACGAAGCGCCTGAAGCGGCGGCAGCTGTAGCAGACAGGAAAAGGGGCGCGCGGGAAGAGAGAGGAAAAATAGGGGCTGAAATTAAATGATTTCTAAAATTTTGGGTTCAATTGTATTTATAGCAAAAATACCCCGAAAAATTAATAGCCCCACAAATACATCATGATTCCTTAAAAATCATCTGTTTTCAAAAACTCTCTCTCTAACTCCAAAATCCCCTACCGGTGCTCACACAGCACCCGAGATCCCGAGACACAACAAAACCCAACTCTTAGGTTTTACACCGTAATGTGAATACAATCTCAACCTCTAGATCCAACGATCCCAACTACCCAATTAAACGAGCCCAGAAGGCCCAACACCTCGATTAAATTCCAAATCGCCACGTAAAACCACTTTAGGGATTATTAACACTACGGGATTAACACCTATAATCCCTGGTCATCACAATATCCCCCACTAAAAGAATTTCGTCCTCGAAATTAGCACTGGTGTATCACATAACACCCAGGCTACACAACAACATGAAGCCAGAACCTCGATTCTTGACCATATCAGAATCGTATAAATAAACGCAAGGGTACCTACCTCGCACCAACTCTGAAACAAGGCGACTTACCAATACCAACATATCACCCAAGAGGTAAAACGTACCGCGATGCGGGTCATCCCAAAAGTCAGTCCCTCATGACTGCAACACAACCGATACTTACGACTGTAGATCGGACAGTCACCTTAGTTCTAACACAACTAGTAAGAACACATCATGAATGACACCTCAACCGTGAGAACATTGACCTCGTGTCAAACTCTGGAGTGGAATAGACTTCCAAATCCATCATAACGTCAAAGAGCGTCAGTATCACTCAACGCTAACAACCCAAAAGCAGTTAGTCAACTGAAACTGCAAGGATTCGAATCGCTCACGATTCTATCGTAGATATCATCCAATGATATCTTTATCATGACTAACGATGTCTAACACACATCATTACGAGGAAACACTAGTATACCACGGTTCACACATACCAAACCTGGTTTCCACTTTCAAACCTTTTCCATCGAAGGAGCAGTCGCATTATTGCAACTCAATTGGGCAACTCACGGCCACAGATTCACACAAAAGACATCTCACAAGATGTCCACCTCCGGATATTCCAAGGATCACATCCTGATCATAAATGAACCATCGAGACTCCACAGAGTTCAAATCCTGGAAGGACATGCAATAAACACATTGCATCCTCAACACTTGGGTCGTCAGCGACACCCAACAAATCCAAAATTCCTGCCATCCCTTGATAATCCTAGGATTAAACAATCCAAACTTGAGAAGGCTATCGCATAACTCTGAGGGAAACACCAAAAATGAAGTACCTTAACCCTCACAAGATAATCCCTCTTCAAGGGAGTCAATTAACTTCACGATTGTTCTTCATAAATATCGTGCCATGGAGATTCCCAATCTCAAGGTGTTCCATATCTCTCATCAGAGATTTAACCATCCAAAAATAGCATAACTCTATGCTTGACAGGAAGGAAATCAATAACTGGCATCCGTATACTCATCGGTATACCTGCCTAAGCACGAACACCTCATGCATACTCAATGCACTATGCTCGGGTATCTGCAACATACACCTAAGCCCCAAACACAACCGTCAATTCTAAGTCATTCCCATCCAATGGAGAATGAAAATCGACGATTAATAACACGGCGTGATTCTCAAAATCAACACCACATGCACCAACTTACCGAATCTTTCAAGATTCCCAAATAGGTATAATACTACCTCCTTCCTCACAAGGGAAGTGCCATCGAACTCGAGATCCACTAGTCTCGAACCACCGTTCGGAAAACTGGATACAATAACACCCATTGTATCCCAAATACACTGTTTCCCTTAGATTGAGTCAATAACGACCTGATGACTCTCTTGTTGGTACTCCAACATCATGAGCTGTCCCAGACAAGTCTCACCAAGATTAAACATAAACGTATACACGTTTCAGTGAGGCATGCACAACCTCAGCCTCAACCTCAAATGACATGGTGACTACTAGAGTCCACCACAAACCCCATCGTATCACCTTACGATTTGTCAAACTTGGTTCCAACGAGCAGTATGACGGTTCTAGCAAGCCCATCATGGTGCTACACACACGCGGCAGACAACCTAGTCTCTGCCTCTTTAGGTTTACCTCAAACCTACCAACAAGACGGACGTTTCCGTACGGCACACCATACCGTGGGAAGAAAATCAATAGAGTAGTGGGTCTGCACCCAACGTTCCTCTAATGCCGATACACCCTGGACACTCCAATGTCCCTATGTACGTAACAAAACCTGATCCTACTCCCTTAGGACCCATCCAACACCCTCAAGGGTGGTGTGACCATGTCCACCACATGTCACATCGACAGAAAGCGAGTAATTTCCTCCATGATTACTCCTGTCGTCAAATCACATGGCGAAAAGCCATTCCAACGAGCATACCTCAAGGGTATCACCACTCGTAATATGATCACCCCAAACGTAAGCTGCGGTACAATCACATATACAGCGCAACCATCCATTCCTCGAGCAACCCGCTCGGTATAAGAGTCACGTCAATCGGTGCCGCACACACCACCTTGTGCTCGGTATTGGCACCCAAGGCATACCACTGAATACGTATACTCAACGCATCGATCATCGTAACGATGATGCATGTCTAATAAGACATCTCCTACACCATCGTCATCGTCATCCCGTGACGATACATGCCAACTCATGGCATCTAAGGCATTGTCAACTAGTGACGATACATTTCATCCACCATCATGCTAGTAAAATAGGCATAATAAAACATGTATATCTACGCATGCCAGCTGCAATAAAGCTAACAGAATAGCAATATCTCATTCCTCATCGCTAACAATATAGCGGTATATCTGTCTCCGTCGCTCAATAATAGTGTGTAATCAGCACCCATCGCTCGAAGGCGGCAAAATCCTGTGCTGAGTACATAGCGGCACAATCCCTCGCTATAGAATCGACGGCATGATACCTCGTCATATAATAAGTGGCATGAAACCTCGCTATACACCTGAGCATGAATCATCGTCCACATAATAGCGGAAAGAGGCATCGCTATCTATATATACGGCGGCACGAATCATCACCAATAATCACAAAGAGGTGAATCATCATCATCGACACAGCGGAACACATCACCGCTATCATCCGTGTCCGGCGGTATAAACCATCGCCAATCAATATAGCGGAATGAACCGTCGCTATAAATACACCTGGCGGAATGAACCCTCGCCAATCAATATAGCGGAATGAACCGTCGCTATAAATACACCTGGCGGAATGAACCCTCGCCAATCAATATAGCGGAATGAACCGTCGCTATAAATACACCTGGCGGAATGAACCCTCGCCAATCAATATAGCGGAATGAACCGTCGCTATAAATACAAATCGACACAGCGGGACACATCACCGCTATCATCCGTGTCATCACAATGAAATGAATATAATCGACACAACGGGACACATCACCGCTATCATCCGTGTCATCACAATGGAATGAATAAAATCGACACAGCGGGACACATCACCACTATCATCCGTGTCATCACAATGAAATGAATATAATCGACACAGCGGGACACATCACCGCTATCATCCGTGTCATCACAAAGGAATGAATCATCATCCTAACAAGCGGCATCTCATCCTCGCTTCTTCATACAAGCGGTATCTCATCCTCGCTTCGTATGGTATACCCCGCCTCAATGTGCAAGCGAGCCTCCCCCCTCCCGCTCCACATTTTTAGCGGTATAAACATAAGTATAAAAATTCTCACTGTGATAAGTAAGACTCCTGGAATGTATAATCATCATTCCTTTTTATACTCCATATTTCCTGTAACCTGCAACCATCATGGTTAGCAACAATAGCCATATATGCTATGCATCACACATCCAATGCATATTTGCAACCACTTGCAAGTCAATACGTATACCAAGACATGTTACCTCGGAAATATCCCTTTACCTGATTCTCTCACAATAATCAGATTCCTTGGCACGTAACATACGGAGTGCCAGACATTACCACTAATGTCATCATATCGCGTCGCATACGATTCCTGCAATCACACTGATTAGCAACACCACTTTTCATATCAGAAAAAGCACATAAACAACTAGTTGTGTCATACAACATTAATGCCATCATGCATAAGTATGTGCTATCAATAACTTCTTAGGCCCTTAACAGCCCCAATGAGCAACCACTGCTCTGATACCACTAATGTAAGGACCCCAAGCCCTTAAACCTCAATTAGTGTATTAACCACTATGTGTGGCACATGCTTTCAATAAAAAGCCAATCGGGAAGCTCAGATGATACTTTATCATTGCATGGCAATTACAAAAAAATTCCTTTAACACTCAATGTTAAGGTCATCAGCCTAACAACGAAATAGACTCACAAAGTTCGCCCAATATCATCCCTTTTTGCCACTTTTCACATTGTGGACTTTTATAAAAATTTGGGCAGAGTCTCCCCATAAATAGAGCTATCCCGAAATAAAAGCACAACACACAAATATAATTCCCGGCCAGGGAAAACATAATACTCATCAGAAAGCAGTAATACCAAGTAAATTCCCAGCCAGGGAAGACACCACACATATGACGACATAAATGGGTCTCAACACCCACATAATACACTAACGACTCTCATATCATTAGCAATTCTACCACAATTGCATGCAACATGTAATGAAAGAGAGGAAGGCTCATGCCTTTATATACAACCCATATACAAGAATGTCCGTGCTCACATGCGAGCATCAAATGTGTATATAAACCCCGGGTGTATATAAGTACTCTATACGATACCGTGCTCCATCAAGCCCTGGTACCACGATCCTGTGAGTACATCCAATCAACAGCTCGAGCTTAGCTCCACAGCCATCGATGCACCTGTTCACCTGCCCCAACAGAGACAGCCCCCAACGGGGTGAGCATACCAATACACAAAATCTCATAATCACAATAATGAAATTCATAATTTACAACACAAGTAAATATTAATGAATTTTAAATGATACTCCCTGGATGGCAACATCCTCATCCGGGATTCCGTGTACTGTCCCTGTTCTCACAATCATCAAACTCATCAAATCTCATAAATCAGTAAATCAACACATTGATTTAACCCATTGCATGCCTAGTTCTCGAATATCAATAATTATGATTCCAAGTTCATCATTCATGCAAAAGTAGATATCTCAATATCTAACACTGATTTCATAGCCTCGCTATTAATCATAAATAAATTAAATGCCTAGCATTTATTTTACCAATTTTCCATTATACCTAGACATCTCAAATGTCTTATAATGAAAACATGATCCCACGATCATTCTCAGGCATCTCAAATGCCCTACAATAGTCATATACATCAGGTACCCCATATAACTTATGAGAGTTACACTACCCTAGTGTCGCGTGCGCCCCTGACGGCGATATCAAGATTAGGTCGCTTCATAGCTTCTCAACACATATAAATAATCCTCATGCAACACATATAAATAATCCTCGTGCAACACATATAAATAATCCTCGTGCACGATTATTCAATAAAATCAAAATACATTATGCATTCACAAATGCTCTAATATGTAGTAATGCTCGTACGTCGCACGTACCTTAAATCTCCGAAGTCTGAGCCAAACCTTGCTCGAGTTCCATGCCCCGAGGAATGATGTGCTAACACGATAAATAATTCACAATTATTTACGAACATGCAACCCATGCTCAAGCACACCCATATCCCTCAAAATATTGTCAACACACGACAATTAACCTTTTAAAAGACCCGGGGCAGGGTACATACAGGGAGGGAAATAAATGAGACAATATCGAAATTTGTTCAAGAACACCCTACAAAATCGAACCCGAATCTCACAAATTTCGAACCCAAATAATACCATAATTCATCTAAAATGAGAATTAAGCTATCCAAGCAAGAATCAACAACCCTTGCCAAAAACCCCCAATTTTCGAACTCAACCTCTTAAATTCGAACCCCAAACAAGCCCTTAAATTCGAACCCAATAATTCATCAAATTCGAACACAATAATGGCAGGGAAAAACACGAAAATGACGAAAAAGGGGTAAGGGAGGTTACCCAATCGAAAATCGGAAGAAATCGGACGAAATCCGATGAACCCTAGAAATTGGGGATCGGCGCTTCCAGCCAAAATTCGACTTCAAATCGCGATGAAACTTCGAATTGACGGAGGGGAAAGCTGCGCCTCGACGAGACGAAGCCGGTGATAGGTCGCATGCGCCGAATGGCGGCCGGACGGCGGCGGACGAAGCGCCTGAAGCGGCGGCAGCTGTAGCAGACGGGAAAAGGGGCGCGCGGGAAGAGAGAGGAAAAATAGGGGCTGAAATGAAATGATTTCTAAAATTTTGGGTTCAATTGGTATTTATAGCAAAAATACCCCGAAAAATTAATAGCCCCACAAATACATCATGATTCCTTAAAAATCATCTGTTTTCAAAAACTCTCTCTCTAACTCCAAAATCCCCTACCGGTGCTCACACAGCACCCGAGATCCCGAGACACAACAAAACCCAACTCTTAGGTTTTACACCGTAATGTGAATACAATCTCAACCTCTAGATCCAACGATCCCAACTACCCAATTAAACGAGCCCAGAAGGCCCAACACCTCGATTAAATTCCAAATCGCCACGTAAAACCACTTTAGGGATTATTAACACTACGGGATTAACACCTATAATCCCTGGTCATCACAAGAGTTGGTTCAAGAAATGGAAGAGAAAGTTAAGGTTATCAGAAGAAAGATGAAGGCAGCTCAGGATAGACAGGCAGCATATGCAAATCAACGGCGAAGACCGTTGGAATTTCAGTTGGGCGACAGAGTTTTTCTGAAGATCTCACCCTTCAGGGGTGTGGTACGGTTTGGTATGCGGGGGAAGTTGTCTCCTAGATACGTGGGGCCGTATGAGATCTTACAGCGTGTGGGTACTCTGGCGTACCGTTCGGCTTTACCGCCTTCTCTGTCTGGTATACACGATGTATTCCATGTGTCTATGCTGAGGAAGTATGAGCCGGATCCTTCACATGTGTTACAGCCTTCTGAGGTTCAGATTGAGTCCGATGTTTCCTATGTGGAGCGGCCTATCAGGATTTTGGATAGGGCAGATCGCAGACTGAGAAACAAAGTTATACCTATGGTCAAAGTTCAGTGGGATCGTAGGGGTGTCGAGGAGGCCACGTGGGAGACGGAGCGACACATGGTGCAGCACTACCCAGAACTGTTTTCTGGTATGTGATTTACGTTTCATTTTATTTTGGGTAAGTGCATGCTGATTTCGAGGGCGAAATCCTATAAGTAGGGGAGTATTGTGATATCCCCGAAATGATTATGTGTTATTTAAACATTAATCATTGTTGTGAAAATTATGGTATTAATTCTTGTGATGAATTAATAATATTGGGAGGTGCATGTGAGGGTGCATGTGTTACATGTTGGGATTTTGGGGATTGTGGCATGTTTAATTTGGGGTGTGTGTTAATCGTTTTGGTAAAGTATATTTTAAATGGGAATTGAAGTATTTTAATGAGAAAATACTATAAAATATCAAGTGAGGATATTTTAATACATCGTGCGAAATACCGGGACCAAAACATAACACATCACATAAACCCACCACAAACCACCCCCCCTTGACCCATACCCTGCTGCCAGCTGCAGCTTGCCCATACCTTTTCCCTTACCTCTCACTCCACCTTGTCATAGCTGGAACACCACCAATTCTCTCCCACTTTTCGTCCAACACCTGATAAGAGAGAAAAGAAGGAGTTCAACCATTTTTGTTGCCTGGAAGCTTGCAAAAATCGGAGCCAAAAAGGGGTGAGAAACCATTTCTGGGTTTGAAGTTTTTTGTTGTTGAGTTCATACTTTGTTTAGTGTGAAAAATGGCATGTTAGGTTAGGTTTTGTTAAACCTTCGATTCATGTTCATTTATGGTGTGTTTATGAAGCTTCCAGTATTTTTCCTTGAGCACATTACATGTTTTATGTGGTAGATTTAAGCATGTAAAGTATGGTGTTCGAAACTCTGGGTAGATATTTTCCCCTGTTTTCTGGAAATATGTGATCTGGGAGTGATATTGAAGGGGTGGTATTATGCATGTTAGAAGGGTTTTTGAATGAACCTTCGATGTGAAAATATGCATGGTAGTTTGATGAAACCCTTGACTTTTTTATTCGAGCAAATTGCATGACTTATGTGGTAGATTTCATTGCTTGAAAGTGTGTACTCAAAAATCTGGGCAGGAAGACAATGCCCTGTTTTCAGAAAATGTTGGATGAGTACTGATGTTCATGGGTGTTTTTAATGCATGTGGGTTTGTGGTTGGGGTACAATCTTGATGTAAATACACTCAGGGTAATGTGTTTTAAATACTAGCATGTTGGTCTTGGCATGTTGTATGTCTTACATGTTAGAATGAAAGGTGTGAATATCGGTGTTGAACATTCTGGAAAATTATCGCGCACAGACCAGGTGGCGATCGATCGCCACAAAGGGCGCGATCGATCGCCGAGGTCCAGTAGCCAAAATCGAAGGCACGCGATCGATCGCCATAAAAGGCGCGATCGATCGCCATGGGACAGTGGAGTTTGGCGATCGATCGCCAAGGGGTAGCGATCGATCGCCAGAGACAAAATTTTGAAATATTGATTTTTGTTGGATTTTTGATTTTGGATCATATATTGGCATCTAATATTGTGTTGTACACTGGTGTAGAGCCTTCACAGACGGCTACACAACGCAGGGGATAGAGTCCCACCACACACTACTTTTTGGAAAGGTACGTAAGCGACGTACGGGCATCCCAACGGTAACATGTATTTATGTTTTGTCTGTATGACACATGATGAATGCAATGTGATACATTATGAGTTGATACATGTTATTATGCATTGTTGTTGCATATTATGCATTGTTGTTGCATATTGTGATGTGGGATAAAGAGATGTATTCCACGAGTCAGGGCGATCACGGTTAAGGTGTTAATGCTTACGCTTTACCGCTAAAAATGTGGAGCGGGAGGGGGGAGGCTCGCTTGCACATGGAGGCGGGTTTATACTATACTGAGCGAGGATGAGATACCGCTAGTATAAAGAAGCGAGGATGAGATACCGCTTGTTTTGAGATTATGAAAGCGGAGAAGTATTAAAATAACCGATGATGACTGACTCAAGAAAAAGAGGAAATGTCATGACATTCATTTGTGAAACCATACATTCATATAATGTGTTATATTATGAATCATGGTACAGGGACAACCAGTGGGCATTGTAAATGCGATGGAAATACAGGAAGTGATTTGTATTTTATGATTGTGCATTTACGCCTTATTTTCATATTATGTTGAATATGAATTGTGATATGCTCATGTGTTGGGGGTTGTCTTTGTAGGTGCTTTTGATGTTGAGAACCAGGGTCGGGGTTGAGAAGCTGAGCTGTAAGGAGAGTTACGGGATTAGCTACAAGATTTGAGAAAATTTTATATAGCTTCTACTTGTGGTAGAATAAGACTATAATGTAGCACCTTTTGTAGGAATTTGTGAAATCCCTTTTGAAACTTTTGCTACTGTATTCCTTAAGCTCAGGAAAATCAACATGACTCTTTACTCTGATTTATTCATATGAATGTTTAGTTCTCTTAATCGCACCTATTAGTATATTGAGATATCGGGGTCTCACACTTAGTGGTATCAGAGCAGTGGTTAGATAACCAAGGAAGAGTGAAGGGTAGCCTTTAGAGACAAGTTGGCTAGGTATTCATTGTTGGGCATGTTATGCATGTGATGCATATTATTGTATAAGTGTTATACTAACATGCTTTTGAATATGATACTCTTGTTATCTAACGGCTTATACTATGAACTGCTTTTGGGTATTGTTGTTAACTCTTGTGTTGCAGCATGGCGGCTATTAACCCGGAGAACCTCAATGAAGAGGTAGGGGATATGGGCAGTATGAATGCTAGTGTTGCTCATATGAATCCTTTACCGCCACCTGCTGTGGGAGTAGAGCCCAGTGCACAGATGTTATTACCCGGGGAGCTCAGTTTGACACAGTTTCTGAATTTCCGTCCACCCATGTTTGAGGGGACCGAATCTGGAGAAGGGGCCGAAGAGTGGCTAGAACGGATAGAGCAGATACTTGTGACTGCGCCCTGTGCACGTACCGCATGGCTGAGGTTAGGCGAGTTTCAGATGGCGAAGAAGCCTTCTATGTGGTGGAAGACCACTGTGGTGGAGCTGAGAGCTCAGGGCATGGTAGTAGACTGGACTGTATTCAGGACCCGGTTTCTTAACCGGTATTTTTCAGCCGCTGCTAGACAAGTCAAGGAGGACGAATTCACTAATTTGAAGCAGGGAAACATGTCAGTTTCAGACTTTGCCTTGCAATATTCCTCACTGTTGAGGTATGTCCCCCATATTGCTGTGAGCAGCCATGCAAAGATGAGGCATTTCCTGAAAGGACTCAGGCCAGAACTATTTGACCGGGTTATCTCCAACAACCCTAGCTCTTTTGATGACGCCCTGACACGGGCAGAGTTAGCAGAAATTGCAGTGGGAGCATACAAGGATGTTGTACCCCCTTCAGTACCATCACAGAGGCCTGTTGCTGATAGTTTGAAACCACGAGGAGATCAGTTCAAGACCCGTGGAGCCTCATCATCTTCCAGATTTAGCGGGAAGAAATCTCAGAGTCAGAAACAGAGCAATCGAGGACCTACACAGGGGAGTAAGGCAGGAGGGGACAGGTGTGACCGCTGTGGAGGATTTCACTTGTCACGTGACTGCCGAGGCTGTTATGTTTGTGGCAAGGTGGGCCACTTAGCTAGGAACTGCCCCAATCGGGCAAGTCAGGCAGATTCAGGGCCGAATAGGCCAAGATTTGATGCTGGGAGGGCACCACCGAGACAGCAGTTTGCGCCTCGACCGCAGGGAGGTCAGGCGGCAGGACCACCGCAGGGTCAGTTGTATGCACTGACTAGGGAGCAGGCTGAGGCAGCCCAGAGGAGGTCATCGCTGGTACGTGTCATTTATTTACGTACCCTGCATTTATTTTGGTAGATACAGGTGCTTCTCATTCTTTTGTATCTGTTGCTTTTGTGGAGAGACACCACTTGTGCTCGTCTCTGTTACCCACGCCTCTCATGGTCTCGACACCCACGGGGAAGCATGTGATTGCGGATCGGCTTTTGTCTGATTGCCTCATTTATTTTGAGGGCAATGATCTGAGGGCTAATCTGGTTCAGTTAGAGATGGCAGACTTTGACTGTATTATCGGCATTGATGTGTTGAGCAGATACCGAGCTGTGGTAGACTGTCGGCAGAGGACTGTTCGTTTTCTATCTGATCAGGGGTTCCAATGGACTTTTTATGGGGACGGCTCTCGTCCAAGGATTCCAGTGATCTCAGCAGTTAAGATGTCGCGGTTATTGGAGCGCGGCCACACAGGTTACATCATTTATGCGGTGGATGTATCTGAGGAAAAGGAAGTGAGAGCCGAGGATATTCCAGTTGTGGCGGAGTTCATTGATGTGTTCCCAGATGAGATTCCGGGATTTCCGCCTGTCAGGGATGTTGAGTTTGCTATTGAGCTGTTACCGGGGACATCAGCCATTTCTCGTGCCCCATACAGGATGGCACCGGCAGAGCTGAGGGAACTAAAGGTACAGTTACAGGAGCTCCTTGACAAGGGATACATTCGTCCTAGTGTATCGCCTTGGGGTGCACCAGTCTTGTTCGTGAAAAAGAAGGATGGATCAATGCGTCTGTGCATTGACTACAGGCAATTGAACAAGGCTACAGTGAAGAACAGATATCCACTTCCGAGGATTGATGATCTGTTCGACCAGCTTCAGGGTACAGAGGTGTACTCGAAGATAGACTTGAGGTCAGGCTATCATCAGGTGCGGGTTAGAGCTGGTGATGTTCAAAAGACGGCTTTTAGAACTCGATATGGACACTATGAGTTCTTGGTGATGCCTTTCGGTGTGACAAATGCACCTGCAGTTTTTATGAGCCTGATGAACCGAGTATTTCAGGAGTACCTCGATCAGTTTGTGATCGTATTCATTGACGACATCCTTGTCCATTCAAGGAGTGAGGAGGATCATGCCAATCATCTGAGGATAGTACTCCAGATCCTCAGAGATCATCAGTTGTACGCCAAACTCAGCAAGTGTGAGTTCTGGCTGAGCAGTGTATCATTCTTGGGCCACATCATATCACGAGAGGGGATATCAGTAGAGCCGAGAAAGATAGAGGCAGTTATGGATTGGTCTACCCCTACTTCAGTCAGTGAGATTCGGAGTTTTCTTGGGTTGGCTGGCTATTATCGACGTTTCGTCGAGGGTTTTTCAAAGATCGCCAAACCACTTACACAGCTGACTCAGAAGGGAGTCCCTTTTTGTTGGACAGAGACTTGTGAGCAGAGTTTCAGGGAATTGAAGCACAGACTGACTACTGCACCAGTTCTAGTGATTCCCAAGGAGAACAAAGGATTTGTTCTTTACACCGACGCATCACTACAGGGCTTAGGGTGTGTACTGATGCAGGACAGGCATGTTGTGGCTTATGCTTCGAGACAGTTGAAGCCACATGAGACGAGGTATCCAGTCCATGATTTGGAGTTGGCAGCTATAGTTTTCGCCTTGAAGATATGGCGACACTACTTATACGGTACCTCATTCACCATCTTCACTGATCACAAGAGCCTGAAGTTCTTGTTTACACAGGCTGAGCTGAACATGAGACAGAGGAGATGGATGGATCTGCTGAAGGATTATGATTGTGAAATCCTATACCATCCCGGGAAAGCAAACTTGACAGCCGACGCTTTGAGTCGGAAGGTGAGGAGCACAGCAGAGGATGCCATGTACCTATCAGCTATGTTGGGCTCCTACTGCCATTTGGGATTCGATTACGATGTGTCTACTTCACCAGTACAGGTTTTGACCTTGCTAGCTGAGCCGGTTATTTATGATCACATCAGGAAGGCTCAGGGGACCGATGCAGAGATTCAGAGATGGATGTCAGTGGTCCATTCAGATCAGCCATCGAGAGTTACGGGATTAGCTACAAGATTTGAGAAAATTTTATATAGCTTCTACTTGTGGTAGAATAAGACTATAATGTAGCACCTTTTGTAGGAATTTGTGAAATCCCTTTTGAAACTTTTGCTACTGTATTCCTTAAGCTCAGGAAAATCAACATGACTCTTTACTCTGATTTATTCATATGAATGTTTAGTTCTCTTAATCGCACCTATTAGTATATTGAGATATCGGGGTCTCACATAATTGATTGCAATTTGGGTATTAATTATGTTTATATGATTAATTATGGTGATAATTGAGTTATGTACTGGATTTAATTATCATATTGAAATGCTTAGTCACATGATAGGCGTGACCGGGGATGCATTTCGGGATGCATGTTATGTATGTTGGGAAATTAGGGGTTATTATGGTTGTTTATGGTAATCGATAATTATTTGGTCGAGCATGATTTTAATTGGAATTTTGATGCATTTTGGTAAATGCCTTTAAAATATCATGTTGGGGTGTTTTATACACCATGGTAATTGTGGAGTGCAATTTATTTTAAAACAACCCACTTTATACCCCCAATCCCCAATATACCACCACTTTTCTACTTTCCCAAATAACTCATCCAAAACCCTTCTCCTCCTTAAATTTTCGAAATTGGGCAAAGAGGTGAAGAGAAATCCTTCCAAAAGTTTGATTTGTGGAGTTTGTTGGGAGATTTGGAGTCCCCAAGAGGTATGGATACCTCCTTGTTGTCTTTGTTGTGTTTGGATTGGATTTGTTGTGGTTTTGTATGGTTTTGAAATGGGTTTTATGGGTTGGTATTATTTTAGTTGAATGTTGGATTTTTGGGATGTTTAAAGTGTATTTTGAAGGTTATTATGTGTTTGATGTTGTTGGTTTGAAGGTAGGGAAGTTGGTATGGATTGGAAAGGAGGTTTGGAGCAAAAATGGCGATTTTTCGAAGTGCAGGACTCGGCGATCGATCGCGAGCCGACAGTGCGCTCCAGAAGGTTTTGGCGATCGATCGGCGAGGTTGGCGATCGATCGCGCCAGGTGTGGCGATCGATCGCCGAAAGAACAAAATTTGATTTTCGGGCAGTGTGATCTCGCGATCGATCGGCCCTTCGCGGCGATCGATCGCGAGTCACAAAATGTGATATTTTTGTAGGATTTTTGGTATCGGACTATTATTGGGTTCTAATATTGATTTGGGTGAATGTGTAGAACCATCCCAGGTGGCAACACAGCCAAGGAAGTGAAGTCCTACCACATCCTACTTTTTGGAAAGGTACGTAGAGGACGTATGGGCACCCAACGGTACATGTATCTATTATACTCATTGATTATGCATTGTGGATGCGAGTATATGTGGAAATGTGCATTGTGGATGCAAATACATGTGGAATTTATGCATGATGAATATATATGCATAGGATGATTGTTGGTGCATATCCCATGAGTCTTGGTCATCCTTTGATGATTTTAATGCTTGCCGCTATTTGTTTGGTGCCGCTCAATGTGAAGCGAGGGGTGGGAGCGCCGCATGTCACATTGAAGCGTGGTTGTCATATGAGGCGAGGAAAGAATATTTGCCGCTCAATGTGAAGCGTGGGGTGGGAGCGCCGCATGTCCATTGAAGCGAGGTTATTCTATGCCGCCTATATGAAAAGCGAGGGGCATTAAAATACATTGTGATGAACAAACTAGGGATTGTTGATTGGTAATTGGTGATGATGAAATGGTATTATGTCATGACATGTGTGGACCATTAAATAATCTATTTGATTATACTCAGGAGTTATGGTACAGGGATAACCAAACAGGAAGCGTTTAAAATGCATGGGAAAAACAGGAAGTGTTTTATATAATGATTTATGCATTTACGCCTTATATTCATATTGTGTTGGATATAAATAATATTATGCTCATGTTTTGGGGGTTGTCCTTGTAGGTACATTTTGGCATGATAGAAAGGGGCTAAAGCGGGTTGAGGTGGTGAGCTTGTGAAGAACACTCTTGATAGATGAAGGACATGATTGCTTTTGTATAGTGTCTACTCTAGCAGTAGTGTAAAGCTATAGTGAAAACATTCATTCGATTGGGTATGTAACTAATCCACTTGATAGTCCTTATTTTGGCATGTAATTCTTAAAGCTCATAGTCTCAACACGATCTTTTTACTCTGATAATTTATGTTAGCTCTAATTATGCCTTTAATCCGTACTTAAGGAACTAGGGTCCTTACAAGAGCAGACGGCAGTAATTCGTAAAAAGTGAATGAAAGTGAAATGTTCAGCCCGCTAAATAGGAGAGAGAAGACACGTGTCTTTATCTCGATGACTGATATTTAAATGATTCAAAATAAACGGTCAGGATGATAGAGAGATAAGGCGGTTAAAATTGCGATCAGTCCGGGATGTTAAAACAATTACTTTATTTAAAGATTTGTTGACCAGACAGATCATGGGATAACATCAGATTTGACATAGATCGGTCTGAAAGTTCGGACCGGTCTGTGTCTTTCTGATCATTGTATTATCGATCTGTGCTAGCATGTAATCTTTAAAAGCGAAAAGAAAGATACCTCTAAAACATTAAGATAAGTCTATTAAACCAAGAATTTGACGAAAATAATTAAACTTAGCCTCAGGAAGTGGTTTGGTGAAGATATCTGCTGCTTGCTGGTCTGTTGAAATATGTTCGATCCGAATTTCCTTTTTGCCAACATGATCTCGAATGAAATGATGTCTTATATCAATATGCTTTGTTCGAGAGTGCAAAACTGGATTATACGTAATAGCAATTGCACTAGTGTTGTCACAAAATATCGGAGATTCAACAGCTTGAATGCCATAGTCTTTGAGCTGGTGTTGAATCCAGAGCATTTGAGCGCAACAGCTTCCAGCAGCAAGATATTCTGCTTCAGCTGTAGATGTGGCAATAGATGTTTGCTTCTTGCTAAACCATGAGATCAATCTTTCACCTAAGAATTGACATGTTCCACTGGTGCTTTTGCGATCAATCTTACAGCCAGCATAGTCAGTGTCTGAATATCCGATTAAGCTGAAATTTGAATCTTTGAAATACCAAAGACCAACGTTCTGAGATCCTTTTAAGTATTTAAGAATACGCTTAGCAGCAATAAAGTGTGATTGCTTTGGATCTGACTGAAATCTAGCGCACATACAGACTGAGAACATTATATCAGACCGGCTCGCTGTAAGATATAAGAGCGATCCGATCAGTCCTCGATACATAGATACTTCAACTGCTGTTCCCCCTTCGTCTTTATCTAGCTTGATTGAAGGACTCATTGGAGTTAATGCAGTTGAACAAGTTTCCATTCCGAATCTCTTGAGAAGCTCTTTGGTATATTTGGTTTGATTTATGAAAATGTCATTGCTGAGCTGTTTGACTTGAAGACCCAGAAAGAATGAAAGTTCTCCCATCATACTCATCTCAAACTGTCCCTGCATTGACTTAGAGAATTTCTCGCATAATTTGGGGTTAGTTGACCCAAAAATGATATCATCAACATAAATTTGAACTAACAAAGTATGTTCCCCCTTAATAAATTTAAATAGAGTTTTATCCACTGAGCCGATCTGAAAATCATGGTTCAACAGAAATTGAGACAGAGTGTCATACCAGGCTCTTGGAGCTTGTTTCAGTCCATATACTGCTTTATTCAGTAGATATACATGATCCGGAAATGAGTGGTTCTGAAATCCAGGAGGTTGCTCAATGTAGACTTCCTCCTGAAGCTTACCATTAAGAAAGTCACTCTTAACGTCCATTTGATATACCTTGAAGTCTTTAAAAGCAGCATAAGCAAGAAATATTCGGATTGCTTCAAGTCTGGCGACTGGTGCAAAAGATTCATCGAAGTCAATTCCTTATTCTTGTAGGAATCCTTGTGCCACCAGTATGGCCTTGTTTCTAACCACAACTCCATCTGCGTCTAGCTTGTTTCTGAAACCCATCTGGTTCCAATAACAGACAGATCACTAGGCCTGGGGGTTATACTCCAGACTTGATTTTGTTCAAATTGATTAAGCTCTTCTTGCATGGCTTTAATCCAGTTGTAATCAGTCAAAGCTTCATCAATCTTTTTAGGTTCCAGATATGATATGAAAGCGGCATGAGTGAATTCATCCATCATCTGTCCTCTGGTTCTTATAGGTGCAGAAGGACTTCCAATTACTAGATCAGGTGGATGCCTCTTTGTCCATCGATAGCTTGATTCCGGATTATCTGGTCCAGAAGGGTGAGTAGCAGCATCATTATCAGCATCTGCTTTAACATTAGAGTTTAGAACATCCGGATCGGCTCGATTTGAAGAAGCTTCATTGCCTTGATCAGGTCTATATGGTACTTCTGGTTCGGGTGGATTGTCTCTTGACCTGTTAACTACAATCTCATCATCACTGTTAGCTTCGAGATGGATATTTTCCATCTGATTTTGAATTGATTCCTTGTTACCCTCAATACATAAAGATTCATCAAAAACTACATGAACTGATTCTTCTACAGTTAAAGTGCGATTATTGAAGACTCGAAAAGCTTTACTATTAGATGAATATCCTAAGAATATTCCATTATCTGATTTGGCTTCGAATGCTGTAAGATGATTCTTACCATTATTGTGAACGAAGCATTTGCAGCCAAATACATGAAGGTGAGAGATAGATGGTCTGTTACCAGTCCATACTTCATATGGAGTGAGATTCAACTTCTTGTTAATCATAGACCGATTTTGAGTGTAGCATGCAGTGTTTACAGCTTCTGCCCAGAACTTTTGCGAAATTTCAGAATCAGCAAGCATTGTCCTTGCTGCCTCTTTAAGCGTTCTGTTCATTTGTTCTGCAACTCCATTTTGTTGAGGAGTTCGAGCGGCTGAAAATTCATGCTTAATTCCTTGGTCTTCTAGAAAGGATTCAAGATGCTGATTTGAGAATTCAGTGCCTTTGTCACTTCGAATCCTGTCTATGATTGATGATTTCTCATTCTGAGTGCGTTTCAGCAGCTTGATCAATTTCGGACCGGTCTGATCTTTACTGCTAAAAAATATAGTCCAAGTAAAACGTGAGTAATCATCAATAACAACAAGAGTATACCACATTCCCCCTAAACTTGTATTGGTATAGGACCAAACAAGTCCATATGCAATAGTTCTAAACAACGTGAGGAGGATTTGGCATTCTTGTTTTTGAAGGATGATCTGATCTGTTTCGATGTTGTGTGTGTTAATGTGTGCGATATGGAAACCTTTGATTCTTATAAGGTAATCTATATCTTCGTTGGACTGGTTTTGAGTTAAAGTAATTGGATGGTCTTCCTTGCCTTAGATCTTGAACCTTTAGATTTGGTCTGATAGACTCAAAGCTTGCTGGTGCATTTTCTTTGGCTTGGTTAACATACCCAATTCCTCTTCTCAAACCTTGATCCCCGAAGGAGACTCCCGTTTGAATTGTAGGTGCTTCAGTTTCATATACTGTGCTGGATTTAACAAATGTCATTTGTTTGATTTTGTTCTTTACCAGCAACAGTTCAGATTCATCTTTGGTGCAGTCTTTGATATCAAAGCCTATGCCGGTGACATCACCGACATTTCTTTGTACCTCTTGCAATTCTTCCAGTGATGCTCTTGATTTTGTCCATGTTTTGAAGATATGAGAAAGCTTAGCATTTTGTGTGCTAATTCTCTTGTTTTCTTCATGGAGCTGATCGTAAGAGATTTTCAGCTTGTTCAGCTCGATCTGTAGATTGTTGCACTCACCTAGTTCAGAGCAGCTTGGTTTGATGTACTCATCTATTTGATCATTGGCTTTAGCTTTAGTTTTCTCAAATGATTCAGCTAAGATTCTATAATCATTAGCCATGTCTTGCAGTGCGGACATAAGCTCTTCTCGTGTGAATTCATTTGAGTCAAGATCGAATACCTCGTCTGTTTGACTCATTTCTTCGTCTGCCATTAGACATTGAATATCTTCTTCGCTTTTGCTGGAAGAATATTCGGAGCTTTCTGAATCTGAATCAGTCTGAGCCCACTTGCTGTTTCCTTCCTCTGCTTCTAGGACCTTTTGGGACTTCCCATGATGACTTTTATGATCTTTGTAGTGCTTCTTTTTCTTGTCATCACGATGCTTTTCTTTACGTTCTTCTTTCTTCGGTCTGGTGCAATCTGCAATAAAGTGTCCGGTCTTACCACAATTGTAGCAAGCCTGATCATTAACAGCATCGTCTTTTCTTGATATATAATGATGAGAGGGTTTAAAGTTCCTTTTATTCTTAGACATAAATTTACCAAATTTCTTGATAAATAATGACATAGCATCATTACTTATCTGTTCGATAGATCGATCTGTTGTGGGGGGTGGTCTGGTCTGGAATGGCTGCCAGTGTTTTGTTTGGTTGAGAGATGAATGGCTATGCTTCACCTCTGGTGATCAGTTCGAACTCATAAGCCTTAAGATCTGCGAATAGATCATGAAGTTCAACTTTGTTCAGATCTTTAGATTCTCTCATTGCAATGGTCTTTACATCCCATTCTTTCGGCACCGCTCTCATTACTTTCAGAGCAATCTATCTGTTAGAGTATTCCTTGCCCAGACCATTCAGTTCATTGATAATACCAGTAACTCTTTCATCAAACTCGTTTAGAGTTTCTCCAATCTTCATCTTTATGCTCTCAAATCTTTGAAGAGCAACAGTCAGCTTGTTTTCCTTAGTCTGGTTGTTCCCTTCACATAGCTGTGCTATCTTCTCCCAAATTTCTTTGGCAGTAGAGCACATTTTGATTTTACTGAACATATTCTTGTCCAACGTCTTGACCAAGATGTCTTTGGCAACGTTGTCTAGATTTGTAGGGATCTGTCCTTCTCGACCATTTGGGGTTCACCACCAGTAATGGAGGCTGCTGTATTGACTTTCAGAATCTTCATTGGTCCATCAGTGACGACGAACCACATATCGTCATCTTGTGCTGCCAGATGATCTTGCATTCTGATTCTCCAATCATCATAGTCTTCTTTTGAGAACATAGGAATTTTGTTGAATGATGCCATCAGCTCAAGTGTCTTTGTGATGATTAAGACGACCTGCTCTGACACCACTTGTTAGGATCGGTCCGGAGTATTTAGAGGGGGGGGGGTGAATGAACACTCCTCTTTATTAATTAATCTTTGTGATTTCTCTCGGGTTAGTGAAAGAAATCTGTTTCTTAATCAACTCTTCTGCAGAACAGACCACTGAATATTTTAGTGCGGAACGGTCTGTTCTTGGACTAGTAAGAACGGCTCGATGGCTTGAATAGTGTAATGAGTGCAGAATGATAAGAGATAGAATATGTTTCTGGAAGTTCGAAGGTGGTGTAATCCTTCTACGTCTCCCCTTCTTCCAATTAAGGAAGGATTCCACTAGAAGACTTTGATTTATACAATCCTGTTGTACAAACCCGATTCAGCTGGATTTACCTCACTACCAGACTGAAACTCCTAGTCTCTCAATCTGTTCAGACACACTCTGTCTGACAGTTACAATAAATTCTCACTTCTTCTTCTTAGTACAGAATACAAAAGATAGACTAAATTAGTCTATGCACACAATGATCCTAATATGATCAAATGTTACAATATGCTTGTGCTTATGAAGATTTTCAGCTCGAGAATGTCTGAGCTTGTAAGCTTGTGCTGTTTGGCTTTCTTTTGCGTTTTTCGATTGATCAGACTCCTCCTTGAGCTCTTCTGTTGCATCCTTATATAGTTGCATATACCACGACATTATTTCCCTTTATGTGCAACTCTCGACTCTGCTCAAACTCTGAGTAAGCTGCAGTCTTATTTTTTTGGGCACTTGCCATTCTGGTTCATGCTTTTGGCGACTGTCAGGTAAGCTCTTCTTTGTCTTCTTACCTTTTATGGTAATCTTCAGTCCTTGGTCTTTTTCAACATTAATTGCAACATTAAATGCTTCAATAAATGGCCGTTAATTATTCAAACTGAAGAGCAAATCTTATTCAGCCTTGACTGCTTGTTCTGATAATAGTTGAGATCGATCTGAAGCTTCGATCTGGTCAGGCTGATTTCCATCGATTCGATCTGATTTGCGATATACCATATCAGCTTGATCTATTTTGAGCAATAGATATGGTCAGTCTGATTTCCCTCGATCCGTTCTGATTTGTTTTGTCATCTTTAAAATCCGGAACTAACAGACAGAAATATAATTTAAACTACCTAAAAATCTTTGCAATTGTGTTTCGTCAGTAATTTTATTCGGGAACTAAGAAGCAAGTTCTATACTTCGGTTTATAGGAATTATACTTCCTTTAGAGATATTATGACCTAAAAATATTATATCAATTTGAAATAAAGACATTTTAGGTTTGGATATGACCAATCCATTTTGGATAATAATCTTTTTAAACATTTCTAAATGTTTAATATGTACATCAATAGTTTTTGAATATATTAATATGTCATCTATATAAACTATTATAAACTCACTATAAGGAGTAAAAATATCATTCATAATCTGTTGAAGTTCAGAATGTGCATTTTTTAAACCAAAAGACATTACATTTCATTCATAATGTCCTATAGGCACATTAAAAATAGTTTTATAAGTGTCATTTTGATTGGCTTGAATTTGTCAATATCCTGACTTTAAATCAAATTTAGAAAATATGATAGAGTGTCTTATCCATTTTAAAACTTTATTTAATGGTTTATAGTTGATACCTAATCTTGGTACTACACATTATTGTTCACTTTTCTTATTTACATAGAAAGCAGTACAAGACCATGAAAACTGTGATGGTTTAATCAATTTTTTCTGTAATAAAGAATCAATTTCTTTTTTTACATAATTCTAAATATTCAGAATTCATTTGACATGCTCTTGCCTTAGTAGGAATAAGTTTTTCATCAAAATCATTTTCATAAGGTAATGATATAATATGCTTCTTTCTATCCCAAATGGCATTAGGATGATCATTGCATATTTGTAGAGAAAATTGTTGGGTAATTAATTTAATTTTATCATGTAATTTAGGATTTTGTAATTCCTCATTTATTGTAAGTGAATTTTCTTCAAATTTTAGAAATTGTAAATGTTGAATTTTATTTTGGATATATTCATGAATATTAATAAATTTTGAGGACGGAGGGTTTATAAATATGAGGAAAATGGATTGTCCTTCGAATGTTCCTAAATACCCGAATTATCTACATTTTGTATTGGATATAATTTAGTGATAAATGGTGATCCAAGTATAACTTGATTTGAGATATCTTTGGCTAATAAAAAGCTAGTTGTTATACATTTTTTTATGTATGGAATTGAAGCATTAGGAAGTTTATATTGTTTATTTAATGTGATATCCCTGAAATTAATCATGTGTTATGGCAATTAATTATGATTTTGAGGATATTTGGTATCTTATTATTTATTGAGGATGGGAAATGTATAGTTATGCGGTGGTCATAACCTGGTGATACATTTCAGGGTGCATGTGATGCATTATGGGAAATGATGTAATTTGGCATGTTATGTTGGGCTTTATGCTAGTGATATAGAAAAAATCATGTTAATATTTATTATGGTGCATTTTATGGAGTAAATGCTTTAAATATCAAGTTGTGATATTTTAGTACATCATGCTAAATACTTGGACATCATTTTGTTATTATTATCCCCACACTTCTATTACCTCCCCTTACTTCACGTCCCCACCACTCATTCTTCACACTCAAATCCCATTCATTTTTTCCCCTCTCAAAAATCGTCCATCACCTAACCAAGTAGGAGGAGGAAGCTTGAAAGTTTGCTTGGCTTGATTCTTGGTTAGGATTTGAAGCTCAAGTGGTATGGAATCTTCTTGTTTAATGTTTGAGCATGTACTGATGAAATTTGGGTTTGTATTTTGGGGAAGAAAATGGTTTTGGTTTGAAATATGTTGTTTGTTGTTGGGATGTGGTTATTGATGTGTTTTATGCTGTTTTTGAAGTATATGGTTGAGTTGGATGTTTAGGATTTGAGGTTGTATGGGTTGTGTGGGAGGAAGGGATGAAGTGTGTGAAAATGGCGATTTTCGCACGCACAGGTATCGGCAATCGATAGGTGCGTTTTACCGATCGATCGCCAACATCATAGCATGCAGACAGAAAGTTTCCGCGATCGATCGCGAGTTGGCGCAATCGATCGGCAAAGTCCACGATCGATCGGCAGGTACTCAGCGATCGATCGCGGAGTGACGAATTTTGGGTGAATAGGCAGTAACATCTCGCGATCGATCGCGAGATATGAAAAAATGGGATTTTTTGGATATTTTGTTGGATTTTTGGTAATGGATTATGATTTGGCTTCTAATATCGAGTTGTGCAATTGTGTAGAGCCTTCCCAGGTGGCAACACAACGAAGGGGATAAAATCCAACACACATCCCATATTTTGGAAAGGTACGTAGAGAGACGTATGTGCACCAAACGGTAACATGTATATTATATACATATTGGAATATGCATTGTGGTTGCATATACATATTGGATTATGCATTGTGGTTGCATATACATATTGGATTATGCATTGTGGTTGCATATGTATATGTTGATGCTTGGTGCACATCCCATGAGTCATTGTTTTATTGATGATTTTAAATGCTTTGCCACTGTCATTTGAAGCGATGATAGAATACTTGCGCAGTCATATCCTAGCGAGGAAAGAATATTTGCCGCTAATATGTTGAAGCGATGTTATATGCCACTGTCACATTAAAGCGAGATTATTCGATGCCGCTGATATGTCAAAGCGAGGGGTATTAGTGCCACGATCATGACAAGCGAGGTGCATTAAAATACACTATTATAACAAGACTAGGGATTGGTTTGGTATTGATGGAAACCGATTATATGTCATAACATTTATTAACTATATTATAATCTGATGATAATGAATATGAGTTGTGGTACATGGACAACCAAGTGAGCGTTTTAAATGCATTGAATACAGGAAGTGCTTTGTATTTACAGTTTATGCATTTATATATTATAATCATATTGTGGTGAATATGAATTATTATATGCTCATAATTTGGATTTTTTTTTTAAAAAAAATTCTTTTGGAAGTCGCCAACTTAAAAAATAAAGAATTTACATATGATCGGACAACCGTTTGCCCCTCCAAACCCAAATCGGTATATTAACAAAAATCCAATTAAAAATTAATGAATAATACAAGTCAATATCTTCACATGCACACACACCGTAAAATACTCAAATGCTCACTGCCATTGCCAATTTCCCATATTTCTCTGCCTTATCCCACAAGCCACACAAACCCAATAAAAGAAAATAAATTCACATCTATCACTTTTCTTGTTGTTCATTGCTTTCATGTAAAGCCAGAAAGAAAAATTGTTGTTCGCTGCTTTCATCTTTCACTGTGCTTTATATATATTCTGCAACTTTTATTGCTGTCTCCATTAAATATTTCAAGTCTCTTACTCACGAACAAGCACCACTTTCAGAATCCCTTCTCATATTCTTCTCCAGTGTGCTTCAATCAGCAGAAGAAGCTACGAGAATGAAGTGTTTTCTGAGGGCTTCTTCTCTAGTTGCTGCTTCTAGTTCATACAGGATTTTTGCATTTTTTTTAATTGGCGACTTCGAAAAAAAATAAAATTTTTTAAGGAACTCGCCAACTCAACTCGACTTCCAATCTTTTTTAATTGTTTTTTTAAAAGTCAAATGAAGTCGTCAATTTAGTTGACGACTTAAGTTAGTTTGATAAATCCCGTAATTTTAGGTTATTTTGTTAATTTTTTTTAATTTAGGTTATTTTATTAAAAAACCCTATACCAAGTTGCCGCTCCATACCCAAAGATATTATTAAGGCAAACGATGAAAAACTACGATGTACAGACACTTATATGACGACACTGGCACGCGATACTGTGACATGATTTTTCAAAATTTTCAGGTATTATAGGAACATTCAAAGGGCAATCCATTTTCCTCAAATTTATATACCCTCCATCCTCAAAATTTATTAATATTCATGAATATATTCAAAATAAATTTCAACATTTACAATTCTAAAATTTGAAGTAAATTCACTTACAATAAATGAGCAATTACAAAATCCTAAATTACATGATAAAATTAAATTAATTACCCAACAATTTTCTCTAGAAATATGAATGATCATCCTAATGCCTTTTGGGATAGAAACAAGCATATTATATCATTACCTTATGAAAATGATTTTGATGAAAAACTTATTCCTACTAAGGCAAGATCATGTCAAATGAATTCTGAATATTTAGAATTATGTAAAAAGAAAATTGATTCTTTATTACAGAAAAATTGATTAAACCATCACAGTCTCCATGGTCTTGTATTGTTTTCTATGTAAATAAGAAAAGTGAACAAGAACGTGTGGTACCAATGATATGGTTGAATATTACGCGTTTTTATGCTATGATATGTATATGTTTTCGTGTTGATTCTTGGATTATTTTACGGTTTATGATATATATTTCTCTATTTCAGGAATCAATGTTGAAATGTATGGAAAGGTGAAGAAATCAAGCTAAAATGATGAAAGAATGAATAAAGTTGAAGAAAAGAGGAAAAAACCGGAATCCAAGACACATGTTGCTCCTTTCTCCTCAAATTACTATATGTTCGAGCCAGGTTTTGGAAAGGTGGTCCATATAAAAGTTGTAGAGCTTTCTCTTATCTTCGCGTGGACAACTGATTCATCAATTTCGGAGTTTGTATGAGAAAGTTACGGCCAAAATACAAAACTCGCCAGAAGCTGAAAAAGGCGAAGAAAACATTCTGGTCTTGCCGATCGATCGAGCAAGCATTGCTGATCGATCAAGCAAGGCTGAAAAAGCCACAAAATTCTTACTGTGAAGCTCGATCGATCGGCCGCTTTGTCCCGATCGATCGGCCGAAGGAATTTTCAGAAAAATAAATTCCTTGTAGAGTTTGGGTCCAACAAGGAAGTGCTTGATTCTTTCCCCTATATTGATTTGGACGAAAATTACACCCAAAATCAGATTTTGAACCCTAGGAATAGCCTCCACACCTCCATACTCCATATCACCTTCATCCATCTTCACCTATTCATCCTAGGAATTGGAACAACCCAACAAGGCGATTAAAGAGACGATCGAGAAGGAAGCAAGGGAAGAAGCGAGGATCTACAACCGGAGTCGACGCTGGGAGTTTATTCTTACTTTTAAACTTTAGTTTTGTTTTGTTTTGCTTTTATCATGCTTGGATTGTTGCAAGACATGTTTGAATATTGGTATTTATTTATGAGTATGAACTAAGTTTATTTATCGAGGCTAGGCGAATCCTTTGTTATGAACCTTCGATTTGATGATTTGATGATTGAATTCTTATAGTTCTTTGCGTATGTTTTATGTTCTTCATGCTTTTAGAGGATTGATCACCTTTGAATGATGTTAGTATCGTAATTGAGATCGAGAGATGATTTTATGATACTGAATTAATAACTCATACCATGGATTTCAGACCGAGATCGAGAGATGATGTCAATACATGCGTGATAGCCATAGATATTTAGTAATTGAAAGCTAGGAGTTTTCATGGATCTTATGCAACATTGAATTGTTAAATAAGTGAACGAGAGTTACTTACTGCAATTCGGAGTTAGGTTTAATATAGCTCGAGAGAGTGTATTAGATAAATTGGGAGAACTGATGTGACTAGAAATAGACACATCTATTGCGTTTAATTGTCTACGATTTGGTAGGTTTTGATGGATAATTTGATACGTATGCTACCTAATCGTATATTTGTGTAATTGTAGGTACAATCGACGAAAACGAGCTAAAATGATGTGTAAAGACCAAGAAAAGACATGAACATGACAGGACTCAAAATTGATCAAGAAAATGGCAAAAACGTAATTTTGGAGGAGGCGATCGATCGCATGGAAGAGGCAATCGATCGCCTATGGACAGAAACTTGAGCAACAAAATTAACGAAGCAGCGATCGATTGCCACATTCTAGGCGATCGATCGCCTGAGGCTACTGGAGGGAAGCGATCGATCGCTATAAAGTGGCGATCGATCGCCTCAAGCGTTTTGCTGAAAAAATAAACGAAGTGATCGATCGCTATAAAAGGGGCGATCGATCGCCGAAGAGTCCGGAATTTTGGAAATTAAGTCTTTTTCCATGTTTAAGAGATTGTAACTTAGTTTTAAGCCTCCAAGACCCTTGAACTCGATTTTTGATCACCTCTTAGACAGATTTTTTGATACTTTAGAATAGATTTAGGTTTTTAGAAGATTTTTCTTTCAAGTTTTATCAAGAACAACGCGAAGAACGGAACCTGAATCGACAAGCCGGAACCGTGATTCGTCTTAGTAATTTCTTTTCATTTGTTTATTTAATATTTTTGAATCAGTTTTTGTTATTTTTAGATTCAATTATGCTAGGCTAAACTCTTAGATTCTTGGTTGAAAGGATACTTGCTTTTGGATTTGAATCTCTTGTGAGAATTTTGGTTTGTTTCTTGAATTTAATTTTGATTTCAATTCTGTTTCTTGATATCGATTTCAATGATTATTGTGTTTGTTTATTAGATTGATCACCTAGTATTCATATGCCTAATCAATAGCTAATTAAGAAGCAACTAAGGTTAATAATTACCGGCTGTAGGCGTTATTATTTCTTAGGAGAAACAATTGGGTAATCAATAATTAACGGCTGTAGTTTCTATTGATTAGATTTATCGAACTCACTAGTTTTGAAATCTATCATAGATTTAATCATTAACGGCTGTAGTTTTGATTAGACATTTGATAAGGGTCGGATTGAATGCTGTTTTCTCTTTGACTACGATTAAGGTGGGTAGGAATTCAATTTCCAATCGATGAATAATTGAAAGAATTCGAATGTTAGTGATTTGATGATCAAGAGAGAATTTTCCAAAAGTAAAGTTGACCGGAAACCACGAATCGCTTCACTCTCATAAGTTTTAACAGTTTTATTTAATCTCGTTAATTAGTTTAATTCTTAAAATTTTCTTAGTAGTAATCACTCAACTCAAAACCCCATTTTTACTATTCGTTTTTAAATTGACACGAAAAAAATACTACCTTCCCTGTGGGATCATCCCTACTCTCGCTACTACATACTTTTGCTATTAACTTGAGAAGGGTTAATTTGGGCGTACGCGATAAACGCTACCAAGAACTCGTCACCTTAGAAATATTTGAATATTCAATCGAGAATTGTAGGGAATTGCATTGGTGAGCCAAAGTCTCGATAATCTTCTCTAGTGGATTTTTCTCGTTTACTTTTATTGACTTGGTTGGATTAGTAGTTTATATTAATTAATTAGTTGTTAATTATAAATTAATTATCGTAGGTTAAATATAGTTAAAAGACATCTTATTTGGTACTTGTTTGTTAGTCCCTGTGGGTTCGACAATCCGTATCTTCCTATCTAAACTAAAACTTGACACCGTGCACTTGCGGTCTAAAATCGCTACACTGAGAAATTTTTTGTGATCAAGTTTTTGGCTCCGTTGCCGGGGATTAACTTTAGTAATATCATACTAGGTTCTTTGACTGTAATTTAACCATTTTTGTTTATTTATTTCGAAAAAAAAATTATATATATTTATTGTTTTTGTTTTGTTTGTCTTGTGAGGTACTTGGAGATGCTACATCAACAAGCCTTCGCAAGCTTTGCCCAACAACGTTCCAAGCCGTTCTATGCTGTTTGGGAGAGATTCAATGAATTGGCCAACACATTCCGGTATCACAACTTTTTGAACTATACTCTCATGCAATATTTCTTCAAAGGGCTGGATGCACAGACACGAGAATGGGTATTGAGCGGAGCACTGGTGACTGGGAGTCCCCTGGTTGATAGAGATGAGAACAGTGTGGTGCACCTGTTCAATGATATGGCGGGCTTCGATCATCACTGGCATTGTGATCCTTCACTACAAGGTTGGAGTCACCAATACCCACCGGAGCTTCACTACCCTATTGATACGCCACAACCATTTGAACATCACGAAGAGAGGAGAGATATTTCTGTAGATGTCACTACTCAGTTAGAGGATACCTTAGTAAGATTCTTGGCATCAACCGAGAACAGTTTGGAGTGCCAAACCAACTCTATGTGTCACCTGGAGCAGCAAATGGCGGTCCTCATGGAAACAATTTTAACTAGCTGCCAAGAGGCAGAGATGAGGGCTACAAATCAAGAGGCGACGAATTTGGTTATATGATGACGATCACTCAACCAACCAAGTTTGGGGGAGTGATCCTACTAGTGTGGAAGAGTCGAGGGAACTTGAGCTTCTTCAAGAGATTGAGACTACTTCAGAGATGTCATCTGAGGAGTTCCCATGTGAAGATGAGTCGAATGTGATGTTGGAGAAGGAAGAAACTTTCGAAGATTCCGATGTGAGCCCATCGATGGAGACATGTTCTATGCCATATGTGGATCCATATTTTCCATCGATGCCAACTTCACCGCACTACATCCTCCATATGAAGCCAAGTCGAGAATCATTCTCCCATGCCTACCAATTCAAGAATGTTGTTGGAGCGACGAGCTTACACTGTTACAATTTTGCCAATCTTGAGGGCATACTGAATGAAAACCCATTAGTGGTATCATACGATACTTACTATGGGCGGCAGCCGCTCTTTGATGGTTGCTTCTGATGGTCAAGCCGAAGACTAGAAATCAGCGCTTCTTGGGAGGCAACCCAAGCATATCCTTTTATTTAGTTTTGTTATTTTATTTTCAGTTTTTGTTTTTAGTTTTGTTTATCTCTCGAGTCGAATATTTTACCATTTGCATTCTTCTTTTGCTAGGTACTCAGTTGGAGCAATGAACCTCTACAACAGTGGAATTTTCAAAAGCGAATCTTCCTCAACCCTCATGCAAGCGTCTTGATCAGGGGAGTTTACTTTTTTTCCTTTTTGATTCATTTGAACATTGAGGGCAATGTTTGATTTAAGTTTGGGGGAGTGGCTTGCAGGTTTACTTGTTTTAACCACATGTTGTTTGCTTAAATGACACTTGAATCGTCCGATTATTATAAGCAATTTTTTTTTTATGAGTTCAAACTTGAGAAAAGAATGAATTATAGTAGTGACTATTCAATGAGGATTTTGATCTCACTATGCATATGAACTTAATTTGTGATGATTATTGGACTTGTACATGAATATCCTAATTTGAGTTAGCATGTCAAGAATGAGGAATATATTGAGCACAATGAGTCATGATCTTGTGGATTGCATGTTTTGAATAGTGATAATTGTTGTGAACTTGATGATTTGTCTTGAGCATCTTAGAGTTATCCTAGAACTTATTTGATGATGACACTTTGAGGCGAAATTTTATAGTTACAAACTTGACTTGGAAATGATCTAGGCGATCTTTGAAACGTTTGAGCCTTTCAAGCTTACCATGATTCATATCAATCCCTAGTGTCCCATTTGAGCTTTATTGAAAAAAGAATGGTATATGCATTGCATATAATTAGACCCCGTTCGACATTCTTGGCAAACTCATTATACTTACCCTTATTTGAGCCTAAATGAAAAAATTATCCTTACCCTAAGGGAGTACAATGCATATCATTCGATGCACTTGAATTGTTATATCTTGATGAGCTTATTGAGAAAAAAATTGATGAATGAGAAAAGAAAAAGATAGACAAAAAGCCTTGAGAAAAAGATTGACTAAATAAGACCCAAAGTGGCCAAGGCTATAAAAGAAAAAGAAGAGAAGCTCGATGTGTGCAAAAAATTTGAATTGTAAATGATTATACTCTCTTCTTTGCGCTTATCCTATCTTTTCTTTGAAGCCAACACCAGAGGCCTTACATTACAAGCTTAAAAAGTCCTTTTGATATAAGTCTAAAGAGTAACTATCATTAGTGGAGAAGTTGTTTGAAAATAGGCTTATGGGGTGCTTGATGATAATCTCGACTTTGAGTTGATTAACATGATTTGATCTTGAATATGTGCATGAAACTTAAGATTGACTATAGCACACACACACGTTCCGATTTTGAGATGTGTTACTTGATTTAGGAGAAAACATGTCTTGTCAACTTTTGTATATGTGCATGAGATTTCTGAGAATAAAATAAGTCATGAAATAATTGTTTCAAGTATCAAGAATGAACTCTACCTTGTGATTTTAATGCTTAATCGAGGACGATTAAGTGATAAGTTTGGGGGAGTTGATAGGGTTGAATATTACGCGTTTTTATGCTATGATGTGTATATGTTTTCGTGTTGATTCTTGGATTATTTTACGGTTTATGGTATATATTTCTCTATTTCAGGAATCAATGTTGAAATGTAGGGAAAGGTGAAGAAATCAAGCTAAAATGATGAAAGAATGAATAAAGTTGAAGAAAAGAGGAAAAAACCGGAATCCAAGACACATGTTGCTCCTTTCTCCTCAAATTACTATATGTTCGAGCCAAGTTTTGGAAAGGTGGTCCATATAAAAGTTGTAGAACTTTCTCTTATATTCGTGTGGACAGCTGATTCATCAAATTCGGAGTTTGTATGAGAAAGTTACGGCCAAATTACAAAACTCGCCAGAAGCTGAAAAAGGCGAAGAAAACATTCTGGTCTTGCCAATCGATCGAGTAAGCATTGCCGATCGATCGCGCAAGGCTGAAAAAGCCACGAAATTCTTACTGTGAAGCTCGATCGATCGGTCGCTTTGTCCAATTCTATCGGCCGAAGGAATTTTCAGAAAAATAAATTCCTTGCAGAGTTTTGGTCCAACAAGGAAGTGCTTGATTCTTTCCCCTATATATATTTGGACAAAAATTACACCCAAAATCAGATTTTGAACCCTAGGAATAGCCTCCACACCTCCATACTCCATATCACCTTCATCCATCTTCACCTATTCATCCTAGGAATTGGAACAACCCAACATGGCGATTAAAAATACGATCGAGAAGGAAGCAAGAGGAGGAGCGATGATCTACAACCGGAGTCGACGCTGGGAGTTTATTCTTACTTTTAAACTTTAGTTTGTTTTGTTTTGCTTTTATCATGCTTGGATTGTTGCAAGACATGTTTGAGTATTGGTATTTATTTATGAGTATGAACTAAGTTTATTTATCGAGGCTAGACGAATCCTTTGTTATGAACCCTCGATTTGATGATTGAATTCTTATAGTACTTTGCGTATGTTTTATGTTCTTCATGCTTTTATAGGACTGATCACCTTTGAATGATGTTAGTATCGTAATTGAGATCGATAGATGATTTTATGATACTGAATTAATAACTCATACCATGGATTTCAGACCGAGATCGAGAGATGACGTCAAATACATGCGTGATAGCCATAGATATCTAGTAATTGAAAGCTATGAGTTTTCATGGATCTTATGCAACATTGAATTGTTAAATAAGTGAACGAGAGTTACTTACTGCAATTCGGTGTTAGATTTAATATAGCTCGAGAGAGTGTATTAGATAAATTGGGAGAACTCGTCACCTTAGAAATATTTGAATATTCAATCGAGAATTGTAGGGAATTGCATTTGTGAGCCAAAGTCTCGATAATCTTCTCTAGTGGATTTTTCTCGTTTACTTTTATTGACTTGGTTGGATTAGTAGTTTATATTAATTAATTAGTTCTTAATTATAAATTAATTATCGTAGGTTAAATATAGTTAAAAGACATCTTATTTGGCACTTGCTTGTTAGTCCCTGTGGGTTCGACAATCCGTATCTTCTTATCTATACTAAAACTTGACACCGTGCACTTGCGGTCTAAAATTGCTACACTAAGAAATTTTCTGTTTAAAAAATAAGCGATCAACCAATATTAGGTATCAACTTTTAAAACAGATCTTTTAGATAGATTATATGATTCTATCATATTTTTTAAATTTGATTTAAAGTCAAGATATTGACAAATTCAAGTCGATAAAAATGACACTTATAAAACTGCTTTTAATGTGCGTATAGGACATTATGAATGTAATGTGATGTCTTTTGGTTAAAAAAAAGCACATTCTGAATTTCAACAGATTATGGATGATATTTTTACTCCTTATAGTGATTTTATAATAGTTTATATAGATGACATAGTATATTTAAAAACTATTGATGCACATATTAAACATTTAGAAATGTTTTAAAAGATTATTATCCAAAATGGATTGGTCATAACCAAACCTAAAATGTCTTTATTTCAAACTGACATAATATTTTTAGATCATAATATCTCTAAAGGAAGTATAATCCCTATAAACCGAAGTTTAGAATTTGCTTCTAAGTTCCCGAATAAAATTACAGACAAAACTTAATTGCAAAGATTTTTAGGTAGTTTAAACTATATTTCTGCTTATTATAAAAATTTAGCAAAAGATTTAGCTATCTTATATGGTAGATTAAAAAAAACCCCATAGAGTGGACTTATCAACATACTAAAGCAGTCCAAATTATTAAACAAAAAAGAAACATTTATCAGTTTTAATGATAGCTAATCCTAATTAAAATAAAATAATTGAAACTGATGCCTCTGATATTGGATATGATGGTATACTAAATTAGATCACATATCAAAAAATGAATTTTTAATAAAATTTTATTATGGAAAATGGAATAACAGTCAAAAGAATCATGCTACTATAACAAAAGAAATACTTGCAATTGTTAAAAGTATTTTAAAATTTCAAGATGATTTATATAATCAAAATTTTTTAGTCAAAACGGATTGTAAATCAGCTAAATTTATATTTAATAAAGATTTTAAACATGATTTATCAAAACAAATGTTTGCTCGTTGGCAAGCTCATTTAGTTCCTTTTGATTTTGACATTATATACAAAAAGGGTTTAGAAAATTCTCTTCCAGATTTCCTGACTCGTGAATATCTTTATTCTTGAAATATTTTCAAGAATGAGTCAATCATATCGAGGAACTGAGGAAGAGGCGGTAGAGGATTTATTCCAGACATATTCTGGCTCAACATGGTAAAAATAAGCTTATAGCTAAAAACCTATCACATGAACATGATTCTTTAAATAAGAAATTTCTTGAGTTCAAACAACAAAAATATGGTAATATCCCAGAACAGAACCTTCATATGCAAACGTCATCAATAATGATGAAGAATAATCACATACAAATTATATTTTCAATGATTCTTAAGAAATTATATGTTTCCTTGAAGATACAGATTTAAAATGGGAGAATGAACCATTGAAAATCATGAGCAGATACATTGATACATCATCATTTGCATATGGGACATAGAAGTCTCGAACATATTATGAGAATTTACCCATTAAAGATAATTGTTGTGATTTTTAGTAAAATAATTATAAAAGGAGTCATTACTCCAGCAGAATGGGGAATATCACCCCTAAAAGAGAAAGAATTCTCTTTCCCAAATAATCAAACTATCAAATATAATTATAAGGACTATGTTGATGCATTCCATAAAGTTTTCTTATATGAAAACCATAGAAAAGATATTGGTAGCGCTTATCGCGTACGCCCAAATTAACCCTCTCAAGTAAATAACAATAATGAAGGTAGTAACGTGAGTAGGGATCGATCCCACGAGGAAGGATGTGTTTTTCGTGCCAATTATTTGAACAAATAGTAAAAAGGGGATATTTGAATTTCATTAACTACTACTAAGCAAAATCTATGAATTCAACTAATGAGCAAAATTAAACTAAAGTGATTAAATTATGAGAAAAATGATTCTTGGTTTTCAGTCGACTCTACCTTGGATTTATGCATTCAATCATCGATTATCACAAAAGATGTAATTTTTACTTGAATATTCATCATTGGAAATTCAACTCTTATCTTACCTTATGCCTAGTTAAGATAGCCAAACGTTCTAAATTAACCCGTATCGCTATATCGATCAAAACAACAACAGTTAAGATTAATATTAACAATAGCTTTCAATTCTAGTAATAATGATGAAACTTAGACAATATAATCCAAGCGTCTATGTTTAATCTAGTCACGTGTTTTTTGTAAGAATTTAACAACACCAACAGCAGGCAATTATCAATCTTAGTTGCTTAATAAATTAGAGGGATCAAACGATTCCGTATTTGATATCTAATTTAGCGTTAAATTGTATGAACAATAGCTAGGTGATCAATCTAAGAATCGTGCATAACAACCAGGGCAATCAAATAAGAAAAACAATTGATACTCAATAAAAATTTATAAAAGAACATCAATCTCATGAAAAACATAAAATCCAAGGTATTGTCTTCCTTTAACCAAGAATCAAAAGTTTTTACCCAAGCATGACTAAATTAAAAAAAATCAAATCTATTCTAGAAAACATTGAATCAATAGCAAAAGGAAGAATTACTAAAGGGAATCACGATTCCGAATCGTCACTTCCGTCTTCGTTCTTGGTTGTTCAAAAGTTTGAAAGAAAATTTATTCTAATCTCTAAACTATGTTCTAAAGTCTGAAATTATTCTCTAAGGAGGCTGATTTTTGAGTATATATAGGTTAGGAGACTGATGGGGTAGGTTAGAGCCCATGTAGGAAGGAAAGAAATCAAGTCTCCAAACTTTCCAAAACACAGCTGGCGATCGATCGCCAGCTTATTTTTTTCAACCAGAAACTTCAGAAACTTCTCGCGATCGACCGTGATAAAATGCCGATCAATCGTGACTTCTATTCTTTTGTCCAGTAACATATGGCGATCGATCGGTACAAAACGCCGATCGATCGCGAAGGCACAAATTTTGTTGACTTGATTTCTTCCTTCGACGATCGATCGGGACTTCTGATTGGCAATCAATCACAGTCTTTTGTCCACTTTTATGCATTTTTCTTGGTCTACTTTGATCCCTTGTCAATTCCAATGCATTTCTTGATCCTTACTTGTTAGCTCGATTTCTTAGTTTCCACCTACTTATAAACCATTATATGATATGTGTCAAATTATCTATCAAAATATACCAGATCATATACAATTAACCGCAATAGATGTGTCTATTTCTAGTCACATCAAACTCCCCCATACTTAGTCTTTACTCGACCTAGAGTAAATCAGACAAAACTAAAATATTTTTGTTGGCTCATAGCATCATAACAAACTGACTTGTCCTCACATTTATGCCTCAACAATTTTAAACATGCACAGTAATGAAAGGCGGTGATAAGTTAACAGTGGAACAAGTTCAATCCCTAAACATTTCGTACCCAACAAAGAAGTGAATGTGATCATAAACAAGTGTCATGTACAAGTTATAGATCCAATTAATGTAAACTCACAATAATTTAAGTCATACACCAACACAAGTATAAGCTCACTTGCATACTCTTCTCCACTATCTTAGTCACTTTGCAAACATAAAGCAAGTAGGTCTTTATTAGCTTGTAGCTTGGCCTAGGTATTGGCTTGTGAAAGAAAGGGTAGAGATATATCAAACAAGAGAGTACAATGTTATGCACAATTTAAACTTCTCTTTTTGCATGATTTTTTCTTTTCTTTTTTCAAACCTTGTTTATTTTTTTTTGCAAGGTTTAACTCAATTTTTTTTTTCTCTTTTGTGCTTTGGCTCGCCCTTGTTTCCTGTTGAAATTGCAGGCTATTTTCAGCAATTATTTTAACCATATTTTCTAACCTGTCAAAAGGGGCGTGCATGGGCGGTGGTGGAGGTCTTTGATATGACGGTCTATATGGTGGAGGTTTGTGAGTCAATTAATTTCCAAAGTTCGGATTTGGATGGTCCCTCCAACCTTGGTTGTAGTTGCTTGATGGGTGTTCATAGCTCCTTTGTGGGGGACCCGGAAATCCTCCCGCTGCATTCACGTGCTCCGCAGATGTCTCTTGTAGGGATGGACATGCATCAGTGGGATGGTTGATGTGACTAGAAATAGACACATTTATTGCGCTTAATTGTCTACGATTTGGTATGTTTTGATGGAAAATTTAATAAATATGCTACCTAATCGTATATTTGTGTAAGTGTAGGGAAATCAAAGAAATCGAGCTAACAAGGGTGAATAAGGATCAAGAAATGCATTAGAGTTGACAAGGGAACAAAGTAGACCAAGAAAATTGCATAAAACTTATATAAGGTGCTCGATCAATCGCCGAAAGAGCTCGATCGATCGAGCAAGACACAAAATCTAAGCAACAAATTATGCGAGTGCTCGATCGATGGAGATGCCTCGCTCGATCGATCGAGCGAGGCAGGGAATTGGCGATCGACCGCGAAGAGGAGCTCGATCAATCGGCTGCAGTGTTTTGGAAAGTTTGGAGACTTGATCTCTTTTCTTCTTGCTTGGACTCTAACCTACCATATTAGCATACACACCTCTATATACTCGAAAATTAGCCTCTTTAGGAGGATTCAGACTTTAGAAAATAATTTTGAGAATTAGAATAAATTTTCTTTAAACTTTTGTGAAGAACACTTGAAGAACGAAAACGGAATTGACAAGCCGGAATCGTGATTCCTTTTAGTAATTTTTCTTTTACCATTAGTTTAATGTTTTCTAGAATAGATTTGCTTGTTTTTAATCAAATTATGAGTAGCTAAACACTTTGATTCTTGGTTGAGGGATACTTGCCTTTGGAATTAAAACGCTTGTGAAAATTTTGGTTTGATTGTTGGATTTTTAATTCAATTTCAATTGGTTTTTCAGATTATGACTATTATGATTGTTGTGTTTGATTGATAGATTGATCACCTAATAATCACATACACTATCTAATGCTAATTAAGATGCAACTAAGATTGATAATTACCTACTGTTGGTGTTATTAAATTCTTAGGAAAAACGATTGGATGATTAATTCTAACGGCTGTAGTTTTTATTGATTAGATTCATCAAACTTACTAGTTTTTGAAGCTATCATCTCAACGGCTGCAGTTGTAAGGACCCCTGTGCCCTTAACCCGTTATTAGTGTATTAATCCATGCAATTAGTGCATACAATCATATAAACATGGGGAAAAAGCCATATGCAAGTATAACATCATATACTATCCAGAAATTTCTTGCATTTAATCCACATAATATTCAAATTCCCCAACCAAGATTACATATATAACATGCACCCTCATAATACACTAACATGCTCTCAGTTCATTTAGCAACTCCATATTTAATTGCATGCAAACCATAAATGAACAGAGGAAAGCCGTAGCCCATTTATACATTCCATATACACGTAAAATGTACTCACATAAGAGCACCCAATGAATAAGCGTGTATCTGATGTATAAAACACTCTACCGGATACCGTTACTGGTACTTCAATCCTGGGAGCACCTCCCAAGCACAACTCGATCTCAACTCTGGATCTATGCACTTATTCAACCAGCTCTGGTACCTCGATCCGGGAAGTACCTCTAATCAATAGCCCGTGCGCAACTCCAAAGCTGCTTGCTACACCTGTAACACCTGTCCCAATAGAGACAGCCCCCACACGGGGTGAGCATACCAATACCACCAATCCAAAAATCATAATATTACAGTTCATAATTTACAGAATGTAAATGCCATAATTTAAATGATACTCCATGGATGGCATCATCCTCATCCGGGATCCTCTGTATTGTCCCTGTTCTCAAAATAATCAAATTCATCAAATTCCCAAAGCCAGTTAATCACCACATAGATTAACTATACCATTCCTATTATGCCAGTTCCATAGTCAGTATGATAAAATCATTATATAAAAGACCGTAGATATCACATATATTTAACCAATGATTCCATGTTCCTATTTCATTGCTCGCTCTACAATAGCGGCATTTCAAACCCCATGCACGCTCAAAAATGGCGGCGGTATAACCGATGGTCGCTCAACGGCAACAACATCTCAATCATTGCTCGCTCAAGGCGGCACCATATAATTCCCAATGTATTTCCATTTATCGCAATTACCATATACTATACATTTCACAATCCATTTATCACTAGTACTACAACCATACATTTCAACAACCATTTCTTTCAATTACCACGTACCATGCATTCTACAATTTCAACATTATAATAGGCTATGCTCGTACGTCATACGTACCTTATAGTTCTGTAGTTCGAGTCCGACCTCGCCTGAGTCCCACGACCCTATGAATTATGTGCTAACACATAAATAGTTCACAATTAAACACAAGCATGCAACCACGTGCCCAAGCACGTTCATAACCCCCAAACATATCGTCAATCCATGACGATTACCAAAATAATAGTCCCCCAGCTAAGCATGCGTAATACTCAAAATATTCCATTCTACCAGCTTAAAAGATAGCCAAAAACCCAACCGAGAATTCCGTTTTATAAAACTTTGGCCCCAACCAATCTATTTTAAAAGTATAGCATTCCCATTGGAATGTAGACATTGCCCCGAAAACGGCCCCTTTAAACCTCGGTTCCAAAATCCCGACATTTTCCAAAAATTTCAAAAAACAAAATCCTACAAGCGGCGATCGATCGCCTCAAACATCGCGATCGATCGCCTCCACCAGTGGCCAAAAATCGCCTACTCGCGATCGATCGCTACCCTTTGCGATCGATCGCCAACCTGCTCGCGATCGATCGCCTAAACCATGCGATTGATCGCCTGCACTATTCATCGCCTTCAAAAACACAGCTGCACGTCGCGATCGATCGCCTCACCTTGGCGATCGATCGCCACCTGCAATTTTTTGAAAAATTCGAGCTTTCATGGTGTTTTTCACACCCAAACTCAAAACCAACACTCAAACACCTTTAACACCTCAAATACTCCATTTAAAACCAATAATAACTCTACAAAAACAACTTTGGGGTTTTCAACCAAAAACCCCTAAATTCAAAACCCACCAAAACCTCAACCAAAATCTACAATACTACTACCTAATCGAAGACAATGACGAGGGGAAGACAAATACCTGATCATCTACGAGAAAACCGGCCTCCGAGCCAAGCTACCATCGATTTTCCCATCATGGGAGAAGAGGGAAATGGGGGGGAAAGGAAGGGTTAGGCGTAGAGAGAGAGAGGAGAGAGGGAAGGGTTCCGTGCCAAATGACGGAATATCGAGTCCACTTGGTATATATAGTACCAAAACTCAAAAATACCAATCCCTTCACAAATACATCATGATTCATTAAATATCATCTGTTTTCGAAAATTATCTCTCTAACCTTAATTCCCATTATCAGCCCCAGTACGAAGTACTCCGGACCCCAAATCCCACCAAATACCAAATTCCAAGGTTTTCACCACGACGAGAATACAATCTCATCCCTTGGATCCAACGACTCCAAAAACAGGATTTAAAATCCCCGAGAGTCCCAAAACCGCAATTAATACACAATTGCTACAATTAAAAATCCATAAAGGATTATCATTACACCGGGATTAACACCAGTAATTCCTGGGTATCACAGCAGTTTTGGTTAAAGATTTGATAAGAGTCGAATTGAATGTTGTTTTCTATTTGACTACGATTAAGGTGATGGAGGAATTAAATTTTCAATTGATGAATAATTGAATGAATTCAAATGTTTAAGTGATTTGATGATCAAGTGAATAATTTCCAAAGGTAAAGTTGACCAAAAACCAAGAATTGCTTTTTAATCTGGATAATCTAGTAATTTGCTTGCTTTAGTTTAATTTAATTATAGTTAAAGATAGCAAAAACCCCCTACTCGTTACTTTGTTATTTAGTTTTCCGTTAGCACAAGAGAATACCCTTATCCGTGGGATCAATCCCTACTTTCACTACTACATTAGCTTTGTAAAAAGTGGGTTAATTTGGGCGTACACGATAACCGCACACCAAATTTTGACGTCATTGCCGGGGAAAGTGTTTACTTTTGTGTTAACTTGATTTTTTTTATCATTTTTTATTGCTAATTTGGTTTGTTAATGAGTACAGTTGAATCGTACAATCACGAAGATAATTTTCACTACGATCCTGAGATCGAGAGGACACTACGGAGAAGAAGAGAAGCAAGGATACTTGAGGAAGAAGAAGAGGGGAACAACATTGCTGCGAATCAAAGCTTGAGACAGTTGGCAAATCCTAACTTGGATCAACAACCTCTCTCCATCACTTTCCCTGCACTTGCAAATAAAGTAATTTTGAACTTATTTATTGCCATCTTTTCATGGTCTTGCAGGTGAGATCCCGCACAAGCATTTGATGGAATCCACGTGGTATGAACTACTATGAAGCCTGCTGGGGTAACGGAGGAGCAAATCAAACTGAGAACTTTCCCTTTCTCTTTAAAGGATGCTGCAAAAGATTGGCTATTTTATCTACCCTCCGGATCCATCACCACATGGACTGATTTGAAAGAGTTCCCTAGAGAATTACTTTCCAGCTTCGAGGGCGACTAACATAAGGAAGGAAATCTACGGTGTGAAGCAATACCAAGAGGAGTCGATGCACGAGTACTGAGAACGTTTTAAGAAGTTGTGTGCAAGCTGCCCACAACATCAGATAAGTGAACATCTTCTAATTCAATATTTCTATGAAGGTTTACTTTCTGGTGACAGGAACTTAGTGGACGCGGCAAGCGGAGGAACTTTTATCGACAAGACTGCGGAGTAGGCAAGGAACTTGATAGCAAACATGGCGGCCAACTCCCAGCAATTTGGACATGTTCGACATGGACAACCGCCAAGACAAGAGGTAAACGTATCAAATCTTGAACAGCAACTGATTGATTCTTGTACGTAATCTTGCAGGTGGCAATGTGGGGAAGATGAAGCCATGTGGAATCTGTCTTGCAGTGAGCCGTCCCACTGATGCATGTCCATCCCTACAAGAGACATCCACTGAGCACGTGAATGCAGCGGGAGGATTTCCTGGCCCCCCACAAAGGAGTTATGACCATCAATCGGGCAACTACAACTAAGTTTGGAGGGACCATCCAAACCAGGGCTATGGGAATCAACAAATGAACCAACCCACCCTATAGACTGCCATATCAGAGACCTCCACCACCGCCAGTGCACGCCCCTTCTGACAGGTTAGAGAATATTGTTAAAGTTATTGCTGAAAATAGCCTGCAATTTCACCAGGAAACGAGGGCGAGCATTCGAAGCTTGACAACGCAAATGGGACAACTAGCAACTTCGCTCAACAAGATTGAAGCGAGAATATCAAATGGGCTTCCTTCACAGCCAGTGGTAAACCCAATGGAAAATGTGAGTGCCATCACTTTGAAGATGAGTGAAGATGAAGATGAGGAGAAGGTGGTACTGACGTCACCCAAGAACGGAGAGATGAAGGTAGAGAAGGACGTTGAAGAGCTTATTGTTAGGAATCCGATCAAGCAATACACAGCGGAAAATAAAATTTGGATTCCTACCACGGACCTATACAAAGTAATCATATCGAGATTGATAAGAATCATACCCTTGTAGAGTGTTTGAAGCAGATTCCGCGTTGCAACACCTCGAGTCACGAACAAAGATTTGCACCTTTGTCTCTACGGTATCCACATGATCAAATCGAAAAGGGTGTTCAAGAACAAGTTGCTAGAGTCGTTCTTAAACCAAACAAAGCTCACGGTTCAAAACCGATTGACGACGGCCGTTAAACCACCAAGACGGCGGCCGCCGTGAGGTTCTCGGCTTTGGAGTGAGGCGGCCGAGAGCTTTTGGAGTGGCTACTAGGTTTTGCTTAGGAAAAATTAACTCTTAATCTTAGCCTTGTTAGCATATTATATTTTATATTAGATTTAATTAAAAGGCTTTCAAAAGCCTTATTGGCCCATACCCAATATCTTAATTAAATCCATATATCTAATATTTGTAATTAAGACTCTTCTTAATTAATTGATTCATCCAATGAATTTTATCCCCCTTTATTGATTTAATCTTTTGTGCGACCCGATAGGATCTTGCAATGTTGGCAGTGACATAAAATCTAATTTTATGTCACAAGCAATGAGCGGTATCTAGCAACACATCAAGGCTACCCAAATTACAAGAATGTCATTGACTCGACATAACCTACGGACTGTGATAATATTAACCATGTAACTTAATCCCTTTGTCCAATGTGTTTAGAATGAACACGAGTCATGGAATAGTCATACTCATATATTCAATCTTTTATTTCTTGATCCCCAAGTAGAACTAGAATAAACGAATAAGCTCGATATCACATATCGACTCATTCGAGCATGGCCATGCATTTTAGTCTCACTTGATCAAGGGCCCAAACACTTCTCCTGTTATATAGGAGGGACAAATCCTTTCTTGATCACTCAACATCCCTCTACATACTTCGTGGTGTATCCAATTGTCTTTATAGTTTACCCTGTTACAGGTAACGTTTGACAATATCAAGATACATGACTCCTTATGTTGGGATCTCTGGTGATCTCAAGTCGTAAGGATTACATACATTACTATCACTATGAGAATTGCTTATGACGTTCATATAACTATCCATGTAGCATTCTCATGGTGGGTCTGTCTAGTACATCGTTCTCTAATATGCACCCATGTGTTGATTTGATATCTCATATCTATGAACAGTTCATCAATCAAAACATACTAGTCTCAATGCATTATCATTATCCCGATTCATGATAATACTTGACTAGGGACAATCTTTAAGAACAATACAATATTAATCTAAGGACATTAACTTATAAATTAATTCATATTACACAGATACTCGAATAATATATAATAATGAATTGCCATTAATAAAACCATAATACATTGTATGTTATAAACAATCACCTAATGAGTTGTCTTAGGGCATATCCCAACAAATCTCCCACTTGCACTAAGACCAATCAGACATATACTTAATGCCTAGAGATCTAGTACGACGATCATGCTTCTGCGGTGATAGTGGCTTCGTCAGTGGGTCAGATACATTATCACCAGTTGGTATTTTGCATATTTTTACATCTCCTCTTTCAACGATTTCTCGAATGAAATGAAAACACCGAAGTATGTGCTTGGATCTTTGGTGAGATCTAGGTTCCTTAGCCAATGCGATGGCTCCATTGTTGTCACAATAGAGTTCAATCGGATCTAGTATGCTAGGCATCACCCCAAGTTCAGAAATGAAATTCTTGATCCAAACAGCTTCATTTGCTGCATCTGAGGCAGCAATGTATTCAGCTTCAGTTGTAGAATCGGCTACTGTCTCTTGCTTTGAACTCTTCCAGCTTACAACACCTCCATTTAGGCAAAACACATATCCTGATTGCGATCGGAAATCATCTTTGTCGGTTTGGAAGCTTGCATCAGTGTAACCTATTACATTGAGCTCTTCCTCACCTCCATAAATCAAGAATGTATCCTTAGTTCTTCTCAAGTACTTCAAGATATTCTTGACAGCAATCCAGTGACATTCACCTGGATCAACCTGATATCTGCTCGGGACGAGTAAATATCATGGCATACACGATAGATCCAATAGCTGACGCATATGGAATCTTACTCATGCGTTCTCTCATCTGGTGTTGAAGGACACTGATCCTTCGAGAGATGTATCCCATGTGTCATAGGCACGAATCCTTTCTTTGATTCTTGCTTGCTAAACCGTTTTAGCACTTTGTCTATGTATGTACTTTGACTTAGGCCAAGTAATCTTCTTGATCTATCTCTATAGATCTTGATACCTAATATATAGGTGGCTTCACCCAAGTCTTTCATAGAAAAGCAATTCCCTAGCCAAATCTTTACAGATTGTAAGGCAGGGATATCATTCCCAATGAGAAGTATGTCATCTACATACAATATTAGGAAAATAATTATACTCCCACTGACCTTCTTGTAGACACATTGTTCATCTACGTTTTTGACGAAACCAAACTCTTTGACTGCATCATCAAAACGAAGATTCCAACTCCGAGAAGCTTGCTTCAATCCATAAATGGATCGTTGTAGCTTTCATATCTTTCCAGTATCCTTTGGATCGACAAAACCCTCAGGTTGTGTCATGTACACATCCTCAAGTAAATTTCCATTAAGGAAAGCTGTTTTGACATCCATCTGCCAGATTTTATAATCATGAAATGCAGCTATTGCAAGTAAGATCCTAATGGATTTAACCATGGCAACCGGTGAAAAAGTTTCATCATAGTCAATACCATGAATTTGTTTGAAATCTTTAGCAACCAGTCGACCTTTAAAGGTCTGTACATTACCATCCATGTCGGTCTTTTTCTTGAAAATCCATTTTACACCCTATGGGTCTTACCCCTTCAGGCGGGTCAACCAAAGTCCATACTTGGTTTGCATACATGGATTCCATCTCAGATTTCATGGCCTCTTGCCATTTTTCAGAATCAGGGCCCATTATAGATTCTTGATAAGATGACAGCTCATCTTCATCAATAAGTAGTAAGTCACCTTGTTGAGTCACAAGAAATCCATATCTCTGTGGCTCACGGTGTTCTCTTACAGACCTACGCTGGGCTTGTGTCTCTTGAACATGCATTTCATCCACAACAGCTTGTGGTGTCTGCTCTGTTTCCATCTCAATATCATGTTCAATGTTTTCTTTTGGTTGAACTTCACTAAGTTCAATTTGTCTCCCACTGGTTCTTCTCGAAATAAATTCTCTTTCAAGAAAGACACCAGTCCGAGCAACATCTACTTTGTTCTCGGTGGGATAATAGAAATAGTATCCTTTTGTTTCCTTAGGATACCCCACAAATAAACACTTATCAGATTTGGGTCCAAGTTTATTGGAGGCGTGATGTCTCACGTAAGCCTCACAACCCCAAATCTTCATAAAAGACATACTAGGACGCTTCTTAGTCCATATCTCATATGGTGTCTTTTCTACTGATTTAGATGGAACACGGTTCAGTATAAATATTGCTGTTTCTAAAGCATGTCCCCAAAAGGAAGTCGGAAGATCTGCATGACTCATCATTTATCGAACCATATCCAACAAAGTCCGATTCCTCCTTTCGGATACACCATTCCATTGTGGAGTATACGGAGGTGTGAGTTGTGGGACTATCCCACACTCCTTTAGATAGTCATGAAACTCTTGGCTTAGGTATTCTCCTCATCGATCTGATCGGAGGATTTTGATACTTTTTCCAAGTTGATTTTGTACTTCATTCTTGAATTCTTTGAATTTTTCAAAGGTTTCATGTTTATGTTTCATTAGGTACACATACCCATATCTACTGAAGTCATCAGTAAATGTAACGAAGTATTGAAAACCACCTCTAGCTTGTGTGCTTATTGGTCCACATACATCACTATGTATGAGACTCAATAAATCATTCGTCCTTTCAACATGTCCCTTGAAAGGGGCTTTAGTCATCTTGCCCATTAAACAAGATTCACATGTTTCATATGATTCAAAATCAAATGAATCTAATACTCCATCCTTATGAAGTTTTGATATGAGATTCTCGTTTATATGGCCCAAGCGACAATGCCAGAGATAAGTTGGATTAGAATCATTATTCTTAATCCTTTTAGTATTTATGTTATAGACAGGCATATCAAGATTTAATACATAAAGACCATTAATCAATTGTGCATTAGCATAACATATCATTCAAATAAATGGAGCAACACTTGTCCTTTATAATAAATGAAAACCCAACCTTGTCCAAACAAGAAATTGAAATAATGTTTATAGTGATAGAAGGCACAAAATAATCTTTTAAATCCAATAATAAACTAGAAGGCAAAGTTAAAGAGTAATCTCCTATAGCTAATGCAGCAACTCTTGCTCCATTTCCCACTTGGAGATCAACCTCGCCTTTCGCCAACATCCTACCTTTTGAGATCCTGCACATTAACACAAATGTGAGAACCACATCCAGTATCTAATACCCATGATGAAGAAGTAGATAAATTGACTTCTATAACAAAAATACCTGAAGTGGAAGTCACACTTCCCTTTGTCTTCTTAAGATCTTCCAGATATAATTTGCAGTTCCTCTTCCAATGTCCGGTCTCACCGCAATGGAAGCAGTTCCCATCCTTAGCCACTCCTCCCTTTGGCTTGAGTGCAGAAACATGCGGCTTAGATTTAACAAAGACTTTCTTGTTCTTCTTAAAGCCTTTTGCTTTAGCCTTTCTTTTGCTCTTATTCACAATAAGAACATTAGTGGGCTTAGACTTCTTTGAGTTTGCTTCATATGTTCTCAACATACCAAGCAATTGCGGTAGAGTCTTTTCGATTTCAATCATACTGTAATTCAAGACAAATTGACTGTAGCTATCAGGCAACGATTGCAAGATTACGTCAGTGGCCACCTCTTGGTCCAATGGAAAACCCAGCTTCTCAAGATTCTCAATATACCCAATCATCTTTAGTACATGAGTTCCAACAAGGCTTCCTTCTACCATTATGCACTGGAAAAACGCTCTAGAGACATCATACCTCTCTTGTCTAGCTTGTTGTTGGTAGAGTTGCTTTAAGTGCTCGATCATATCAAACGCCTCCATTTCCTCATGTTGCTTCTGAAGCTCAGAGTTCATGGTGGCAAGCATAAGGCAACCAACATCAAGTGCGTCATTTTGATGCTTCTTGTAAGCATCCTTATCGACTTTAGCGGCCGTCACGGGAGGTTCCTCAGCAGATAAGGGTTCCTCTAGGACATATTGCTTTTTATCTTGTTTGAGGACAATCCTCAAATTCCTATACCAGTCTAGGAAATTAGTCACATTCAGTTTGTCCTTCTCAAGGACAGATCGCAATGATAGTGTGCTAGTTACGTTGTTTGATGCCATGGATATCTACAATATAAATATGCAAAATAAGTTTATGATTTTAATCATTTAATAAGGTCTTATATTAAATGACACTCCCACTATTTTGTTTAAAATTATCAACCCTCGAAACCTTAGTGGGCCAAGATCCATATTTCACCTAATCCTGAGTTAGCTTTGGCTAATCACCCAAGACTCGGTTATTTAGGTAGACAACACTTTGTCAATTACATCACATGTAATTCTTGGATGGTTGGACGAACAACACTTTGTTCAAATTCATCTAATGAATTATTATACAACCACATGCCTCTATGTTCCCAATCATATTGAGATAACCTAGTTAAGTCGGACCCAATTTAAAGCAAAACGTATATCACTTTTATCCTTTCGCGCCTTACCAAGATTGTCAATGTGCTTTGCTTTGGCAAACCCACACATGTTCAATCGAAGTCTGGACGAGTACTTTTAATTTTGGAAGACATCTAAAACTTAATATTATAAGAGGGATTTAATGATCTCATGATTTTATTAATATTGAAAATATGTCTGGTACATATACATATATACATATCTACATATATGTATATCAAGTACCAATATTAAATAAAACGATAAACATGCATCACATACATCAACTTAAATAAAACGTGAAATGGTTATAGCCCCTACTAAAGATTTTCTCAAGCCAATGAGAAAATCCTAAAAGGTCAACCTAAGGTAACTTCTCCAAGCACCTCTTTGGCTCCCTTTTGTGAATGGCCTTCTCATCCCGGTACCTTGGTCCATCTTCATTGATCTCCATCAACAAAATAAACTATACTATATACCAATTACATGATATAGAGAATTCCTCGAGTTACATTCGAGGGGAACATAGGGGAGGGATAACATTTAGAAAAAATAGAGAAGACACGACACGCAGGCCGTATTAAATTACAAACATTCACAAAATCCTATCTAATAGGTCATAGGGCTATAACCATGCACCATGCTCAAACAACACATAAACATGCTATAACAATTAATGAATTAAATTCTAAACATTTTAAAATTTAATTCCAATTAAAACTGTAAAATAAAATTTTATGAAAATTATCTTACGCTCGGGACATCACATGCCACGGATACTTGGCGCGTCTCAAGCCATGGACTTGCTAACCCTAGCAAGCCCACGGTGCAGCCATGTCACGGACCAAGGGTTCAAAAATCCTATCCTAACACACGGCCCAACCATGCACGAGACTAGGGTTCGAAACCTTAGCCATGTGCGGCGGCGGCTTGGAGCGAATGGGGCTAAGGGTTCGAAACCCTAGCCCATTTGCGTGCCGCGGCCGAGAGCCAATGGAGCCAAGGGTTCGAAACCCTAGCCCATGTGGTTGCAGCCGTCACCTTGCATGAACCTGTGAACCCTAGCTAGGCGGTGCATGAGCCAAAATTGGCTTGTAAGCCGTAGCTAGGCTATGGTCCGAACCATACACGAGTCAATGCTCGGTTTTGCGCATGAATTATCGAATACTTCGATCCATCAATTATATCACATATAATATTGCGATAAATTCCACAAAATCGATTATCACATATCATATATGAATCATACAGTTTTAAAGCATGCAAAAGATTCAATATATGATTAAACAATTAATCACATAAATCCGATATGAGCTTTGAACCTGTCTCTGATAGCACTGTTAGGAATCCGATCAAGCAATACACAGCGGAAAATAAAATTTGGATTCCTACCACGAACCTATACAAAGTAATCATATCGAGATTGATAAGAATCATACCCTTGTAGCGTGTTTGAAGCAGATTCCTCGTTGCAACACCTCGAGTCACGAACAAAGATTTGCACCTTTGTCTCTACGGTATCCACACGATCAAATCGAAAAGGGTGTTCAAGAACAAGTTGCTAGAGTCGTTCTTAAACCAAACAAAACTCACGGTTCAAAACCGATTGACGACGGCCGTTAAACCACCAAGATTCACGGCGGCGGCCGTGAGGTTCTCGGCTTTGGAGTGAGGCGGCCGAGAGCTTTTGGAGTGGCTACTAGGTTTTGCTTAGGAAAAATTAACACATAATCTTAGCCTTCTTAGCATATTATATTTTATATTAGATTTAATTAAAAGGCTTTCAAAAAGCCTTATTGGCACATACCCAATATCTTAATTAAATCCATATATCTAATATTTGTAATTAAGACTCTTCTTAATTAATTGATTCATCCAATGAATTTTATCCCCCTTTATTGATTTAATCTTTTGTGCGACCCGATAGGATCTTGCAATGTTGGCAGTGACATAAAATCTAATTTTATGTCACAATCAATGAGCGGTATCTAACAACACATCAAGGCTACCCAAATTACAAGAATGTCATTGACTCGACATAACCTACGGACTGTGATAATACTAACCATGTAACTTAATCCCTTTGTCCAATGTGTTTAGATTGAACACGAGTCATGGAATAGTCATACTCGTATATTCAATCTTTTATTTCTTGCTCCCCAAGTAGAACTAGAATAAATGAATAAGCTCGATATCATATATCGACTCATTCGAGCATGGCCATGCATTTTAGTCTTACTTGATCAAGGGCCCAAACACTTCTCCTGTTATATAGGAGGGACAAATCCTTTCTTGATCACTCAACATCCCTCTACATAATTCGTGGTGTATCCAATGATTGTCTTTATAGTTTACCCTGTTACAGGTAACGTTTGACAATATCAAGATACATGAATCCTTATGTTGGGATCTTTGGTGATCTCAAGTCGTAAGGATTACATACATTATTATCACTATGAGAATTTCTTATGACGTTCATATAACTATCCATGTAGCATTCTCATGGTGGGTCTATTCAGTACATCGTTCTCTAACATGCACCCATGTGTTGATTTGATATCTCATATCTATGAACAATTCATCAATCAAAACATACTAGTCTCAATGCATTATCATTATCCCGATTCATGATAATACTTGACTAGGGACAATCTTTAAGAACAATACAATATTATTCTAAGGACATTAACTAATATATTAATTCATATTACACAGATACTCGAATAATATATAATAATGAATTGCCATTAATAAAACCATAATACATTGTATGTCATAAACAATCATCTAATGAGTTGTCTTAGGGCATATCCCAACACTTATGCGAGAGGAGAAACCACGAGGTAAGTCCCCTAAAATTTCTGAATATAAAATTGAACCTCCATTCCCCCTTGCATTGAAGGATAATAGGAGAGAAGCTGGACTTAAGGGACTCTATGACACTTTCCGACGCTGCGAGGCAAACACCCCACTACATTATGTCGTGATGAAAGTGCCTCGATATGCTAGATTTTTGAAGGAGGTATGAAAAGTCGGTAAGAACAAGGAAGGCAAAGGGTGCCCCAAGATTGAGTTAGGTGAGAATGTTTCCGCGGTCATCCAAAGAAGCATTCCCACAAAGTGTAAGGACCCTGGAATGTTTTCTATCCCTTGTGTGATTGGAACCACTAGAATTGAGAAGGCAATGCTCGATTTAGGATATTCCATTAATGTTATGCCTTACACAATCTACACTCAACTGAAACCTGGACCTTTGAAAAGATACAATACTATGATTCAATTAGCTGATAGATCCACGGTTATTCCTATGGGGATAGTAGATGATGTACTTGTGCATGTAGAGAGTTTGGTTTTCCCCGCTGATTTTAATTTCTTAGACATGGAAAATGGTGATCCATCTAACCCCATTCTTTTAGGGAGACCATTCTTGAAAACCTCTAAATCGGTGATAGATGTGAATAGCAGCATGTTAACAATGGAGTTTAATGGTGAGATTGCAAAATTCAAAATATCTATGAACCCATTAAAACTCATGAGCATTCTAGTTACGCTATTGGTATAAATGATGAATTTGATTATGATTTTGATAAGGATGATTTGTGGGAGATGGGAAAGGCTACTGATGGCCTTGATGACAAAGGAGGTATGGACTCAAATTTTATGCATACTTTTCATACTCTTGCTGCCTTATCTACTCATGATACTGATGACCCTCTATCTTCTCACTTACAGGATCCTACTGTTGAAGAGAACACTCTCTAGACAGACCACAACAATCACCAAATGCTGGAGGAGTAACAAAGTGAGAGGACGACCACGCAAAGGCTAACAAACCAAAGTTCAAGGGACTTAAGAAGATATTGAGGTGGAAGAAAAAGGATGGAGCGACACCGCATAACCCACCTTGATAGAGGACTGACGTCGGGCCACCGACGTTAAACAGAGGCGCTGCTTGGGAGGCAACCCAAGGGGAGTCAGTTTTCATTTTCCTTTTTAATTTTTATTTATTGCTTTCATAGCTAGACTTTTCACTTTTCTTATATTTTTTGCCTTACATTGGGGATAATGTAAGATTTAAGTATGGGGGAGGGATTAGTGGTGTGTTATTGCTTTCCTATTAAAAAAAATACAAAAACAAAAATAAAAAAATTTGAAAATTTTGAGCTCATAGTTAGTAATGAATGCATGCTTAGAATCAGTAGCCCATGATGAAACCTAATTGATATCATGCATGCTTTTGAAATAGGTGAATTGTTAACCTTGAAACACTCTGAACTCTAATGCAACTTATGCTTTGACATAGTAGTTGTGATATCCCCGAAATGATTAATTGCAATTTGGGCATTAATTATGTTTACGTGGTTAATTATAGTGATAATTGATTTATGTGTTGGAATTAATTATCTTATCGAAATGCTTAGTCACATGATAGGCGTGACCTGGGGGTTGCATTTCAGAGCGTATGTTATGCATGTTGGGAAATGAGGTGTTAACATGATTTAATTGTATTGGTTGTTAATTATGTGGAAAATATGGATTTAGTTGAAGTTTGGTGCATTTTAGTAAAATGTTTTTAAAATACCATGTTGGGGTATTTTATACATCATGTTAATTAATGGGGTACAGATTTAATTAACAACTCTTATAACCTCACTATACCCCCCACTTTACTTCACTTTACCCATCACTCTTAAACCCCAATTCACATTCCAACCCTAACCTCTCATCCCATTTTCGTCCAAGCCAAGGAGGAGGAGGAGAAATCCTTGCAAACTCTCCATTTGTTGGAATCTTAGTAAGATTTTGATTCCATAAGAGGTATGGAACCCTCCTTGGAGTTTTTATGATGTTTGGTTTGATTTTGAAATGGTTTTTGATTGTTTGAAATGGGTTTATTTTGGGTTGGTATGATTTTTGGTTGGGTGTAGGATTTTTGGTTGTTTAATGGTGTAAAATGAAGGTTTAAAGTGTTTTTATGTTTTTGGTTGGTTGGTATAAGTGTTGTTGAGGTTGGTGAAGAATTTAAGGTGCAAAAATGGTGTTTCCCGCAACACAGGCAGCGGCGATCGATCGCCCGTTTATGGCAATCGATCGCGCGCAACCAGTAGGCTCCAGAGCCATTGGCGATCAATCGTCACATTTGGGCGATCGATCGGCGAGGCTGGTGATCGATCGCGCCAGAAGTGGCGATCGATCGCCAAGGACTGAAAATTTTAGAAACAGGCAGTATGATCTCGCGATCGATCGGGCCTGGGCGGCGATCGATCGCGAGATACAAAAATGTGTGTTTTTGGTGTCCTTTTGTGGAATTTTGATATTGGACTATAATTGGCTTCTAATATTGAATTGTATGGTTGTGTAGAACCATCCCAGGTGCCAACAACTTCAAGAAGATAAAGTTCTTCAACTTCTCCACTTTTGAGATTAAGGTACGTAAGAGACGTACGGGCATCGGACGGTAAAACACACCCCTGTACTATGACTATGCAATGATTGCATAAGTATTTATGTAACAGGTTGATGATGTTAATGATAAGTAAGTCTACGATGATGATTATGATAAGTAAAGATACGATGATGTTTATGATAAGTGAGGATGATGTTTATGATGAGTAAGGATGCTATGATGTTTATGATGTATGTTAAACTATGTTATTAGAAATGGTAGAGTGTTCCGGTAGTTGTTATGGGCAAGTGAGGAAGGTACTTACCGCTGACATAGCTAGTGAGGAGATATATCCGCTATCAAGGAGTAGCGATGGATATCATAGTACCGCTATATGTCGAGCGAGGGGTCCAATTGTGCCGCTGACATAACAAGACCAGGGCAGTCACATTTCTAATTAACATTGTTGATTATGGGCATATAAATGAAGTACGATTTTAATCATTTATGTCCAGAACTAATGATTACATGCATGAATATGAAACAGGGACAACAAAAGTGGGTTAATGCGTTTAACCAGGAAGTATATGTTAACGATTATTTCATTCATTTATTTATATGCCATTATCTTATGATGTTAAGTAATGATGTACATGCTCATGATGGGTTGTCCCTGTAGGTACACTTTTGGACTGAAGGTCTAAGGGTCGGGTTGAGGCAGTGAGCTGCAAAGAGCACAAAAAGGAATAGGATTCAGGATGATAGTATCTACTCTAGGAGTAGTATAAACCTATAATGTTAGCATTCATTTATGGGAATGTAACTAATAAGTTTTGAAATTTTATTTTTGGCCTAAAATCCTGTTAGCTCATGTAAGAACCGGAACGCTAAGATGTTATTAATGCGTGTTTAGTCCATAATACGTTATTATAATCATGTTAAGGTAGGAAGACCCTACATTAGTGGTATCATAGCAGTGGTTAGAGAACCCGGGAATGAGTGAAGGGTAGCCTTAGCAATAAGTTAGCTAGGTGCTCCTTTTTTTAAACATGTTTTGTGCATATGTTGCATATGAAGTATATGACCATTATACTAACATGTTATGGTTTTCTAACAATATATTATATGTGTTGTTTTTGGTGTTATTGTTAACCCTTGTGTTACAGCATGGCAGCAAATATCGATATAGGAGACGCGGTGAGTGTTAATGCAAGTGCTGGGTGTACAAATCCCCTACCACCGCCAGCCTTGGGCGAAGAACCCTCTGAGCAACAGTTACTACCTGGGGAGCTAAATTTGGCTCAGTTTCTGGCATATCGACCCCCGATGTTCGAAGGAACTGAGACAGGGGAACTGGCCGAGGAGTGGTTAGAAAGGATGGAACAGATATTTGTGGCAGCTCCATGTGCGAAGTCAGCATGGATAAGGTTAGCGGAATTCCAACTGGCCAAGAAGGCATTGATGTGGTGGAAGACCACAGTGGTAGAGCAAGAGGCTCAGGGACAGGAAATAAATTGGAAGATGTTTCGAACTCGGTTTCTGACCCGCTATTTTTCAGCTGCTGCACGACAGGCTAAGGAGGATGAGTTTACTAACCTTAAGCAAGGTAACATGCCTGTGTCAGATTATGCTATCCATTACTGTTCTTTGCTCAAATATGTACCTCATATCGCCACAAGCACTCAAGCAAAGATGAGGAACTTCATGAAAGGCTTGAGGCCTGAACTGTATGACAGGGTGGTCACTTATGGCCCTGCTTGCTTTGATGATGCCCTTTCACGGACTGAGCTAGCCGAACTGGGAGTTGGTGCGTATCCAGATGCCGTGCCACCTCCAGCACCCCCTCAGAAATCTACTTCTGATAATTTGAAGCCGAGGGATCAGTTCAAGACTACTTGCAACATGAAAGTGATAGCTTAGTGAAGATTGTGTGAATTTGTGATAGTCTTAGGAAGTCTCTAATACATGCTAGAACTTAACTACATGCTCTTTGAGGCGTATGTCTAGACTACTTGCGAACATGAAAGTGATATAGGCAACATTTGATGCGTTTGAGCCTTTCAAGCCTAACATGTAAAGAAAATCAATCACTAGTACCATTTTTGAGCTTTAATGCAAAAGAATGTTTGTATGCTAAGCATACAAACAACTCCCATTCGACATTCTTTGACTAGCTTATCATCCTTTTCTAATAAGCCAAATGTGATTTTAACCCACACCTTTGAAGGGAGTATGATGTGTTTCATTCACATGCACTTATGTATTCATTGATTCATATGTTTTGAGCTTCATTGTCAAAAGAATGAAATGCATGAAAGAAAAGGGATGCCTTGAAAAGAATTAATACAAATATGACTCCAAGGGGAGCCAAGGCACAAAAGAGGAAAAAATTGATTAAAGTTTACATTGCAATAATCATGCAACAAGAGAAGCTAATTATTGTGCATATCATTATACTCTCTTGTTTGATACACCTTACCCTTTCTTTCATAAGCCAATACCTAGGCCAAGCTACAAGCTAATAAAGGCCTACTTGATTTATGTTTGCAAAGTAGCTAAGATAATGGAGTAGAGTGTGCAAGTGAGCTTATATATGTACAACTTGAACTATTGTTGGTTTACATTTGTTGGATCTATAATTTGCATATGACATTTGTTTATGACCACACATGTACGTTCACTGCTTTGTTAAGTATGAAATGTTTAGGGATTGAACGTGTTCCACTGTTAACTTTTCACCACCTTTCATTACTATGCATGTTTAAAATTATTGAGGCATTAAAGTGAGAACAGGTTATTTTTTTATGATGCTATGAGCCAAACAAAAAGATTGTAGTTTTGTCTGATTTACTCGAGGTCGAGTAAAATTTAAGTATGGTGGTATTTGATGTGACTATAAATAGACACATCTATTGCGCTTAATTGTCTACGATTTGGTATGTTTTGATGGATAATTTAATACATCTACTACCTAATCATATATTTGTGAAAGTGTAGGGAAATCAAAGAAATCGAGCAAACAATGGCGAATAAGGATAAAGAAATGCATTGGAGTTGACAAGGGAACAAAGTAGACCAAGAAAAATGCATAAAACTTATATAGGGTGCTCGATCAATCGCCGGAAGAGCTCGATCGATAGAGCAAGACATAAAATCTAAGCAACAAATTATGCGAGTGCTCTATCGATCGAGAGGAAGAGCTCGATCGATCGACCGAGGCAGCGAATTGGCGATCGATCGCGAAGAGGAGCTCGATCGATTGGCTACGGTGTTTTGGAAAGTTTGGAGACTTGATCTCTTTCCTTCTTGCTTAGACTCTAACCTACCATATCAGCCTAACACCTCTATGTACTCGAAAATTAGCCTCTTTAGGAGGATTCAGACTTTAGAAAATAATTTTGAGAATTAGAATAAATTTAATTTAAACTTTTGTGAAGAATGCTTGAAGAACGAAGACGGAATTGACAAGCTGGAATCGTGATTCCTTTTAGTAATTTTCTTTTACCATTAGTTTAATGTTTTCTAGAATAGATTTGCTTGTTTTTAATCCAATTATGAGTAGCTAAACACTTTGATTCTTGGTTGAGGGATACTTGCCTTTGGAATAAAAACACTTGTGAAAATTTTGGTTTGATTGTTGGATTTTAATTCAATTTCAATTTGTTTTTCAGATTATGACTGTTGGGTTTTCGAAACCCGAATAATCTTGGTTTTGATGTTAACAAAACTTGTTATTGTGTTACTAACATATTTCATCAAGTGTGCAGTTCATAGATCATTTTTAAGAGCTTGATGAATTACAAAGAAGTAGCTTGAAAATATCAAGCTGGACCTCGTCTGGAATTCTGGCAGAGCGGATTGTTTCGATCATATCTCATAGCTCGGATATCAAAATGGCGTGCTTCCAAAGCGATTGAACAGCCAACTCAAAATACTAAAAGTCATATTTCACAACAGATCGGCTAGTTCAAATGTTATCAAGGAGAAAAGACGCCTGCAAGATCGAGCTGTACCGCGAAGAAACAGCAAGCTGTTTCAGCAAGTAACTGTCAGTCTGTTGGCCATAACTATTAGCTCGCTTAACGGAACGAGACGATTCAGTATGGGTTGGAAAGCTAAGACAAATATATACAAGTAATATTTGGAAGACAAAGACTGAATCGGACGTTAATATTGCCAAAAAGCTTTTGCAACTCACGCCATGTGACGCCTGTAAAATCGAGCTGTTACAGCAAGCAACTGTCAGTCTGGTGGGCATAGCTCTTAGCTCACTTATTGGAAAAGAACGATTCAGTATGGGTTGGAAAGCTAAGACAAATATCTACAAGTCATATTTGGAAGTAAAAGACTGAATCGGACGTTAAGATGGCCAAAAAGCTTCTGCAAGTCACGCCATGTGCTGCTGCATCCAGCAAACAGACAGCAGGAGCATTGCCTCGTATTTCAGGCATAACTCTCTCATACAAACTCGAAATTGAGCGATTCTTGATTCCGTGGAAAGCTAAGAAAAAGGGCTACAACTTTCATTTGGATCAATTTGCCCAAAAATCAAAGAATGAAGAGTTACAAGCAACAGATCAAAGAGCAAGTTTATCAATCTGTTTTTGTATCAAGCTGATTGTCCAGACTGATCCGGACCAGACTGATCTGCCCTTGCTGATCTGGACCAGACTGATCTACCCTTGCTGATCTGCCAGACTGATCTACCATGCTGATCCGGCCAGACTGATCTGCCCAAGCTGATCCGGCCAATCCGGTCCGAAATACAAATAGCCCAGAAACCAGAATATGACCGTTGCAAGCTCGGGAATGGTGCAGAACCTTTTCCAACGGGCATATTCTTGTGTCTAACGTATATATCATTACTTGGGGGCTATATATACATGATTTGGAAGCTCAATAACAGCTGATTGAAGATCAATCCAAGCCTTCCAAAGCAAACCCACTTGGGATTCAATTGAGGAACTTAAAAGACAAAAGATGCTAAATGAAGAGCACTCCTCAAACCTTTGGCACCTCTTACCTTGCTATATCAGATCTAGTTAGAGATCATTTGTGCCATTTATATTCACTCTATTCATTGTATTTGAGAGCTTAATAGATGAGAGAATATCATTGTAACGGTTGATGATTTATCACAACCGATGAGAGGTCTTTGTATGTGAGACATTAAAGAACATACATAGTTGAGTTGCTAGGAGTTCTAGTTGGATGGGGAATTCCCAACTGGATCGGGTTTGTACAACGGGATTGTATAAATCAAAGTCTTCTAGTGGAATCCTTCCATGAGGTGGAAGAAGGGGAGACGTAGAAGGATTACACCACCTTCGAACTTCCATAAACAAATGCTTGTTTATTTACTTTCTTGCATATCTTTAAAATTCCTTTCAAATGTTTAATCGGTTTTAGAGCGGGTTATGTCGAGTGTCTTCCGCTCGATTTTGTAATCGAACTCGATATAATCTCTCGGTGCATTAATTCAAGAACACGAGCTATTGAAGCTCAAGTTGGTTGAACTCGGGTGTGGAATGACAACCCACCCCCGGAATCGATCCTGACAATGACTATTATGATTGTTGTGTTTGATAGATTAATCACCTAATAATCGCATACACTATCTAATGCTAATTAAGAAGCAACTAAGATTGATAATTACCTGCTGTTGGTGTTATTAAATTCTTAGGAAAAACGATTGGATGATTAATTCTAACGTCTGTAGTTTTTATTGATTAGATTCATCAAACTTACTAGTTTTTGAAGCTATCATTGATTTAATCTTAACGGCTGTAGTTTTGGTTAAAGATTTGATAAGAGTCGAATTGAATGATGTTTTCTATTTGACTACGATTAAGGTGAGGGAGGAATTAAATTTTCAATTGATGAATAATTGAATGAATTCAAATGTTTAAGTGATTTGATGATCAAGTGAATAATTTCCAAAGGTAAAGTTGACCAAAAACCAAGAATTGCTTTTTAATCTTGATAATCTAGTAATTTGGTTGCTTTAGTTTAATTTAGTTATAGTTAAAGATTGTAAAAACCCCCTAATCGTTACTTTGTTATTTAGTTTTCCGTTAACACAAGAGAATACCCTTCTTCGTGGGATCGATCCCTACTTTCACTACTACATTAGTTTTGTAAAAATTGGGGTTAAGTTGGGCGTACACAATAAACGCACACCAATGGTTCATGGCTAGACTGATTCCACATGGCTTCATCTTCCCCACGTTGCCACCTGCAAGATTACGCACAAGAAACGGCAATCAATAAGTTGTTGTTCCAGATTTGATACGTTTACCTCTTGTCTTGGCGGTTGTCCATGTCGAACATGTCCAAATTGCTGGGAGTTGGCCGCCATGTTTGCTATCAAGTTCCTTGCCTCCTCCGCTGTCTTGTAAATGAAAGTTCATCCGCTCACCGCATCCACTAAGTTCTTGTCACCATATAGTAAACCTTCATAGAAATATTGAATTAAAAGATGTTCACTTATATGATGTTGTGGGCAGCTTGCATACAACTTCTTAAACCTTTCCCAGACTCATGCAGCGACTCCTCTTGGTATTGCTTCACACCGTAGATTTCCTTCCTTATGTTAGTCGCTCTCGAAGCTGGAAAGTACTTCTCGAGGAAGACTATTTGCAAATCAGTCCATGTGGTGATGGATCCAGAGGGTAGGTAGAATAACCAGTCTTTTGTAGCATCCTTTAAAGAGAAATGGAAAGCTCTCAGTTTGATTTGCTCATCCGTTACGCCATCAGGCTTCATAATAGTAAATACCACATGGAATTCCATCAAGTGCTTGTGCGGGTTCTCACCTGCAAGACCATGAAAAGACGGCAATAAATGGATTAGACCATATTTAAGTTCGAAATTTACATTGTTAGCAAGTGCAGGGAAAGTGTGATATCCCCGAAATGATTATATGCATTTGGGCATTAATTATGGTTATGTGGTAATTTTGGTGTTAATTAATTTGGTGTGGGAATTAATTAATATGGTGAAATGCTTAGTCCTGCGGTGGGCGTGACCTGGTAATGCATTTCAGGGTGCATGAAATGCATGTTGGGAATTTGGGTGCTGACATGGTTTATTTGTGGTGGTTAAAGGTTACTTTGGTGAAGCGTGTTTTAATTGAGGTTATGGTGCATTTTTGTAAAATACTTTTAAAATATCATGTTGGGATATTTTGTACATCATGCTAATTATTTGGGTACATGTTTAATTAAACCCCCCACTTATACCCCACTACCCCACTCACCCCCATCACTCTTTACCAATCAATTTCACTCTCCCAACCCTATCCCCAAACCATTCACGTTTTTGGTGTAAAGGAGGAAGAGAAATCTTTACAAAAACCTTGTTTGTGAGATTCTTGGTAGGATTTGAAGTCCATAAGAGGTATGGATCCCCCCTTGATGTTTATATGAGGTTTTATTTTGAAATGGGTTTGATTTTTGGGATTTAAAATGGGATTTTGGGTTTGTGTTGAGTTTGGTCGGGTGTTGGATTTTTGGTTGTATTTAGGTGTATATTGAAGGTTATAGTGTTTTTGTATTGTTGATGTAATGGTATTTGAGTTGGGATGGATTGGGAAAATATTTGAGGTGAAAAAATGGTGAAAATCGAGTTGCAGGCAGCGGCGATCGATCGCCCGTTTCTGGCGATCGATCGCGCGCAGGCAGTGCGCTGCAGGAGCACTTGGTGATCGATCACCATGTTTTGGGCGACCGATCGGTGGGCCTCGCGATCGATCGCGCCAAATGTGGCGATCGATCGCCGAAGGCAGAAAAACGTTGGCTCCGGCAGTGTGATCTCGCGATCGATCGGGGCCATATGGCGATCGATCGCGAGTCACCATATGTTGATATTTTGGTAATTTTTGTAGATTTTGGTATCGGACTATTATTGGGTTCTAATATCGGTTTGTGTGAATGTGTAGAACCATCCCAGGTGGCAACACAGCCAAGGAAGTGAAGTCCTGCCACATCCTACTTTTGGAAAGGTACATAGAGAGACGTACAGGCACCCAACGGTACATGTATCTTATATACTCATTTGAATATGCATTGTGGATGCAAGTATATATGGAATTGTGCATTGTAGATGCAAATACATGTTGAACTATGCATTATGATTGCATATGTGTATGATGATTGTTTGGTGCACATCCCATGAGTCATGGTTATATTAGAGTGATGATTTTAATGCTTTGCTGCTGTCACTTGAAGCGATGATAGAATACTTGCCGCTGTCATATTGTAGCGAGGAAAGAATACTTGCCGCCAGATGTTGAAGCGAGGGTATTGCCGCATGTCGCATTTGAGCGAGGTTATTCAATGCCGCTAATATGTCGAAGCGAGGGGTATTAGTGCCACTGTAATGACAAGCGAGGTGCATTAAAATACACTGTTATAACAGACTAGGGATTGGTGATTGGTGATAATGAAATGGTGATATGTCATGACATTTGTGGAACCATTAAATAATCTATTGATTATACTCATGAGTTATGGTACAGGGACAACCAAAAGGGAGCGTTTAAAATGCATTGAAAACATGAAGTGTTTTATAATTTCGGTTTATGCATTTACGCCTTATAATCATATTGTGTTGAATATGGATTATTATATGCTCATGAATTGGGGGTTGGGGGTTGTCCTTGTAGGTACATTTTGGCATAAAAAGGGGCTAAGGACGGGTTGAGGCGGTGAGCTTGTGAAAAGCGCTTTTGATAAGGCATGACAGGATTATTTTGTATAGTGTCTACTCTAGGAGTAGTGTAAAGCTATAGTGATTAACATTCAATTATTGGGGAATGCAATTAATCCATTTAGAAGTCCTTAACTTGGCATGTAATTCTTAAGGCTCAAGGCATCAACACGAACTTTTATACTCTGATTATACATGTTAGCTCTACTTATGCCTTTAATCCACACTTATGGTACTAGGGTTCTTACAGAAAGTGAAGCAAAGAGGTTGTTGATCCAAGGTAGGATTAGCCAACTGTCTCAAGCTTTGATTCACAGCCATGTTGTTCCTCTCTTCTTCTTCCTCAAGTCTCCTCGCTTCTCTTCTTCTCCGATGTAGTGTCCTCTCGATCTTAGGATCGTAGTGAAATTATCTTCGTGATTAGACGATTCACCTGTACTCATCAACAAACCAAAGTAGTAGTGCGGGATGATAATAATAAAAAAAAATTAACACGAAATAAATACCAATGCCTTCCCCGGCAACGGCGCCAAAATTTGGTAGCGCTTATTGCGTACGCCCAAATTAAACCCTTTCAAGTTAATACCAGTAATGAATGTAGTGAGTAGGGATCAATCCCACGAGGAAGGATGTATTTTTTTGTGCCAATTATTCAAGCAAATAGTAAAAAGGGGATTTTTTAATTTGATTAACTACTACTAAGCAAAATCTATGATTTAAACTAATGAGCAAAATTAAACTAAAGTAATTAAAATTATGAGAAAAACGATTCTTGGTTTTCAATCGACTCTACCTTGGATTTATGCATTCAATCATCAATGATCACAAAAGATGTAATTTTTACTTGAATATTCATCACTGGAGACTGTTATCTTAACTTATGCCTAGTTAAGATAGCCAAACATTCACAATATCTAGATGACCAATCTAACAATAATGCATAACAATCAGGGCAATCAAATCAGAAAAACAATTGATATTCAATAAAAATTTATAAAAGAACAGCAATCTCATGAAAAACATAAAATCCAAGGTATTGTCTTCCTTTAACCAAGAATCAAAAGTTTTTAGCCAAGCATGACTAAATTAAAAAACCATCAAATCTATTCTAGAAAACATTAAATCAATAGCAAAAGGATTACTAAAGGGAATCACGATTCCGGATCGTCACTTCCGTCTTCGTTCTTCAAGTCGTTCTTCAAAAGTTTGAAAGAAGTCTGAAATTATTCTCTAGGGAGGCTGATTTTTGAGTATATAGAGGTTAGGAGGCTGATGGGGTAGGTTAGAGCCCATGTAGGAATGAAAGAAATCAAGTCTCCAAACTTTCCAAAACACAGCTGGCGATAGATCTCTACAAGCTGGCGATCGATCGCCAACTTATTTTTTTCAGCCAGAAACTTCTCGCGATCGATCGCGATAAAATGCCGATAGATCGTGACTTCTATTCTTTCGTCCAGTAACATTTGGCCATCGATCGGTACAAAACGCTGATCGGTCGCGAAGACACAAATTTTGTTGACTTGATTTCTTCCTTCGACGATCGATCGGGACTTCTGATTGGCGATCAATCACGTCTTTTGTCCACCTTTATGCACTTTTATTGGTCTACTTTGATCCCTTGTTAACTCCAATGCATTTCTTGACCATTATTTGCGCATGTTAACTCGATTTCTTTGTTTCCACCTACATATAAACCATTATACGATTAGGTAGTATATGTGTCAAATTATCTATCAAAATATACCAAATCGTATACAATGAACCCCAATAGATATTTCTATTTCTAGTCACATCAGATATTCTTGGTTCAATTATAAATGTGCTGATGTTTATAAACATGATATCCAAATTGGTTTCTAAACTGGTGGGCAAAATATGGCACTACCCAAAATATACTTCCAGAAATATTTAAAATTATTTAAATGGATGGATTGATATTTCTCCTAAAATGATTCAACTTCAAAACAAAGTTTTGGTATTGAAGGAATAACATCTTTTTATTTCTTCACAGAATTTTCAATTTCATGGATCTGGAAGTGGTCGCCCATAGTGTCTTATACTGATACTCAAACTCGGCGTCTTAAAATAAATTTGTGTTCTAAATTTTGGGATAAATTATTGAAAGAAGACCAAGAAACCAAACAAATGTTTGGTCTTGAAACTTTTGAAACTATTGCAGATCAAAATGAAAAATATCAAATTGAATCATGTTTGACAAATTCATATGATCAAACTTCGCCATTTGAACAAATTGCCAGAAAATTCAGAATGAAATCTGAAACCATGACTAAGGATAAAATGATTGAAGCATATCTTGAAGAAATGAAGAAAGATCTTTCAGGCAGATTCGATGATGGTAACATGTCTGGAAAATCAATTCCTGAAAATCTACAAGGTTCACAAGACCCTAATGTATCCTTTGATGATATCTTTGCCACATTCAAAGCCACCATGATAGAAAATGATGATTCATCATCCAAAGATAAGACTTTATGATGGCCGACATGACTTTATCAGAAAAAAGCAGATGCTAAAGAAAAAGCAGCCTCATGGCCGACATGACTTTATCAGAAAAAGCAGATGCTAAAGAAAAGCAGCCTCATGGCTGGCAACTTTATCAGAAAAAGAAGAATAATATGTGACTACAAGTCTTATGCTTTTATAAAAGTTTGTTATTCTTACTGTAGTTATTATGTGTCTGAGTGTGCCTACTGTTTAGGCATCTTAGTTATTGTTATGTACTATTTTTATTTGGGTTTGAAGTCCGGGATTGATGTCCGCACAATCTATATAAGCATGTCTTATTTTCGTTAAAAGGCTGACTGAAAAACATTCCATTCTACGTTGTAAAATATTTTCATATCAATAAAAAATTTGCGTTTGTATTCAACTTCTGCTCTTCATTATTGTAAGTATTTTTTATTAAAAAATATTGTTATTATTTACTTTAACATGATAGGCTAATTATTACTTGTGTTAGCTTGAACCTCATCTATTGGGTTTTGGAAATCCGAATAATCTTGGTTTTGATGTTAACAAAACTTGTTATTGTGTTGCTAACATATTTCATCAAGTGTACAGTTCATAGATGATATCTTACAGCTTGATGATTAGAAAAGAAATGGGTTGAAGTAAACTGGACCAGTAGACAAAAGCAAAGGTCTACTGGACCAGTAGATACATCCAGCAGACCTTGAGCGCTGCTGACTAAATTGATCATCTACCGGACTACCAGCAGACCTCAAAGCTCCAACTGTAGACGTCGACCAGTAGACCTTGGACCAGCAGACCTCGAAGCTCCAACCAGTAGATGTCGACCAGTAGATGATACAAGTAACTCAATCTACTGCTGCACCCAAGACCTAGTAGACCTTGGACCAACAGACCTCGAAGCTACAACCAGTAGACGTCGACCAGTATACCTTGAGCAATAGACGTCGAGAAGCAAACTTTGAGCAATAGAGTTCGACCAACTAGTAGATGTCGACCAGTAGACGTTGAGCAGTAGACTCAACCAGTAGAGGCCAGCGGATTCGAACCAGTAGAGGCTAGCAGACTTCGAACCAGTAGAGGCCAACGGACTTCGAACCAGTAGAGGTCAACAACTCGACCAATAGACTTACAAGTAGATCTGCTCTATTGGAACAAAGCAGCAGCCTTCCAGAAATAGCCCAGAAGCAGAATATGTCAGTTGCAATGTTTGAAAGCTTACCAAAACTGTTATATTCTTGTATCTAACGTATATATCATTACTTGGGGCTATATATACATGAGTTGAAAGCTCAATAACAGCTGATTGAAGATCAATCCAAGCCTTCAAAAGCAAACCCACTTGAGATTCAATTGTGGAACTTCAAAGACAAAAGCTGCTAAATGTAGAGCACTCCCCAAATCTTTGGCACCTGTTACCTTGCTTTATCAGATTCATTATGGAATCATTTGTGCCTTTGTATTCACTCTATTCATTGTATTTGTGAGCTAAAATAGAAGAGTTAATACCATTGTAATAGTTTGTGATTCATCACAACTGGATGAGATGTCTTTATATGTGAGGCATTAAAGAACATACATAGTTGAGTTGCTAGGAGTTCTAGTTGGATGGGGAATGCCCAATGGATCGGCTTTGTACAAAGAGTTGTATAAATCAAAGTCTTCTAGTGTAACCTTCCATGAGATGGAAGAAGGGGATACGTAGAAGCGTTGTGCTTCGAACTTCCAGAAACAAATGCTTGTGTTTTTTTTACTTTACTTCATTTATTTACCTAACTGTTTTTACATACTTTCTTGGATATCTTTAAAATGCATTTCAAATGGTTAATCGATTTTAGAGCGGGCTATGTCGAGTGTCTTCCACTCGGTTTTGTAACCGAACTTGATATAATCTCTCGGTGCAATTATTTCAAGAACACGAGCTATTGAAGCTCAAGTTGGTTGAACTCAGGTGTGGAATGACAGCCCACCCTCGAAGTCGATCCTAACATCATCTACTTGCTTATTTACTAGACTGATCCATATTATTCTTATGCGTAAATTATTCCAGATTTGAACATTAAGACTGGCATATGAGAAATGTTGTACTGTCACCCGCCTATGATGGATTGTCGATTATGGTGTTTTGTACTATTATAGTTCAAATATAGACGTTTTATATTATGTAAGTTCCTAGTTTTATGATCGTTCATATGAGGCTCATAATTTTTTATTATTTTATTTATTATTATTATTATTATTGTCAACAATCATTAATAATAATTATTATTAAGACGATGGGTTGAGTTTTAGATTGGTTTAGAATTAAAAATAATTTCATTTCATTAATACCATTTATTTTTAAAGTACCAACCATAATTCATAAGATTAAAATTAAGTAAGGAATAAGTTTTACATTCCTTTCTCATTCCTTATGATAACATCATAGAAATTGTATATTTCTACAATCCATTCTCATTTCTATTCACACCTTCTTCCATTCATGCATACCAATCTAGGGATGCCTCTTTATTGTTCGTTGTCTGATTCACGTGGAAGGGTATTAAACAATAAAATTATTGTTATTTTCTCTAGTTAACTACTTAAGCTATAGGGACATATAACACTCTTAGAACAAGAATCACATCTTTCCTTTTATGTGTAGGTGAAAGCCCAAAGCCCAACTTTTTGGGTTAAGTGAACTGAAATTACTAGAAATTCCACTTTGGTTTTATGAAACCTTTGAGGTTTGTTTATATTGAGAAATAAATCATTGAATGTAGTAATGTTGAAAATAAAGGTGTCCCACGCGCGTCGTCCATCCCTCGGCTCGGCTAGCGCGCGTGCCGCTGCCGCGAAAGCCCTATCTTTTTACTACTAGATTTTCTGGGAAGAAGTATCTTTTCATATTCATGACTTTTTCACCTCCTGTTTTTAATGCTGATTTAAGTATGAGACTTAAATCACAGATTAATGTTCAGACTCTTCAGCTATCCCACTAAACCTTTCATTAAGTTTTTGACCTTTGAGAGGTCTGTTGCTCAGCTATATAAGCTGCACCAGTTTCAGTCTTTTAACATCCAAAAAACATTGTTCGTTCATACATTTCATACGTTTGAGAGTACTGCACACTACTAGTGTTCAAGAGAGTCTGCTCGGATTTCTGCTTCATTCCGAACAAGGCGATTGGGTGTTGTACCTGGGAACTCTCTTGTCCAGGAGGCCAGAAGCTTGTAGGCGGGAAAATTTGAGTTTACAGGCACACGGCTTGTTGTGGCCTCGTCCAGTTCCAGTTTCCAGTTTTTCGAAGACTTTGAACAATATATATAAATTGTTGCTGTGAGTTTACTATTTCGGTATAATTTTTTTTGCATAATCATTGTAAAATGATTAAATTCGTCTATTTAAATATACAGAACCAACAATCGTAAACTCAAATTTCTTTATTTGAAAGTTTTTTTGTGTTCTTTACATTTCGGATTTTAATCGATTCCAATCTCAAAATTGTTACTGCTCAAGTTTTTTTTTTCAGACACCGTTTCTGCACTGTTTAAGGATTTTCTATTGTTTTAAAACTATTTTGATATTATTTGTGGTCTTCATTTGTGTTATGTTTTAGCTAATGGCTGACCAATTCCAAACCAAAATCCTGAGAATACTGAGATTCCAGTGGTGAAAGCTAGTGGGCGTTGAGGTGGCTTTGTCAGTTCTGAGAAATCCAATACCGTTCTCTCAATTTGAAAAATCGGAAAAGTTCAAAGGTTCTAACTTTAAGAGTTGGTAGCAGAAGATTATGTTTTTCTTGAACACCTTGAACTTGACCAGGATTCTCAAAGAGGAGAAGCCAGTGGAGGACAAAGATGATTCTCAATCTGCTGTAATAGTCGAATCGTGGCTGAGCGCCGACTACCTCTGTCGTAACTATGTACTGAATTCTCTGGATGAAGCACTTTTCAATGTGTATTCCCCCAAAGAAACTGCGAAGGATCTTTGTGAATCGTTATAAATGAAGTACAACGTTGACAATGCAGGCGCAAAGAAATTTGTAGCCGGACGATTCCATGACTATCTAATGGTAGATGTCAAGAGCGTTGTTGAGCAATGCGAAGAGCACACCTGATATATCATGAACGTGTTGCCAAAGGTATGGGGCTAAATGATGCCCTCCAAGTGGCGATGAGGATTGAAAAATTACCGTCATCTAGGAAGGACTTCAAGAGCTACCTGAAGCACAAGAGAAAGTTGACAAGAAATCATTTGGAATGATTTCCAAGGCCAGCGTGGTTGAAGTTGGGGACATCTCCCACGGGAATAAGCGCAAACACACTTTTGATTCCAAGGGAGATACTCAGAACATGAGGTTCACCGGTGACTGTTACGTGTCCGATAAACCTAACCATAAGGCCAAGGACTGCACTCAAAGCCAAATCATTGAGGGTAAAAGGAAGGCAGTCCCAAATAGAGGCAAAGGCAAGAAGTCTGCTCATGCCCACATTATTGAGGACTACATGAGCTCAGACATGGATGACATGCATTTGACTGCAATGGTGTCAGAGGCGAACCTTGTTGGTGGACACTGGGGCTACTCGCCACATATGCGCCAACAAATGGATGTTCAATACCTACCAACCGGTAAACGATGAGCACTGCTACATGGGAAATTCAGCAGTCTCAAAAGTTGAAGGCAAATGGATGGTTGTGCTAAAGATGACTTCCGGCAAAGAGTTGACTCTTACCGAGGTGCTCCACGTGCCAGAGATCCGAAAGAATCTCGTCTCGGGAGCAGTGCTAAACAAGAAAAGGCTTAAGGCTTTTGTTTGAATTTGACAAAGTCATTATGTCCAAGGGTGATATGTTCGTGGGCAAAGGCTACTTGGCAAATAACTTCTTCAAGATGATTGTAATGACTTTAGCTCCTAAGGCTAAGTCTAGTATAGATGTTGAGATTGATGTAAATGCAGCCAATGAGGCTAGTATCAAAATAATGTAATTACTGTTGCCAATGTGGCTAATAAAACTATAAAGTTTGATTATTCTTGTGAGTCGTTACATTTATGGCATGGTAGATTAGGACATGTGAATTATAAGTCCTGACAAAGGCTAATGTCTCTTAATCTATTACCAAAATTTAACATCAATCATAAACACAAATGTGAGTGTGATACCCGAAAATTAATTGTATTAATCATAGAGTGATTATAATCCTTGATTGATTTTAATTATGGTAATTATGAGATAATTACGGTGTTGAGACTCCCGGGTATGTTAGTTCGGTATCGGGGTTGTTGGATTCAAAGGTTGAGATTTTATTCTCATTGAGGAGTTAAACCTTGGAATTGTGTTGGTAATGGGTTTGGAGCCCGAGGAACTTGGGATCGAGGTTTGCGATGTAATTGAGTGAGTGGGAGATAATTAATGAACACATTTTGATATTTTAGAGTTTTGGTACGAGTATTTGAAACTCGGGATTTTGGAGCCTTGGTACTATATATACCAAGTGGACTTGCTGTTCAATCATTCTCCACTCTCTACTTCACGCCTCTCTCTTCCTCCCCCCAACTCTACCCTTTTTTCTTCTCTTTTCTCCCATGGAGAAAAATCAAGCAAGGCTAGATTTTGGAGCGATATATCTCAAAGATTTTTAGGTAAACTCTTTAACCTCTAGATTATCTTCGTTTTGATTATGGTGTTGTGAAGTTTGGTTAAGTTTGGGGTTAGGTTTGAGTTTTGTGAGATTTTGTAGAAATTGTTAAATTGATAAGTTAGTGTTTTTATGCATTTTAATGGAGTTTTTGAGGAGTATGGGGGTGTCGGTTGTGTTGGATTTTGAGTTTTGGTGTGAAAAACACCATTGAAGCAAAAAACTTTCGAAAAATCACGGGTCGCGATGATCGCGGCGTTGCCGCCGATAGATCACGACACGTTGCTGAAAATTGGTGACGGTGAACAGTGCTCGCAATCGATCGCGAGCAAGTTGGCGATCGACACGAAGAGGCAGTGGATTGTGGCGATCAATCGCGGAGGTTTTATTTTTGGCAGTAAGATTTCGCAATAGATCGCGAGAAAACGACGGTCGATCGCGGCCCCTGTTTTGTTGTTTTTGAAATTTGTTGAAATGTCGGGATTTTGGAATGTAATATTTATGGTAGATTTTCTTGATGATGTCTACATTCCAATGAATATATATTACATATTAAAACGTGTTGGCATGAGTTGAACTTTAGTAAGATATACTACTCGATCGAGTTAATCGTTAACTCAATAAGCATGGAGTAAAATGGGATGCCTTTAGTAGTATACAGAGTTCTGTAATTGTGATTAATCACCATGTTAGAATGATATATTTGGAGGTTGGGTACGTGCTTGAGTATGTGGTTATGTACACTTAATTGATTGTGAATTATGAACTGTGTATATCGAATAATTCACTGGGTCATGGGGCAAAGGCAACGATTGGTTCTTGCTATTGGATTATAAGGTACGTATGCCGTACGAGCATAGTTAGATATATTATTGTCATGCTTAATTAATAACATATTGTTGTTGCGATAAATGGTATGTGTTATGAATTGTGGAGATGTCGTTGTTGAGCGAACACCGAGTATGATGTTGTCGTTATTAAGCGAGTATTGGTTATGATGTTGTCGATGTTGAGCGTGTAATAGGTTAGAATGACGCCGCTGTTGAGCGAGCGATGCTGATACGATGTGATGAGATTGTGAAATCATTAATTGAGAGATATTAGGTTTTTGTAAATCATTAATGTAATGATTTGACTATAATTGATTATTGAATTGACGGTTTGAGCATGAGTATAATTAATCAATGTAATGATTAACTGATTTTGGAGTTTGATGATTTTGGTGATTGTGAGAACATGAACAACATGGGAGATCCCATATGGTAATGGTACACACATGGAGTACTCTCTAACTTTACAGCTTTATATTCTGTAAATTATGAATTGTGAAATTGATGATATTGAGATTGTGCTATTGTTATGTTCACCCCGTGTGGGGGCAGTTCTGTTGAAACAGGTAGAACATGTACAACAGTGGCTTTGTAGATGAGTTCGAGCTAGTGATTGGGAATGCTCCCAGGACCGAGATACCAATGTTGGTATTGTTAATAAGACTGGTTCTTGTAGATACATATTCAATTATTTAAGAACTCGCGTGTGAGCATTTTGAATAAGTGTATATGTCATGTATAAAATGGAAACTTCTCTTTTCATTTACGTATTGATTCCAATTATTGAGAATATAATTGCATGATGAATTGAGAATATGATTGGTGCATTGTGAAGTGTATAATTATGTTAGTTGAATTGGGTTGAGAATTTGACATTAAGAGAACTTATGTCAAAAAATTTATAGATATCATGCCATTGTTATTACAGCATATATGAGAATTCCCTAACGATATAAAAGTATGCACTAATGTAGGTGACAATGCACTAATAGCGGGTTAAGGACGTGGGGTCCTTACAGTGAGACTTGTGTAGATGCCAAATTAACCAAGTCTTCATTTCACTCAATTGAGCGAAGCACTGAGCCGTTAAACTTGATCCATACAGATGTATGTGATTTAAAGTATGTACAATTTAGAGGCGGTAAAAATTATTTCATAACTTTTATCGATGATTGTACAATATATTGTTATGTCTACTTAATGAGAAATAAAGACAAAGCAATTGACATGTTCATTCACTATAAGAATGAAGTTGAGAATCAACTCGATAAAAAGACTAAAAATCTTCGAAGTGACTGAGGCGGTGAATATGAGTCACATTTTGCACAATTAGGTGATGAGAGCGGCATTATTCATCAAACTACTGCGCCTTATTATCCCGAGCAAAATCGTATTCCAGAAAGGAAGAATAGAATGCTTAAGGAAATGATGAATGCAATGCTTATAAGTTCTAATTTACCTCGGACCTTGTGGGCAGAAGCTCTGATTTCCACCAACTATGTGCTAGACAGAGTACCACATAAAAGGTTGGATAAAACGCCTTATGAATTGTGTAAAGGTCGTGCACCTTGGTACAAATTTTTAAGGGTTTGGGATGTCTAGCAAATGTACCGATTTCTCCTCCTAAACGGAATATGATAGGACCTAAGACAGCGGATTGTGTATTTATCGGATATGTGCAAGATAGTAGCTCCTATCGATTTCTGTTACAGAAGTCGGATAATGCAGAAATGCATTTAATTACTATCATTGAAGCTATGGATGCTTCATTCTTTGAGTAAATTCTCCACAAAACTCAGACAGTGACTGAAAACAATGTCGAGAGATATTGGGGGATAGAGAATCTCAAGAGAATGTAGAATCACCTAGACGAACAAAAGAGCGAGAAAAGAGAAGTCTTTTGGCTCGGATTTTCTAAGATATCTGTTGGAAAAGGATCTGGCTACTTTCAAGGAAGCAATGTCCTCTCAAGACTCTAATCTTTAGAAAGAAGCGGTGAGCAGTGAGATAAAATCTATCTTTCATAATCATACTTGGGAACTAGTGGATCTTCCTGCAGGTTGTAAAGCACTAGGCCACAAGTGGATCTTCAAGAGGAAGATGAAAGCTGATGGTACGGTAGATAAGTACAATGCTAGATTTGTAGTCAAAGGCTACAGACAAACTGAGTGTGCTGATTATTTCGACACATTTGCTCCTCTATCCAGGAAAACGTCGATAATGTTAATAATTACATTTGCTGAATTATATAACTTAGAGATCCATCAAATGGATGCAAAAACTGATTTTCTAAATGGAGATTTAGAAGATGAGGTTTACATCGATCAACCTGGGGTTTGTAGTTTCAGGTAAAGAAATGAAGGTGTGTAGACTTGTGAAATCCTTGTATGGATAAAACAAGCACCTAAACAATGGCACGAAAAGTATGATAGTGCCATGCTTTCAAATGGGTTTAAAACAAAGCAATGCAATAAATGTGTCTATGTGAAATGAGACAACACAAACTATGTGATAGTATGTCTCTACGTGGATGACATGATAATTGTTGGTAATAACAATAATTCAAAATTACCAAGAAAATTTTGAGATGAAATACCCCAGGTCTTGCAGATGTGATTCTTGGGATGAAAATCACCAAATATGAAGATGAATATTCTTTCTCCCAGAGTCATTATGTCAAGAAGATACTTGACAAGTTTGACAAGGGAAATAATACAATCGTGAGAACACCTATGGGGGTGGTGTCAAATCTTTGCAAGAATCACGGAGAAGGTGTGCGACAAATTGAGTGCTCTAGGGTCATTGGCAGTCTAATGTACCTCGTGGATTGCACTAGACCTGATATAGCTAACTTAGTAAACAGATTGGGCATATATACGAGTATCCCAGTTATGAGCACTGGAAAGCAGTAGCTCGAGTTCTTAGATATCTAAGATACACTTTTATATGGATTACATTATACGAGATATCCAGAAGTTATTGAAGGGTTCAGATGCAAATTGGATATCGAACTCCAAGAATGTAAAGTCCACGAGTGGATATAACTTTATAATTGAGGTGCAGTTGTTTCATGGAAATCATGCAAACAGACATACATTGCTAGATCAACTATGGAATCTGAATTCATAGCTTTAGATCTTGCAGCAGAAGAAGCTGATTGGCGGCGTTTCTTGGAGGACATTCCAATATGGTCAAAATCTGTGCCGCCATTAGCGTGCACTGTGATAGTCAGTCAGCTTTGGGGAGAGCACAAAACAATATGTATAATGGGAAATCTCGACACATACGTCGGAGACATAAATCCGTGAGAAATCTGCTGAAAAGCGGTGTTATTTCTTTAGATTATGTGAAATCTAAATAAACATTACGGACCCATTTACAAAGGTCTACCAAGAGACAGAGTAGAGGTTTCATCGAGGGGAACGGGGTTGAAGCCCAAGAAATTGATTTCTAACCATGATGGCAACCCAACCTGAATTGTAAAATCGAATTTGTAGGTTCAATGGGAAAACCGAATTGTGGGGGGAGATTGAACAAAGCACTCGGGAAAATGAGTTCCTTACCTATTCCTCTGATGAAAGAGTGATAGACCTGTATTTTGGGAAGGCTGAGTTCATGATCTTAATGATTCTTCTATCTTGAGATGATAAAGAAGGGGGTATGACGGGATACGCTTTAGGAGAAATCGCTTATAGTGAATGTGAAGGGACGCTTCTATGAGATGACCTGGGGGCTAAATATCTAGAGCATTTGATGAAACATCTAAGGCAGTTCAGGGCCAAAATAGACAACAAAGAAAGAACCAATAATAGTGTGGAGATAAAGATGTGTGAGTATTGTTGTCTAGGTATATATAAAAAGTCGAACAGCTCAAGGTATCGCGTCCACTAGTTGACAATATATCCGATGATACTTCACTAAGGAAGGTTCAATGTTAAACACCACCTATCCTGATACAGTAAATTCTCGAAGTACTCTCATATATGCATTTTGGTGCATTGTGTAATTTCTTCTCCATTAGCATTCATGTGGGGGATTGTAGGTGAAAATTGTTGGTGAAAGTCCAAAGCCCAATTTTTTGGTTTAAGTGAACTGAAATTGCTAGAAATCCCACATTGGTTTTATGAAACCTTTGAGGTTTGTTTATATTGAGAAACAAATCATTGGAGTGTAGTAATATAGAAAACAAGGGTGCGCCGTTTGTCCGCTCCGCTCCGCTCGACTCGCCTCGCCGCGCCGCATCGCTGCCGCGAAGGCAGTCTTATCTTTTTACTACTCGATTTTCTGGGAAGAAGTGTCTTTTTCATATTCCTGATTTTTCACCTCCTGTTTTTAATGTTGATTTAAGTATGAGAGTTAAATCACAGATTAATGTTCAGACTCTTCAGATATCCCAATAAACCTTGCATTAAGTTTTTGACCTTTGGGAGGTCTGCTGCTCAGCTATATAAGTTACACCATCTTCAGTCTTTTAACATCCAAAAAACATTGTTCATTCATACATTTCATATGTTTGAGAGTATTGCACACTACTAGTGTTCGGGAGAGTCTGCTCGGATTTCTGCTTCATTCCTAACAAAGGTGATTGGACGTTGTACCTTGGAGCTCTCTTGTCCAGGATGCCAGAAGCTTGTAGGCGGGCAAATTTGAGTTTACGGGCACACGGCTTGCTGTGGCTTGGTCCAGTTCCAGTTTCCAATTTTCCAAGACTTTGAACATAGTATATAAACTGTTGTTGTGAGTTTACTAATTCAGTATAATTTCTTTTTTCATAATCATTGTAATCTGATTAAATTAGTCTATTTAAATATACAGACTCAACATTGTGTTGAGGTGGTGAAGTGATAAAAGAGCAAACCCCTATACACAAAGCTCATGTTATGTGCAGTTTGGTGGCTACTTTGGGCCGAATCTACGCAGCCTTCCCTTGCATTACAAGAGACTGTTTTTACGACTCGAACCGGTGACCTCCAAGGTGGTGAAGTGCTCCCTTTGGTAAATACTTGAGAATATTAGTAGCTTGAGTCTTGATATTTACTGTGGTCAGTCAATTTTCAGTCGTTGATTCGTATTTTTGATGCTCTTCCCAAGTACTCACAATCCTGGAATGCATGTGACAAGTTGAATCCATAAAAAGATTGCCACTGGCATTTATATGGCAGAAGAAAATGACAGGCTTTCTGTTAAACTAGGAAACATTTAAAAATATCGGCAGTGATATTCAGTGCATATATACTACTTATTTTTTGACATGCTCATTGCTACTTTAATTTGATTTTCACAATGTGCATTTTCATAAATATTCAACTGCTGCTTGGAAAATGAGACAAAACCAATATGGTAGTTATTTGAAAACTAAGGTTTGAGGGAGAAATGATATTTTGGATTATCATTTTTCCCTCAAACCTTAGATTTCTAACTGTGGTATGGATTTGAAACAAGTATACTTGTGTCTTGTTTGAAATCCTAAATCATGCTGCAGTGTGATGAAGCTCAATAGTAGTTGTATCACTTCAGAATTATCCTTCAGTTTTCACATATCGACTCTTGATAATGGCTATGACATCCTTGCCTTTAAGATTTTTTGTGTTATTTTAAAAATATCCTCTTCCAAAAAGAAGTTTGATAAGGAAATAGGCACATTGTTGCAACTGAACTCTAGCAGGACACTCTGATATTTTTGCTGATAGGATCAATCTTTAGTTGCTAAGTTTACTTTATGCGTCAAATGGTTGTATTTTATTTAATATTTAACCGAATCCTACTTTTTAGGAGGGGAAAAAAAAACTTTGATAGCCTAAAATGATCGAGTTTTCACAGCAGGACAAGCTTGGGCTAGAATTCAGTTGTAGTATATGATGTGAGTCAGTTTGCTTTGGATCACACCATTTCGCGCTCCTTAGGCTTGCTTAACTCTTAAACCCAGTAGTCCGCCAAGAAATGTTGAAATCATTCCGGGTCATATCTGGTATTGAATCCACTAAAAAATTAATTCGGATCTTACCCCGAACACACCCATATCTTTTTGCCAAATTCTAATATGTCTGTACTGACCTCACTCGAAAAAAAATGAGGATTAGGCTATTTTTAAGGTCGAATCCTATATCATCATGAGAACCTCCAAACCCACCAATGAAAACATTATTTGTCGCAAATTTTTTAGTCAAATGTATGGAAAAGTTGGGAACTGTCCGTAACATATGGTTGTAAATCATTGAATTACAGGACCACCCTAGCACAAATTTTTTTGAACGCCATAGGGTGGTCCTTTTTAGCTGTTACAACCAAAATCTCTACCCTACCTTAATTTCAAACCCGCTCATTAAATGTACCCCCACAAACAGACCGTGCCCGTTTCGCCCCACTTTAATTTGGATCCCGTAAAGTTTATACAAATTCATGGCAATAATGAGGTGATATTATCAACTTATTCCTCATAACTCCATTGAATTTGAAGTGGCATATACAATACTCATTGCATATATACGTACTTCTCTTTTGAGATTACGAGGTGTGTGTGTCCCAATTTGCCGGAACAAAAGGAAGTGTGCAATAACACTTTTTTCCTTGATGAGAATTATGCAGATCGCAAATATCTATGTACCTGTATGCAGGTGCGGCTGCATAAGGGGCTCGGGTTAGCTACCATTTTAATCTCTGACTACATGCATGCCTTGAGGTTTTATTGTTGTTACCCTCGGGGTGATGCCCTAGGGGCATCCAACCATCCATGTGAAATATTTTGATGGGTTTGGCATTTTCTTATCCCACATCGAAATGAGATGAGAAATCAACCAACCCTTTAATTATAAAAGAAGGCTTGAGGTCTTTGGTTTAAGTGCAGCAGTCAATAGCTTGTCTAGCAATTTTTGGTTTTAGATAAATTCATCTCTTGATATAGAATCTAGTAAAATTCTTAGTATGCTCTGTAGTTGCGGCTTTGACTGAGCTTCCATATCAGAAAAGATTTTATTAGGTGTCTTTCTTGTTAAGGGGAGAATTGGGAGTTATAAAGTGTGGCTAGTGAAAAAGCTTTGTAGGTGTGTTTGGGGTGAGAAGAGAAATTATGTGGTTGTAATAATTTTTATATATTATACTTTCTTCCCTGGTCCCTGTGGTTTTTCTCCTGATTTGATTAATTTTCACGTTAAATCCTTTTATGAATATTATTTCTCATTTGCTTTCTTTTCCTATAAAAAATGCAGATCCAATGCGGTGAATTTGGAGGGTCAAATTACCAAGATATTTCACATGTAATATTCTACATGAATGTTGCTTGATGCCATCCAAGGCACCACTCTTGGGATAGCATGAATGTATCCCTACAGGAGTTGGCTCAAAAGTACAAAATTCTTCATAAATGATGGGAGGTATGACTGTTGGGTGATGAGACGGATATCCAAGTAGTTGAGAAGGTCTTAATACTATTTTTATGTTTAAACATTCTGATTCCTTAAAACATCAAAGTGGATATGAGCTCTTATTCATCCCGATAAGATCAAAGAGCTCTCGATCTCCATAATTTTAATGACAATAAATATTAAATTCTTTTTTTTTGTTGGTGTTTCATCACTCTTTTATCGTATATGAATAAATGGCAACACGCAAAACTTCGTTTTCATCTTCCACTTGCCTTGCACTTCTCTCTTATAAAATTCAATATTCAAATTGGAAAGGCCCTAAATATTATATATATAATTTTTTTTTACAATTGATGGTGATGAACCTAAAATTGAGAAGCTAGTATGAATAAAATTTGTATTCTTCTATAAAATGAAATATAAAATCAAAAAATTTTCTCATAAAATATAATATTTTGCACGATTTTGGTCCTTGTTGCGCAACCAAAGAGGTCTCATCCACTTCATTTGACACCAATAATTGCATTAGAGAGCCCCAGAGCAATAACCGATTGGTAAGGGCTGAGGTAACGTGGGGGGAAATTCTTCGATATCGCAGGTTCGAATCCCGCATGGGACAAATTCTCCACTGACATATTGTTGGGGTTTGTTCTGGGTTTCGGTCTTGTTGGTCCGCTCCCTCAGATACCTGTCATACGTACACATCCCTCGATTTACCTGGTGGCGGTCCTGAGGGGCCGGGGTCGTCATCCAATGATTAGTCAGACGCAAACCTGGATACCTTGTTAAACCAAAAAAATATATAATTGCATTGGAGAGATCCAACCAAAAGATACCAAAATACTAAGCCACACACAATCAAAACCTCAAATCTTTGAAAAGATATATAAGAATATGTACATCATATTATACAAGGAGAAAGCAAAAAGTAGAAGATGTTGAAAAGGGCCATAGTTGGCTTAATAAAAAGACAAACTAGTTAGTGGGTACTCAACCTGTCAAATAAATTAAATTTAGTTTAATCTCTTCCGAACGACCAAAACCCCACAATTTAAACACTCTTTGTTTGGTAGTGAGTAGTGACTGTCTATATTATGACACCACCTTCTTGCACTAATGAGGGTGGTCGAATAGTTGTTACTCTATAGATAATATCATGTAAATATAATTGCTATTGGACGTGAATATCTTCATCCAATTAGTATCAACCAAATTGGTGCAAAGAGTGTGTATCCATCCACACGTGCTACCAGTGGCGGATGCAGGATTGTTAGGAAGGGGGGGGCAAAAAAAAATTTAAAAGAGAAAATTTAGGCCAAAAAAAATTTAGAGGTCAAAATATAATTTTAGGGGGGGCAAAATGTAATTTTTAAGGGGCAATTTATAATTTTCTAGGATGAAATCGCAATTTTTTAAAAAAAATTATTATTTTCAAGTAAAAAAATTTATTTTTTTGGGGCAAGGGGGGGCACTTGCCCCCCATTGCCCCTTTACAGATCCGCCCCTGCGTGCTACTGCAACCTTGCCTATTCTAGATTTCCAACCACAAAAATTACAAATTAAAGCAAAATGAAATTTTACGTAAATCTTCTGTTTGAGTCTCTGTGATCTTCTGGGTTGGCATGATCACCAAAGAAATGTCCAGATCCCATAACTTTTCAAGGTTTTCAATACATTGGTGTGTTGTGTGTGTATAAATGTTTTCGTGAAGATTCATTTCATATGAATAAAAAAAATATTTTACATATTTTGTTCATGAAAAAACATAGACAAACTTTTTAAAATTGCAATGTGATAGCATTGAGGATATTATTATTTTTTAAATATTTTTATACATTATGTATATGATGATAATGCATGTCGTCATCGTAGTCCTTAAGGATAGAAACCGTAAACAATATATATGTGGTATTGTGATGTCCGGGAATTAATGGTGTTAATCCCGGAGTAGTAATGATCCTTAATGGATTTTAATTGTGGCAATTATGAACTAATTGCGGTATTAGGACTCCCGAGGATTTTAAATCCGGTATTTGGAGTCGTTGGATCCAAGAGATGAGATTGTATTCTCATTGTGGTGATAACCTTGGAATTTGGTTTTTGGTGGGATTTGGGGTCCGGAGTACTTTGTACTGGGGCTGGTAATGGAAATAGAAATTGGGAGGTAATTATTGAAAACAGATGATTTTTAATGATTCATGATGTATTTGTGGAGGGATTGATATTTTGGAGTTTTGGTACTATATATACCAAGTACACTCGGTATTCCGTCATTGCACGGATTCCCTCTCTCTCTCCCCTCTCTCTGCGCTCAACCCCTTTCCCCATTTCCCCTATTTTCTCCCTTGTAGGAGAAATCGCTGGTAGCTTGGCTCGGGAGCCGGATTTCTCGAAGATAATCAGGTACCTTGTCTGCGATTTGGTTGTAGTATTGTTGATTTTGGTAAGGATTTGAGTTGGGTTTAAGGATTTGGGTTTTTAAAGATTTTTGGGTTGTTGTGTTTAGGGGATGATTTATAGCCCCTAGTTAAGGATTTATGTTGTATGGGGTGTGAGGATTGTTGTTGGAAAAAATTTTGCAAGAAAAACGCCATTTTTGGCTGATACAGGTCGAGGCGATCGATCCCTAGGGCGGGGCGATCGATTGCTGCGACGTTGGTGGAATTTTAAGGAAGATGAACAGTGAGGCTATCGACCGCCTCAAAGGAAGTGATCGATCGCCATGAGGCAGTAGCCAAATACACTGAGAGGCGACCGATCACCTGGAATGGAGCGATCGATCGCCAGTGCTGTTTTGTGGGAATTATTTTCGTGTTGAGTTTTCGATGCATGCTTTGCCCGGGGTCTTTTAAAATGGTTAATCGTAATGGTTGACGATATAATTGGGGTTTGTGAACGTGCTTGGGCACGTGGTTGCATGCTTGAATTTAGTTATGGATTATTAGTTGTGTTTAGCACATAATTCATCGGTCACGGGACCAAGGCAAGATTGGATTCGAACTACGGAATTATAAGGTACGTATGACGTACGAGCATAGCACTTTTATATAATTGCAACTGTTGAATGCATGGTACATTATATTGCAATAAATGGATAGACATTGGAAATTATATGGTGCCGCCTTTGAGCGAACAATGATTTGGATATTGTCGCCCTTGAGCGAACATCGGTTATGATGCCACTGCTATTGAGCATGCGTGATTGTAAGGATCCCTAGTTCCTTAAGTGCTGATTAAAGGCGTAATTAGAGCTAACATGCATCTAAAGAATATAAAGTTCAGTGTTGATGCCTTGAGCCGTTAAGATTACAGGCCAAAATAAAATTCCAAAAGGGATTAATTACATTCCCAACCAATTGAATGTTAATCCTATAGCTTTACACTACTCCTAGAGTAGAGACTATACAAAAGAATTAACCATGCTATGCTAAAAGCACTCCTAACTGGCTCACCGCATCAACCCGCCTCAGCTCGTCCGCCCAAAAGTACCTACAGGAACAACTCCAAAACCATGAGCATGTATATAAATCATATTCACGATAATATGATTGTAATTCAAATGCATAAACCGTAAATACGATTCACTTCCTGTATTTAATACATTTAAAAGCTCCCTTGGTTGTTCATGTACCACAATCATAATCAATGGATTATAATACCAATAATGCATGTCATGATATGCATCCATTCCATGTATACCAATGGTCATTTCCAGTCTTATTATATCAGTAGCATAATACCCATCGCGTTTACATGACAGCGGCATTAATACCCCGCGCTTCGACATATTAGCGGTATAATATCCCTCGCAATAGTAACTATGACTGCGGCATGATCCTTCACTTCGACATATTTGCGGCAAATATTCTTCATCGCTATAATATGACAGCGGCAAGTATTATATCATCGCTTCGACATGAAGGCGGCAAGTATTCTTCATCACTGGAATATAATCTCGACTCACAATCACATGCACAAATGCATCCAATATACACATGCAACCATAATGCATATCCAACCATGTATGCAACCATAATGCATAATTAAGACCATGTATGCAACCATAATGCATAACCAATTCAATGTGTATAAATACGTTTTACCGTCCGATGCCCGTACGTCTCACTACGTACCTTAGTCCCAAAATGTGTAGTGTCGTGGACTTTATCACCTAAGCTGTGTGGCCACCTGGGATGGTTCTACACATTCACACAAACCAATATTAGGAGTCAATAATAGTCCAATATCCAAAAAAATCCACAAAATAATCATTTTCCAAAATTCCCCTGCCTGCGATCGATCGCTGTGTCGAGGCGATCGATCGCGAGCCTTACTGATCGATCGACTTGACATGGCGATCGATCGCCAGACTTCACTGGCTCGAGGCGATCGATCGCGCCATTTGTGGCGATCGATCGCCTGCACTCGATTTGGCCACTGGCTCTCGGCGATCGATCGCAGCCGTTTGTGGCGATCGATCGCCACAACCAGAACACGCGATTTCCACCATTTTTGTGCCATTTTCTTCTCCAATCCACACCAACACATATACCGTCAAACCAACAACATATAAACACTAAAAACCTTCAAAATGCACCTTAAAACAACCAAAAATCCAACACCCAACCAAAACAATACCAACCCAAAACAAACCCATTTTAAAACAACCAAAACCATTTCAAATCCAAACCAAACACCAATAAAACACCAACGAGGTATCCATATCTCTTGTGGACTCCAAATCTCACAATAAATCCCACAAACCAAGCTTTTGCAATGATTTCTACTCCTCTTGTGAGCAAGTTTCGAAAATGGTGAGGGTTAGGGTTGTGGAGAATGAGTTGGGGATTTTGGTAAAGTGATGGTAGAGTGGGGGTATAGTGGGTTAAATGGGTTTAATTAAAATTGTACCCCAACAATTACCATGATGTATAAAATACCCCAACATGATATTTTAAAAGTATTTTACCAAAATGCATCAAAACCCCAATTAAAACCATGCTTTACCAAATAATTATCAATTACCATAATCAAACCACGATAACCCCCAATTTCCCAACATGCATAACATGCACCCCGAAATGCACCACTTGGTCACGCCTACCATGTGACTAAGCATTTCATCAAGATAATTAATTCCAACACATAATTTAATTATCACCATAAATAATCACATAAACATAACTAATGCCCAAATTATAATTAATTATTTCGGGGATATCACAATACTCCCCTACTTACAAGATTTCGACCTCTAAATCGCATGCACTTACCCAAATCGAAACTAAACATAAATCACATACCAGAGAATAGTTCCGGGTAGTGCTGCACTATATGCCGTTTCGTCTCCCACGTGGCCTCCTAGACACCCCTGCGATCCCACTGAACCTTGACCATCGGTATCACTTTGTTCCGAAGTCTGTGATCAGCCCTATCCAGAATCCTGACTGGCTGTTCCTCATAGGATACATCAGAATCTAACTGCACCTCAGAAGGCTGCAACACATGTGACGGATCCGCTCATACTTCCGCAACATAGATACATGAAACACATCGTGAATACGAGACAACGACGGTGGCAGTGTCAAACGGTAAGCCAAGGTACCGATGCGCTGTAAAATCTCATACGGTCCCACATACCTCGGAGACAATTTGCCACGCATGCCAAACCGAACCACACCCCTGAAAGGTAAGATCTTCAAAAAGACCCTGTCTCCTAACTGAAATTCCAACGGTCTCCGCCGTTTATTTGCATAGGCTGCCTGCCTGTCCTGGGCTGCCTTCATTTTCTGACGGATAACCTTTATCTTATCCTCCATTTCCCGAATCAGTTCGGGTCCTCCTACCGCTTTACTGGTCAAATCCTCCCAGTACAAAGGCGACCTACAACGCCGACCATACAGAGCTTCAAACGGAGCCATCTGGATACTCGCCTGGTAGCTATTGTTGTAAGAGAACTCTACCAAAGCCAATGAATCTTGCCACGAGGCATCAAACTCTAATACACAAGCCCGTAGCATGTCCTCGAGTGTCTGTATAGTACGCTCGGTCTGACCGTCCGTCTGGGGATGATAGGTTGTGCTCAACCTCACCTCAGTACCCAAAGCTGACTGAAGACCTCCCCAGAAATGAGATGTAAACCGCGGATCTCTGTCAGATATAATAGATACTGAAATCCCATGTAGTCTCACTATGTCCCAGACATACAGCTGAGCCATCCTCAAGTATGTGTATGTCATACTTAGGGAATGAAGTGAGCCACCTTCGTTAGCCTATCAATGATCACCCAAATGGCATCACAACCCGAAGTAGTCCTCGGTAAATGGGTCACAAAGTCCATGGATATGTGCTCCCATTTCCACTCCGGTATCTCTAAGCTCCTTAGCTCGCCACCAGGTCTCTGCCTCTCTGCCTTAACCTGCTGACAGATCAAACACCTCTTGACAAACGGGATCACATCACGCTTCATCCGTTTCCACCAGAATTGATCACATAGATCCTTATACATTTTTCTCCCCCCTGGGTGGATACTAAAGCGGCTACTATGAGCTCGCTCCAAGATCCCTCTACGCAACTCCGGCGTACATGGAATTACCCAACAGCTACCGAGTCTCAAAGAACCATCCTCAGCCACTCTGAATTTTGATGGCTGTCCCTGAAGTACCATTGATGACCATCTCTGGACCTCATCATCCGTTTTCTGGGCTTTCCTGATGTTCTCATAGATGTCCGGCTCTGCCAATAAAGTCGATACCCATACCGGCGATGCATCCACATCGAAATCATAGCCCAGATGGCAGCAAGAAGTCATCATAGCCGATAAGTACATGGCATCCTCCGCAGTACTCTTCACCTTCCGACTCAAGGCGTCTGCCGTCAAGTTTGCTTTCCCCGGATGGTACTCTATCTCACAGTCGTAGTCCTTGAGTAAATCCATCCATCTCCTCTGACGCATATTCAACTCCGCCTGAGTAAATAAGAATTTCAGGCTCTTATGATCAGTGTATATGGTAAAAGATGTACCATACAAATAATGCCTCCAAATCTTCATGGCAAAGATGATAGCCGTCAATTCCAAATCATGGACTGGGTACCTAGCCTCATGCGACTTCAACTGCCTAGATGAATAAGCTACCACATGCTTATCTTGCATCAATACACAACCCAAGCCCTGCAGTGATGCGTGAGTGTATAGAACAAACCTCTTGTTCTCCATAGGAATCACTAGCACGGGTGCTGTGGTCAACCGGTGCTTCAACTCCTGGAAGCTCTCCTCGCAAGCCTCTGACCAAAAGAATGGTACCCCCTTTTGGGTCAACTGCGTTAACGGCTTAGCAATCTTAGAAAATCCTTCGACGAAGCGTCGATAATAACCAGTCAAGCCAAGAAAACTCCATATCTCGGGCACAGAAGTGGGTGCAGCCCACTCCATCACAACCTCAATCTTCCTGGGATCCACTGATATCCCACTACTAGATATAACATGTCCCAGAAACACTACACTGCTCAACCAAAACTCACACTTGCTGAGCTTGGCAAATAACTGATGATCTCTAAGGATCTGGAGCACTGTCCTCAAGTGTTTCACGTGCTCTTCCTCGCTCCGGGAGTAGATGAGTATGTCGTCAATAAACACAATGACAAACTGATCCAGATAGGGTTGGAATACCCGGTTCATCAAGCTCATAAAGACAGTCGGGGCGTTCGTCACACCGAATGGCATAACTAGGAACTCGTAGTGTCCATACCAAGTCCGAAATGCTGTCTTCTGTACATCCTCCTCCCTGACCCGTATTTGGTGGTAACCAGATCTCAAGTCAATCTTGCTGTAAAGCATAGTACCCTGCAACTGATCAAATAAATCATCAATCCTTGGGAGAGGATACTTGTTCTTTACCGTGGCCTTATTCAGTTGCCGGTAATCGATGCACAAACGCATCGAACCATCCTTCTTCTTCACAAAAAGAACCGGCGCGCCCCAAGGCGATACGCTAGAGCGTATATATCCTTTGTCAAGGAGTTCCTGCAGCTGCTCCTTCAATTCTCTTAACTCCACCGGTGCCATTCTGTATGGGGCACGAGAAATAGCGGATGTCCCCGGTAATAACTCGATCCCAAACTCGACTTCTCTAGCCGGTGGGAATCCTGGAATCTCCTCCGGGAACACATCAGCAAACTCTGCTACCACTGGTACATCCCCAACTCTTAATTCTTTACTCTTTCCCGTCGTGTCATAGATGAGATAGCCCATGTGTCCATGCTCCAACAATTGGGACATTTTGGTTGCTGAAATCAACGGAATCTTCGCACGAGAACCGTTGCCATAGAAAGTCCACTGAATCCCCATAACAGATCTGAACAACTGTCATCTGCCGGCAATCTACCACTGCCTGATATCTGTTCAGAATGTCGATGCCCACAATGCAGTCGAAGTCTGACATACCCAAAACAATCAAATCTGCCTTTATCTCATTGCCCTCAAAATAAATGAGGCAGTCCATCAGAAACTGATCAGCAACAACTTTCTTTCCGGTGGGTGTCGAGACCAATATAGACACGTGGGTAACGGAGATGTGCACATATGATGTCTCTCCACAAAGTGCGCAGACACAAAGGAGTGTGAAGCACCTGTGTCTATCAAAATAAAGGCGAAATATGTAAATAAGAGGCACGTACCAGCTATCACATCCTCTGGAGCTGCATCGGCCTGCTCCCTGCTCAGTGCATAGACATGTCCCTGAGGTGGCCACATCGCCTGTCCTCCCATATGCCGAGGCACCATCGGTTGCCTCTGCTGTACCGTCCCACTAGAAAACCTCCCTCGACCTTCCCTAAGATCCGTCTGTCCTTCCCGATTAGGACAACGCCGAGCAATGTGGCCCGACTTGCCACATATGTAGCACGCAGAACAATCACGCATCAAATGCGGCCCTCCGCAAAAGTGACACTTAACATCTCCAACTCTACTAGCTTGAGTTGGTCCCCCAAAAGTAGATGTACCACCCCTCCGGTCCCCTTGCTTCCGGCTATCCGACCGTCTTCCGCTAAACCGGGAAAAAGAAGAAGTCCCACGTGACTTAAAAGATCCTCCCGAGGCCTCAGATTCTCAGATGTGGATCTTTGTGATGGAACTGGTGGGGGCACAGCATCAGTATAGGGACCCACCCCTATCTCTACCAACTCCACTCTAATAAGCGCATCATCAAAAGATGTCGGGTTGTTGGAAATAACCCGATCAAATAGTTCCGGTTGCAGCCCCTTTAGAAAGTGTCTCATCTTGGCATGTCCGTTTGTTGCGATATGGGGAACATACCTCAACAATGATGAGTAATGCATGGCATAATCCGATACCGTCATGCCCCCTTGTTTCAGATTAGTAAATTCATCCTACTTGGTTTGTCTAGCCGCAACAGAGAATTACAGGTTTAGAAACCAGGTTCTAAATAAGGTCCAGTCAATCACCATACCTTGGGCCCTCAACTCCATCACAGTCGTCTTCCACCACATAGAAGACTTTGTTGCCAGTTGGAATTCTGCCAGCCTTAACCAAGCCGTCCTAGCACACGGCGCAGACACAAATATCTGTTCCAATCTCTAGCCACTCTTCGGCCCCTTCCCCTATCTCTGTCCCCTCAAACATGGGCGGGTGGAAAGTCAGAAACTGAGTAAGACTATGCTCCCCGGGTAGTAATAACTGAGCCATTGGTTCTACTCCCACAGCAGGTGGAGGCAAATGATTTGTCTAACCAATGCTAGCATTCACACTGCCAATATCACCCACCTCTTCATTGAGGTTCCACAAGTTCATAGCTGCCATGCTGTAACACAATGGTTAACAACAATTCCAAACAATATATATGCTACACCATTAGATAATATAAATGATAAATAGCATGTTAGTATAAAAATTGTATACACAAATATGCGCCACATGCATAAACGTGCTCAAATGTAAACATCTAGCCAACCATGCTAAGGCTACCCTTCACTCGTTCCCGGGTTCTCTAACCACTGCTCTGATAACACTAATGTAAGGACCCTAGTTCCTTAAGTGCGGATTAAAGGCGTAATTAGAGCTAACATGCATCTAAAGAATATAAAGTTTGTGTTGATGCCTTGAGCCGTTAAGATTACAGGCCAAAATAAAATTTCCAAAAGGGATTAATTACATTCCCAACCAATTGAATGTTAATCCTATAGCTTTACACTACTCCTAGAGTAGAGACTATACAAAAGAATTAACCCTGATATGCCAAAAGCACTCCTCACTGGCTCACCGCATCAACCCGCCTCAGCCCGTCCGCCCAAAAGTACCTACGGGAACAACTCCAAAACCATGAGCATGTAATAAATCATATTCACGATAATATGATTGTAATTCAAATGCATAAACCGTAAATATGATTCTCTTCCTGTATTTAATACATTTAAAAGCTCCCTTGGTGGTTCCTGTACCAGAATCATAATCAATGGATTATAATACCAATAATGTATGTCATGACATGCATCCATTCCATGTATACCAATGGCCATTTCCAATCTTATTATATCAGTGGCATAATACCCTCGCGTTTACATGACAGCGGCATTAATACCCCTCGCTTCGACATATTAGCGGCATAATATCCCTCGCAATAGTAATATGACTGCGGCATGATCCTCCACTTCGACATATTAACGGCAAATATTCTTCATCGCTATAATATGAAAGCGGCAAGTATTCTATCATCGCTTTGACATGAAAGCGGCAAGTATTCTTCATCACTGGAATATAATCTCGACTCACAATCACATGCACCAATGCATCCAATATACACATGCAACCATAATGCATATCCAACCATGTATGCAACCATAATGCATAATTAAGACCATGTATGCAACATAATGCATAACCAATTCAATGTGTATAAATACGTTTTACCGTCCGATGCCCGTACGTCTCACTACGTACCTTAGTCCCAAAATGTGTTGTGTCGTGGACTTTATCTCCTAAGTTGTGTGGCCACCTGGGATGGTTCTACACATTCACACAAACCAATGTTAGGAGACAATAATAGTCCAATATCCAAAAAAATCCACAAAATAATCATTTTCCAAAATTCCCCTGCTGGCGATCGATCGCTGTGTCGAGGCGATCGATCGCGAGCCTTACCGATCGATCGCCAGACTTCACTGGCTCGAGGCGATCGATCGCGCCATTTGTGGCGATCGATCGCCTGCACTCGATTTGGCCACTGGCTCTCGGCGATCGATCGCGTCATTTGTGGCGATCCACCATTTTTGTGCCATTTTCTTCTCCAATCCACAGAAACACATATACCATCAAACCAACAACATATAAACACTAAAAACCTTCAAAATGCACCTTAAAACAACCAAAAATCCAACACCCAACCAAAACAATACCAATCCAAAACAAACCCATTTTAAAACAACCAAAACCATTTCAAATCCAAACCAAATACCAATAAAACACCAAGGAGGTATCCATACCTCTTGTGGACTCCAAATCTCACAATAAATCCCACAAACCAAGCTTTTGCAAGGATTTCTACTCCTCTTGTGAGCAAGTTTCGAAAATGGTGAGGGTTAGGGTTGGGGAGAGTGAGTTGGGGATTTTGGTAAAGTGATGGTAGAGTGGGGGTATAGTGGGTTAAATGGTTTAATTAAAATTGTACCCCAACAATTACCATGATGTATAAAATACCCCAACATGATATTTTAAAAGCATTTTACCAAAATGCATCAAAACCCCAATTAAAACCATGCTTTACCAAATAGTTATCAATTACCATAATCAAACCATGATAACCCCCAATTTCCCAACATGCATAACATGCACCCCGAAATGCACCACCGGGTCACGCCTACCATGTGACTAAGCATTTCACCAAGATAATTAATTCCAACACATAATTTAATTATCACCATAAATAATCACATAAACATAATTAATACCCAAATTACAATTAATTATTTCGGGGATATCACAGTGATATTATTACAATTGTTGTGAATGAATAATATATGGTTGTTGCAATCACTTGATATGCATTGGAAATTAAATGGTGTCGCTTTTGAGCGAGCAATGATAGGATGTTGTCGTCGTTGAGCGAACATTATGTGACGCCGCTATTGTAGAGCGAGCGACGGAATAGAAAGTGAGATATATAGAATACCTGCAATCATTGTTTAATGATTTGATATTATTGATTATGGTATCGGTATGCGGGAAACGGATTAGTTAATCAATGTAATGATTAACTGGCATTTGGGAATTGGATAATTTTGGTTATTTTGAGAACAAGAACAGCATAGGGGATCCGGATGAGGATGATGCCATCCTGGGAGTATCTTTTAATATTCATGGCATCTACATTGTGTATGAATTGTTATATTGTGCTTATGGGATTGGTGGTATAGGTATGCTCACCTCGTGTGGGGGCTGTCTCTGTTGGGACAGGTGCTACAGGTGCAGCAATGGCTTTGGAGTTGAGCTCGAGCTGTTGATTTGAGGTACTTCCAGGATTGAAGTACCAGAGCTGGTTGAATAAATATAACGGTAGATCCAGAGTTAAGATCGATCTATGAATGAGAGGTGCTTCCAGGATCGAAGTACCAGTAACGGTATTTGGTAGAGTATTTTATACATTGGATACATATTCATTCATTGTGTGCTCTCATGTGAGCACGTTTTTATGTGTATATAGAATGTATAAAAAGGGCATGGCTTTTCTCTCTTCATTTATTGTTACATGCAATTAAATACGGAATTGCTAAATGAACTGAGAGCAAGTTAGTGTATTATGAGGGTGCATGCTATGTAAGTGGTCTTGGTTTGGAAATTTGAATATTATGTAGTTCTAATGCAAGAAATTTTCTGGATGATATATGAAGCTATACTTGCATATGTTTTCCCCCATGATAATATGATTGTATGCACAAATGGTATGATTAATACACTAATAATGGGTTAATGACACGGGGTCCCTTACAGGTATAGAACTTTTTGAAATACATATTTCGGATAAAAAATAAATATAAGGGAAAAAGCTAAGTTACTGTCCGATTTCATCCAGACACTATTTCCACATTGACAAGCATATTTTATGTTAATAATTCATTTTTTTACAGATTTTGTTAATCTCAAAGTAGATATGTGCAGATTTTGCGTCTGAAGTGTTTAGAACAAGTCGATATCATTTTCTGATCATATTTAATGTACCTGCTACCAGTTTTCAATTTATTTAATTGTATATTATTTATTTATATTGTTACGTTAAGGAAACATGCTAATCTTAATTTTGATGTAACACAACTTATTAATTATTTTACTGATAAAATTATTGACTGTACAGTAAAATTGTTAATCGTTAGAGCACAACATCAGAGTTGAAAGAAGTACAATTAAGTGAAGTCAGATTAGCGGATGATCAGGAGAATTTATCATTATTTCAAACCAATTGACCTGAGACAAAAGTTGAGTGATTAACATAACTAATCACCATGACATCTGAGAATTAGTAGAACTAATCTAAGTCAGAACAACAAAATTGTGAGTAAAGATTAACAAAGAACATATTAGATGACTGACCAATAGTTGAATCCAACCTACTATACTAAATAAAAGTAATTTGTTTAGTATTACACTCAAGTGATTGCATATGAAGTCCAGTTGACTAATTCACAGAGCAGACGAAACAGAGATCACCAGAGTGATCGTCAGCAAGGAACTAACCGAATTAACACTAGCAGACCAGACCCTTATATCAGAAGACTTATCAGCAAGGTCAAATAACAAACATAGTTAATATGGTCGTTGGAAAGTCGAAGAAAGTACAAGGAGAATAAGAGACCGTACAGTCAGTTTCCAAGTGACATATTAATGTATTTGATGAGGATCTATTGCGATGGGTTCTTGTCTGCTGCTCTGAACCTATTCCCTGAAATCATTCACTTGATTGACCAGTTTGCCTGTTTGAGTCCAGCTGAGTGAGCTGCAATAACTCTGGTTTTAAAGTGTCTGCACCAAGAGATTAGATCGAGTTTAATTTAAAAACAGAACATAAGATACACGAACTAATCTGTTCTGAGACTGATTCAGAACATTAAGATCAGAGTAGAAATAAGAAGTCAAATATAAAAAGATATATGCACAAAGGTTTGTTTATCAAAGTTCGAAGATGATGCAATCCTTACATGTCACCCATTCTTTCACCGAATGAAAGGATCCAGTATAAGACTTTGATTTATACAAGTTCTTTGTACAAAACCACTTCAGCAAGCTTCCCTTGCTTCGCTGAAGCTCCTAGTTATCTTGTTGTTCCTCAACAGTGAACTCATCTAAATTCTCAATATGTTTAGACAATAAGTCTGACAGTTACACAAATCACTCATCTATGTTAAGCTCTCAATACAAATGTTGAGTGTTTATGATGCAAGTTAGATCCTATACGTGATCTGATAATCTATTCAACGATGGTACATGTATGTGGGGTATTATCAATAAAGCTGATGTATTGTTTGAAGCTCCCATTTGGGTCGATCATTGTAAGGTTCCGACGTCCCATTATGACAACAGTGCAATTATGACGTCATATGTGTATAAACGAAATTCATTCTTTAAAACTCTCATTACATATTTGACTTTTGATAGTGTGAGATTTATAAATTCTTGACAAAGTCTCCTCATAAACTTGACTTTCCACAATTATCAAATTAACAATAATCAATACCTCCAATAAGTCCCCAAAATAATGCATCCCCACATATTCAATTCATCAAGCACCTTCTCTCCAAACAAACAAAATACCCCTAACATCAACATATATGGAGAAACTTCAAGACATTTATACAAATAATATGCATGCCTCCAATTGCTCACAAATCTAGCCACGAATAAATGAATGCAAATCGTATTACTTAAACATTATCTATGATCACCAGTACTCATACCATCCTTCTAAAACACTTATGTTCCAAAGGCTCTGGAGCTTTCATCATGAAATAATGTCGTATCCGCTTTTACTTGTTTTGGTAGAAACAACTCACCACACAGGATAAGCTAACTCTAACACAATAAGTCTAATCCTATAACTCTATAAAATCATAATGCCAAATTAAGATTTATTGAGAATCTACAAAAGTGTACTCCCTCTATTATGCAAAACCAGTAAAGATTTCTCGTTTGTTCCTGTTTCAATCTTACACAATTCCATAACATCAATATCAATATCATTATTCAAGACATAATGATTATCATTGCAATAAACTCGACATAGCCACAACTTATACTTTTCTTTCAATTACAATCATTAACCAGCGATTCTTTATCCCCGTTTTACTATAATAATTACTCTTTATCAACATCGGAAATTTGGCACGCTCAAATTCAACAGTAGCACTTTGAGTCACTGTGATTTATAGCGGTACTTTGATCCCCACTATAATAATATCAGAGGCACTTTGACCCCACTATAATTATATCAGCGGCATTTTGACCCCGCTCAAATTCAACAGTGAAACTTTGACCCCACTATAATTATATCAGCAGTGTGATGCCCGGGAATTATTGGTGTTAAGCCCGGTGTGGTAATAATCCTTAATGGATTTTAATTGTGGCAATTGTGTATTAATTACGGTTTTGGGACTCCCGGGGGTTTTAAATCCCGTTTTTTGGAGTCATTGGATCCAAGGAACGAGATTGTATTCTCATCGTGGTGATAACCTTGGAATTTGGTTCTTGGTGGAACCCGGGGTCCGGAGTACTTTGTACTGGGGCTGGTAATGGGAATTGAGGTTAGAGAGATGATTATTGAAAACAGATGATATTTAATGAATCATGATGTATTTGTGGAGGAGTCGGTATTTTGGAGCTATATATACCAAATAGACTCGGCGTTCCGTCATTGCACGGAATCATCTCTCTCTCTCCCCTCTACTACGCCTCCTTCCCCACCCATGTTTTCCCCTCTTTTCTCCCTTGATGAAAAATCGATGGTTGCTCTACTTGGGAGCAGAATTTCTCGAAGATAATAAGGTATTATTCATCCCCTCGCCTTTATCTTCGATTTGATTGTGGTATTGTGGTGTTTGGGAAGGATTTGTGTTTGGTTTAAAGAAATTGTTTTTTAAAGATTTTTGGGTTGTTGTATTTTGGGGTTGATTTATAGCCTCTTGTTAAGGATTCATGTGGTATGGGGTGTGAGCTCTGTTGTTGGGGAAGTTTTTTGCAAGAAAAACGTCATTTTTGGCTGTTACAGGTCGAGGCGATAGATCCCTAGGGCGGGGCGATCGATCGCCGCGACGTTGATAAAATTTGAGGAAGATGAACAGTGAGGAGATCGACCGCCTCAAATGAAGCGATTGATCGCTAGGGGGCAGTGGGCATTTTGTATAGTGAGGCGATCGACCGCCTCAAAGGAAGCGATCGATCGCCATGAGGCAGTAGCCAAATGCACTGATAGGCGACCGATCGCGTGGAAATGGAGCGATCGATCGCCCATGCCATTTTGCGAGGCGATCGATCGCCTGGGGGGAAGCGATCGATCGCCAGTGCCTGTTTTTGGAGAATTATTTCGTGTTGAGTTTTTCATGCATGCTTTGCTCGGGGTCTTTTAAAATGGTTAATCGTCATGGATGACGATGTAATTGAGGTTTGTAAACGTGCTTGGACACGTGGTTGCATGCTTGAATTTAATTGTGGATTATTAATCGTGTTTAGCACATAATCCATCGGTCACGGGACCAAGGCAAGATTGGAGTCGAACTACGGGAATATAAGGTACGTATGACGTACGAGCATACCCCTTTAATATAATCGCAATTGTTGAGTGCATGGTACACCGTATTGCAATGAATGTATATGGAAATGCATGGTATATGGTATTAGCAATAAACGGATATTGAAATGCATGGTTCATGGTATTTGCTACAAATGTGTATATATGCATTGGGAATTAGATGGTGCCGATTTTGAGTCAGCAATGATTGGGATGTTGTCGCCTTTGAGCGAACATCGATTATGACGCCACTGTTGTTGAGCATGCGTGAAATGCCGCTATTGTAGAGCGAGCAATGAAATAGAAATATGGAACCATAAGTGAGATACATGGAATATCTGTAATCATTGTTTAATGATTTGGTATTATTGATTATGATATCGGTATGTGGCAAATAGATTTGTTAATCAATGTAATGGTTAACTGGCATTTGGGAATTCGATGGTTTCAGTCATTTTGAGAACAGGGACAGTACAGGGAATCCCGGATGAGGATGATACAGTCCAGGGAGCATCTTTTATATTTCATAGCATTTACATTTTTGTAAATTATGAATTGTGTTATTGTGATTATCGGTTTTGTGGTATTGGTATGCTCACCCCGTGTGGGGGCTGTCTCTGTTGGGGCAGGTGATTAGGTACATCGATGGCTTTGGAGTTGAGCTCGAGCTATGGATTGGAGGTGCTTCCAGGGATCGAAGTACCAGTGACGGTATTGAGCACCGTGTTTTATACATTTGATACACACATACTTATTTGATGATCGTATGTGAGCACTATTATGTGTATATGGTATGTATAAAAAGACAAGGGCATTTCTCTCTTCATTTATGAGTTACATGCAATTGTTTATTGAATTGTTAAATGAACTGAGAACATGTTAGTGTATTATAATGGTGCATGATATGTATGTGGACTTGTGGTATGCGCTTATCGTGTACGCCCAAATTAACCCCACTCAATCCTCAAGATTGATAACAATAATGTAGTAGCGTGAGTAGGGATCGATCCCACGAGGAGGTGTGAATTCTTGTGTTAATGAAAATCAAAATCAAAAGAATAATAAAGGATGGGGTTGTTAGGTTGAATTATACTAATTAAAATTAAAACTAAAGATTAACTAATGAAAGCGATTCTTGGTATCGGTCGACTCTTCCTTAGAATTATCATCTATTTCATCGATTCACAAAAGACTCAATTTTTCATATGAATATTCATCGTTAGACGTTTAATCCAATAATCAAAGTCCTATCTCACCTTACGTTTAGTTAAGTAGCCCAAGCGTTCTAGTTTAACCCTTATCAAACAATCAATCAAAATACAAGCGATTAAGATTTAAATCGATGATAGCATATGAACTAGTGAGATCGATGAAGCTAAACAACATAATCCAAGCGTCTATGTTTAATCTAGTCAAGTGTTCTTCCTAAGAATTTAACAAACTCACAAGCGGAAATTGTAAGGACCCCAAGCCCTTAAAACCTTGATTAGTGTATTAACCACTATGTGTGGTACATGCTTTCTATAAAATGTCAATCGGGAAGCTCTGATGATACTTAATCATTGCCTGTCAATAAAAGACTCATATGTTTGCCCTTTACCAACCCCTTGGTGCCGCTTTTCACATTGTAAACTTTTACAAAAATTTGGGCAGAGTCTCCCCATAAATAGAGCTATCCCAAAACAGAGTACAACACATAACAAAATTCCCGGCCAGGGAATACATAATACTCAACAGAAAGCAGTAATACAAGTAGATTCCCAGCCAGGGAAGACACCACACATATGTCAACAAAAGTGGGTTCCAACACCCACATAATACACCAATGACTCTCATATCATTCTAGCAATTCAACCTAATTGCATGCAACCTTAAATGAAAGAGAGAAAGGCTCATGCCTTTATATACAATCCATATACAAGTATAGTCGTGCTCACATGCGAGCATCATGAATATGAATATGTATAAATCCTCAGGTGTATATATAGGTACTCTATACGATACCGTGCTCCATCAAGCCCTGGTACCACGATCCTGGGAGTACCTCAAATCAACAGCTCGAGCTCAGCTCCATAGCCATCGATGTACCTGTCCACCTGTCCCAACAGAGACAGCCCCCAACGGGGTGAGCATACCAATACACAAAATCCCATAATCAAAATAATGAAATTCATAATTTACAACAAAGGTAAATGCTAATGAATTTAAATGATACTCCCTGGATGGCAACATCCTCATCCGGGATTCCGTGTACTGTCCCTGTTCTCACAACATCAAACTCATCAAATCTCATAAATCAGTAAATCAACACATTGATTTACACATCGCATGCCTGATCCTCGAATATCAACATATAGTGATTACAAATTCATTAAACATGCAATTACAGATATCACAATATCTAATACTGATTTCACAACCTTGCTATCAATCACAGATAGCTCAAATGCCTTAGCATTTATTTTACCATTCCTTCATTATACTTAGACATCTCAAGTGTCTTATAATGAATACATGAGTCTACAAACCTAGACATCTCAAATGTCTCATAATGAATACACGATTCTACGAACTTAGACATCTCAAATGTCTCGTAATGAATACACGATTCTACGAACTTAGACATCTCAAATGTCTTACGAAGAATACATGATTCTACAAACCTAGACATCTCAAATGTCTCATAATATAGTCATATAAACCCAGTACCCCATATATCATGCAAGAGTCATCCTACTCTAGTGTCACGCACGCTACAAGCGGCGATATCAAGATTTGGGTCATTCCTTGGCTATATCAACATGTATATATAACCATACGCAAAACATTCAATGCAATCAAAAACACCTTATGCATTTCACATATATATAGTAATGCTCGTACGTCGCACGTACCTTAAATCTCCGAAGTCCGAGCCAAGCCTTGCTCGAGTTCCATGCCCCGAGGAATGATGTGCTAACACGATAAACAATTCACCATTATTTACGAACATGTAACCTATGCTCAAGCACACCCATATCCCTCACAACATTGTCAATACACGACAATTATCCTCTTAAAAGACCCGGGGCAGGGTACATGCAGGGAAGGAAATAAATGAGACAATCGAAATTTGTTCAAGAATGCCCTACAAAAATCGAACCTTAATCTCACAATTTCGAACCCAATAAAATACCATAATTCATCTAAAATGTCAATTAATCAACCCATAGCATGAATAATCATCCCACATGCCAAACCCCCAAATTCGAAATCCAAAGCCCTAATTTCGAATCCAATTCTTCAATTCCGAACACAATCAAACATTATAATGCGTCAACAACATGAATTAATCAATCCATAACAAGAATCACCACAACCCTTCCAAAACCCCCAAAATCGAACCCATTTCATGCACCCATCCAAAAAATCGAACCCAAGCCAACGAAAATCGAAATCATTCGAGCCAATAAATCACAATTTGGCAGGGAATCACATCACAAGCATGGAAAAAGGGGTTAGGAAGGTTACCCAAACGAAATCGGAAGAAAAATCGACCAAAATCGATAAACCCTAGAATTTGGGGATCGCCGCTCTTTCTCAAAATCCGACTTCCACACGCGACGAAACCTCGAATTGATGGAGGGGAAAGAAGCGCCTCGTCGAGACGAAGACGGCGGTAGGTCGCACGCCCCGAACGGCGGCCGGACGGCGGCGGGCGGAGCGCTTTTGCGCGCGGCAGCGCTGTAGCAGCGGGAAAATCGCACGCGGGAGAGAGGGAAGGAATTGGGGCTGAAAATGAAATTATGTCTAAAATTTGGGTTTAAATGGTATTTATAGCAAAAATACCCCGAAAATTTAATAGCCCCACAAATACATCATGATTCCTTAAAAATCATCTGTTTTCAAAAACTCTCTCTCTAACTCCAAAAACCCTCTACCGGTGCTCACCCAGCACCCGAGATCCCGAGACACATTAAAAACCCAACTCTTAGGTTTTACACCGTAATGTGAATACAATCTCAACCTCTGGATCCAACGATCCCAACTGCCCAAATAAACGAGCCCAGAAGGCCCAATACCTCGATTAAATCCCAAATCGCCACGTAAAACCACTTTAGGGATTATTAATACTCCGGGATTAACACCTATAATCCCTGGTCATCACAATATCCCCCACTAAAAGAATTTCGTCCTCGAAATTAGCACTGGTGTATCACGTAACACCCAGGCTACACAACAACATGAAGCCAGAACCTCGATTCTTGACCATATCAGAATCGTATTAATAAACGCGAGGATACTTACCTCTCATCTAACTCTGAAACAGAGCGACATACCAAAACCAACATAACACCCAAGAGGTAAAACGTACCTCGATGCGGGTCATCCCAGAAGTCAGTCCCTCATGACTGCGAAACAACTGATACTTACGACTGTAGATCAGACAGTCATCCTTCGTTCTAATACAACAGTACGAACACATCCTGAATGACACCTCAACCGTAAGAGCGTTGACCTCGTGTCAAACTCTGGAGTGGAGTAGACTTCCAAATCCATCATAACGTCAAAGAGCGTCAGCACAACTCAACGCTAACAGTCCAAAAGCAGTTAGTCAACTGAAACTGCAAGGATTCGAATCGCTCTTGATTCTATCGTAGATATCATCCAATGATATTTTACTATGACTTACGATGTCTAACATACATCGTTACGAGGGAAACACTAGTACAACTACGGTGTACACATACCAAACCTGGTTTCCACTTTCAAACTTCCTCCATCGAAGGAGTAGTCGCCTCATTGCAACTTAATTTGGGCAACTCACGGCCACAAATTAAAACAAAAGACATCTCACAAGATGTCCACCTCCGGATGTTCCAAGAATCACGTCCTGATCATAAATAACAACCGAGACTCCGCAGAGTTTAAAATTCTTAAGGGGCATGCAATAAACCCATTGCATCCTCAACGCTTGTGTCGTCAGCGACACTCAACCAATCCGAAATCCTGCCATCCCTTGAAAATCCTCGGATTTAACAATCCAAACTTGGGAAGGCTGTCGCATAACTCGAAGGAAAACACCAACAAGGGAAGTACCTTAACCCTCACAAGAAAATCCCTCTTCAAGGGAGTCAACTAACTTTACGATTGTTCCTCATAAACATCGTGCCATGGAGATTCCCAATCTCAAGGTGTTCCATATCTCTCATCAGAGATTTAACCATCCAAAAATAGCATAACTCTATGCTTAACAGAGAGGAAATCAATAACTGGCATCCGTATACTCACCGGTATACCTGCCTAAGCACTGATATCACATGCATACTCAATGCACTCGGCTCGGGTATCTACCACATATCCCTAAGCCCCAAACACAACCGTCAATTCTGAGTCATTCCTTACTCAGCGGAGGGTGAAAATCGACGATTAACAATACACGGTGTGATTCCCAAGATCAACACCACTTGCACCAACTTACCGAATCTTTCAAGATTCCCAAATAGGTATAATACTACCTCCTTCCTCGCAAGGGAAATGCCATCGAACTCGAGATCCACAAGTCTCGAACCATCGTTCGGAAAAACTGGATACAATAACACCCATTGTATCCCAATACACGGGTTCCTTTAGATTGAGTCAATAACAACCTGATGACTCTCTTGTTGGTACTCCAACATCCTGAGCTGTCCCAGACAAGTCTCCAAGATTTAAACATAAACGTATACACGTTTCAGCGAGGCACGAACAACCTTAACCTCAATGACATGGTGACTACTAGAGTCCACCACAATCCACATCGTATCACCTTACGATTTGCCAAACTTGGTTCCAACGAGCAGTATAACAGCTCTAGCAAGCCCATCATGGTGCTACACACACGCGGCAGATAACCTAGTCTCTGCCTCTTTAGGTTTACCTCAAACCTACCAATAAGACGGACGTTTCCACATGGTATAACATACTATGGGAGGAAAACTCAATAGAGTAGTGGGTCTTTATCCAACATTCCTCAATGCCGATACACCCTGGACAACCCAATGTCCCTATGTACTTAACATAACCTGATCCTACTCCCTTAGGACCCATCCTACACCCTCAAGGGTGGTGTGACCATGTCCACCACATGTCACATCGACAGAAAGCGAGTACTTTCCTCCATGATTACTCCTGTCGTCAAATCACATGGCCAAAAGCCACTCCAACGAGCATACCTCAAGGGTATCACCACTCGTAATATGATCGCCCCAATCGTAAGCTGCGGTACAATCCCATGTACAGCGCATCCAACCATTCCTCGAGCAACCCGCTCGGTATAAGGGTCACGTCCATCGGTGTCGCACACACCACCTTGTGCTCGGTACTGGCACCCAAGGCATACCACTGAATACGTATACTCAACGCATCGATCATCGTAACGATGATGCATGTCTAATAAGACATCTCCTACACCATCGTCATCGTCATCCCGTGACGACACATGCCAACTCATGGCATCTAAAACATTGTCAACTAGTGACGATACATGTACATCAGCGTATGTCATCCACTAACATGCTAGTAAAATAGGCATAATAAAACATGTATATCAATGCATGCCAGCTACAATAAAGCTAATAAAATAGCAATATCTCATACCTCATCGCTAGCAATATAGCGTCATACCTGTCTCCGTCGCTCAATAATAGTGCGTAATCAGCACCCATCGCTCGAAGGCGGCAAAATCCTGTGCTGAGTACATAGCGGCAAAATCCCTCGCTATAGAATCGACGGCATGACACCTCATCATATAATAAGTGGCATGAAACCTCGCTATATACCTGAGCATGAATCATCGTCCACATAGTAGCGGAAAGAGGCATCGCTATCAATACACCTGGCGGAATGAACCATCGCCAATCAATATAGCGGAATGAACCGTCGCTATAAATACACCTGGCGGAATGAACCATCGCCAATAGATATAGCGGAATGAACCATCGCTATAAATACACCTGGCGGAATGAACCATCGCCAATCAATATAGCGGAATGAACCGTCGCTATAAACCGTGTCCTCATAGAGAAATGAATATAAATCGACACAGCGGGACACATCACCGCTATCATCCGTGTCATCACATAGGAATGAATCATCATCCTAACAAGCGGCATCTCATCCTCGCTTCTTCATACAAGCGGTATCTCATCCTCGCTTCGTATGGCATACCCCGCCTCCATGTGCAAGCGAGCATCCCTGCCCGCTCCACATTTTTAGCGGTACAAGCATAAGCTTCTTCATACAAGCGGTATATCATCCTCGCTTCGTATGGAATACCCCGCCTCCATGTGCAAGCGAGCATCCCCGCCCGCTCCACATTTTTAGCGGTCAAGCATAAGTATAAAAATTCTCACTGTCATAAGCAGGACTCCTGGAATGTATAATCATCATTCCTTTTTATACTCCATATTTCCTGTAACCTGCAACCATCAGGGTTAACAACAATAGCCATATACGCTATGCATCCACATTCAATTCATAATAAAAACACATTATGAGAATGTATGGTTTCACAAATAAATGTCATGATATCCTTCTTTAAATCCTTATTTCATCCTGAGCCCTTATCATTAGTACATTTTAATGCTTCTTGCTACTCCAGGAAAGCGGAATTCTTCCTCGCTTCCACTGGACTTTAGCGTTGCTACTCCATGTAAGCGGAACTCTTCATCGCTTCCAATGGACTTTAGCGTTGCTACTCCATATAAGCGGGACTCTTCATCGCTTCATATGGACTTTAGCATAAGCCATTAAAATCCTTACTAAGATAACTTTGACTCAAGACATGCATATGCAAAAACAATGCACAATAACATATATCATAACCTCAATGCACCACTTTGCATTCATCATGTGTCAACAAGACAACGTAAAATACATGTTACCTCGGAAATATCCCTTTATCTGATTTTCTTAAAACCAGCTTCCTTGGCACATAACACACGGAGTGCCAGACATCCCCATAAATGTCATCCTATCGTGTTCCACACGATTCCTGCAACCACAATGGTTAGCAATACCACTTTTCATATCATAAGAGCACATAAACAATGTGTTATGTCATACAACATTAATGCCATCATGCATAAATATGTGCTATCAATAACTTCCTAGGCCCTTAACAGCCCCAATGAGCAACCACTGCTCTGATACCACTAATGTAAGGACCCCAAGCCCTTAAAACCTTGATTAGTGTATTAACCACTATGTGTGGTACATGCTTTCTATAAAATGTCAATCGGGAAGCTCTGATGATACTTAATCATTGCCTGTCAATAAAAGACTCATATGTTTGCCCTTTACCAACCCCTTGGTGCCGCTTTTCACATTGTAAACTTTTACAAAAATTTGGGCAGAGTCTCCCCATAAATAGAGCTATCCCAAAACAGAGTACAACACATAACAAAATTCCCGGCCAGGGAATACATAATACTCAACAGAAAGCAGTAATACAAGTAGATTCCCAGCCAGGGAAGACACCACACATATGTCAACAAAAGTGGGTTCCAACACCCACATAATACACCAATGACTCTCATATCATTCTAGCAATTCAACCTAATTGCATGCAACCTTAAATGAAAGAGAGAAAGGCTCATGCCTTTATATACAATCCATATACAAGTATAGTCGTGCTCACATGCGAGCATCATGAATATGAATATGTATAAATCCTCAGGTGTATATATAGGTACTCTATACGATACCGTGCTCCATCAAGCCCTGGTACCACGATCCTGGGAGTACCTCAAATCAACAGCTCGAGCTCAGCTCCATAGCCATCGATGTACCTGTCCACCTGTCCCAACAGAGACAGCCCCCAACGGGGTGAGCATACCAATACACAAAATCCCATAATCAAAATAATGAAATTCATAATTTACAACAAAGGTAAATGCTAATGAATTTAAATGATACTCCCTGGATGGCAACATCCTCATCCGGGATTCCGTGTACTGTCCCTGTTCTCACAACATCAAACTCATCAAATCTCATAAATCAGTAAATCAACACATTGATTTACACATCGCATGCCTGATCCTCGAATATCAACATATAGTGATTACAAATTCATTAAACATGCAATTACAGATATCACAATATCTAATACTGATTTCACAACCTTGCTATCAATCACAGATAGCTCAAATGCCTTAGCATTTATTTTACCATTCCTTCATTATACTTAGACATCTCAAGTGTCTTATAATGAATACATGAGTCTACAAACCTAGACATCTCAAATGTCTCATAATGAATACACGATTCTACGAACTTAGACATCTCAAATGTCTCGTAATGAATACACGATTCTACGAACTTAGACATCTCAAATGTCTTACGAAGAATACATGATTCTACAAACCTAGACATCTCAAATGTCTCATAATATAGTCATATAAACCCAGTACCCCATATATCATGCAAGAGTCATCCTACTCTAGTGTCACGCACGCTACAAGCGGCGATATCAAGATTTGGGTCATTCCTTGGCTATATCAACATGTATATATAACCATACGCAAAACATTCAATGCAATCAAAAACACCTTATGCATTTCACATATATATAGTAATGCTCGTACGTCGCACGTACCTTAAATCTCCGAAGTCCGAGCCAAGCCTTGCTCGAGTTCCATGCCCCGAGGAATGATGTGCTAACACGATAAACAATTCACCATTATTTACGAACATGTAACCTATGCTCAAGCACACCCATATCCCTCACAACATTGTCAATACACGACAATTATCCTCTTAAAAGACCCGGGGCAGGGTACATGCAGGGAAGGAAATAAATGAGACAATCGAAATTTGTTCAAGAATGCCCTACAAAAATCGAACCTTAATCTCACAATTTCGAACCCAATAAAATACCATAATTCATCTAAAATGTCAATTAATCAACCCATAGCATGAATAATCATCCCACATGCCAAACCCCCAAATTCGAAATCCAAAGCCCTAATTTCGAATCCAATTCTTCAATTCCGAACACAATCAAACATTATAATGCGTCAACAACATGAATTAATCAATCCATAACAAGAATCACCACAACCCTTCCAAAACCCCCAAAATCGAACCCATTTCATGCACCCATCCAAAAAATCGAACCCAAGCCAACGAAAATCGAAATCATTCGAGCCAATAAATCACAATTTGGCAGGGAATCACATCACAAGCATGGAAAAAGGGGTTAGGAAGGTTACCCAAACGAAATCGGAAGAAAAATCGACCAAAATCGATAAACCCTAGAATTTGGGGATCGCCGCTCTTTCTCAAAATCCGACTTCCACACGCGACGAAACCTCGAATTGATGGAGGGGAAAGAAGCGCCTCGTCGAGACGAAGACGGCGGTAGGTCGCACGCCCCGAACGGCGGCCGGACGGCGGCGGGCGGAGCGCTTTTGCGCGCGGCAGCGCTGTAGCAGCGGGAAAATCGCACGCGGGAGAGAGGGAAGGAATTGGGGCTGAAAATGAAATTATGTCTAAAATTTGGGTTTAAATGGTATTTATAGCAAAAATACCCCGAAAATTTAATAGCCCCACAAATACATCATGATTCCTTAAAAATCATCTGTTTTCAAAAACTCTCTCTCTAACTCCAAAACCCTCTACCGGTGCTCACCCAGCACCCGAGATCCCGAGACACATTAAAAACCCAACTCTTAGGTTTTACACCGTAATGTGAATACAATCTCAACCTCTGGATCCAACGATCCCAACTGCCCAAATAAACGAGCCCAGAAGGCCCAATACCTCGATTAAATCCCAAATCGCCACGTAAAACCACTTTAGGGATTATTAATACTCCGGGATTAACACCTATAATCCCTGGTCATCACAGAAATTCATCAATCTTAGTTGCTTCGTAAATTAGAGGGATCAAACGATTCCGTATTTGATATCTAATTTAGCGTTAGATTTCATGCAAGTTACTAGGTTGTCAATCCAATAAACAAACATCAATCATATCAACAAAATCAGAAAAACTCTTGATATTCAATAAAATTGATATATAAAGCGTATGAATCTCCCCAAGATAAATAATTCCAAGGATTTGTCTTCCTCAACCAAGAATTAAAAACTAGCTAGACATAATCTAATAAAAACAATAAATAAAAGCAAGGGAAAGAATACTAATCCGATCTCCGCTCGTCGAAGTGTCAATCCCGCCTTCGCTTCGATCTTCGTAGCCGTTCTTCAACAAAATTGAAAAGAAAATATAAAACTATCCTAAACTACTCTACCCTAACTATCTAGATAGTTAAAAGGTCTGAATTTCGAGTATATATGTATTGGGAGGCTGATGGAGTATGTTAGAATCCATGTGGGAAGGAAAGAAATCAAGTTTTTTAATTTTCCAAAAGTCTTCAGGCGTAATTACGCGTATAATGGCGTATCTACGCCTAGACATGCCGTAGCGTTGGCGTAATTACGCCTGTGAATGGCGTAATTACGCCTGTCCATCATTTTTCTGGCGAGTTTTGTATTTTGGCCATAACTTTCACATACGAACTCCGAATTCGACGAGTCGGCTGTCCACGCGAAGATAACTCAAAGTTCTACAACTTTTATATGGACCACATTCCCAAAACTTGGCTGGAATACATAGAAATTTGAGGAGAAAGGAGCAACATGTGTCTTTGATTCCGGTTTTTTCCTCTTTTCTTCAACTTTATTGCTTCTTTCATCATTTTAGCTTGATTTCTTCACGTTTCCCTACATTTACACAAATATACGATTAGGTAGCATATGTATCAATTTATCCATCAAAATATACCAAATCGTAGATAATTAAGCGCAATAGATGTGTCTATTTCTAGTCACATCAAACACCCCCATACTTAAACTTTACTCGACCTCGAGTAAATCAGACAAAACTAAAATCTTTTTGCTTGGCTCATAGCATCAAAACAAACTAACTTGTCCTCACTTTTATGCCTCAACAATTATAAACATGCATAGTAATGAAAGGCGGTGAAAAATTAACAGTGGAACAATTTCAATCCCTATACATTTCATACTCAACAAAATAGTGAACGTGTGTGTGTGGTCATAAACAAGTGTTGTGTACAAATTATAGTTCCAAAATATGTAAATCCACAATAGTTCAAGTCATACACTAACACAAGTATAAGCTCACTTGCACACTCTTCTCCACTATCTTAGCTACTTTGCAAACATAAATCAAGTAGGTCTTTATTAGCTTGTAGCTTGGCCTAGGTATTGGCTTATGAAAGAAAGGGTAAGGATATTCAAACAAGAGAGTATGATGAAATGCACACTAAAAGCTTCTCTTCTTGTATGAATTTTCAAACCTTGTTCATTTTTTTCAAGGTTTATTTCAACATTTTTCTTCTTTAGTGCCTTGGCTCCCCTTGGAGTCATATTTTTATCTATTTTCTCAAGGCATTCCTTTTTCTTTCATGCATTCCATTCTTTTGACAATTAAGCTCACAAATATACTTCAATGATTCCCAAGTGCATTTGAATGAAATACATCATACTCCCTTAAAAGGTATGGATTAAAATCACATTTAGGCTCATTAGGGAAGGATGATAAGCTAGTCAAGGAATGTTGAATGGGGGTCTTGAGTATGCTTAGCATACTCCCATTCTTTTACATTAAGGCTCAAAAAGGGTACTAGAGATTGATTTTGTTTACATGGTAGGCTTGAAAGGCTCAAACGCATCAAAGATTGCCTATATCACTTTCATGTTTGCAAGTAGTCTAGACATACGCCTCAAAGAGCATGTAGTTAAGTTCTAGCATGTATTAGAGACTTCTTAAGACTATCACAAAGTTTACACAATCTTCACTAAGCTATGCACACTTCACAAGCCATGACAATAATGTGCTCAAAAAATTCAACTACTAAGTTAAAGTAAACTTTGCATTAGAGTTCAAAGTGTTCCAAGGTTAACAATTCACCTATGTTCAAAAGCATGCATGATATCAATTAGGTTTCATCATGGGCTAGTGATTCTAAGCATGTGTTCATTACTTATGAGCTCAAAATTTTAAATTTTTCGATTTTTTTGTATTTTTGAAATAAGAAAAACAATAACACACTACTAATCCCTCCCCCATACTTAAATCTTACATTGTCCCCAATGTAAGGCAAAAATACAAGAGAAGAGAAAAGTTCAACTAAAAAGCAATAAAAATAAAAGGGTAAAAGGGAAACTAACTCCCCTTGGGTTGCCTCCCAAGCAGCGCCTCTGTTTAACGTCGGTGGCCCGACGCTATCCCTCTATCAAGGTGGTTGATGCAGTGTTGCTCTATCCTTCCTTAACCACCTCAATATCTTTTTCACTCCTCGGTATTTCGGTTGGTTGGTCTTTGAGTGGTTATGCCCAGTCCTTACTCCTTCGGCACGTGATTGACATGGTCGATCCGGAGGATGCTTCTTTCCAATGGTACGATCCTGCAATTGAGAAATAAGAGGATCAGCAGTATCATGAGTAGATAAAGCAGCAATAGTATGAACAGTATGCACAGGAGGGGGATCCATACCTCTCTTCTCGTCAAGGCCATCAGTAGCCTTTCCCATTTCCCACAACTCATCATTATCAAAATCAGAATCATAATCATCATGTACATCAATAGCGTAACTAGAATGCTCAAGAGGTTTAATGGGTTCATACATGTTGAATTTTTCAATTTCACCATTAGACTCCATGGTTATCAACCCGCTATTCATAGTGATTACTGAATTTGATGATTTCAAGAATGGTCTTCCTAAAATAATTAGACTAGAAGGATCACCATTTCTCATGTCTAAGACATAGAAATCGGCTGTGAAGACCAAATTCTTTACATGAACAACTACGTCCTCTATTATCCCCTTAGGTATGACCATGGATTTATCAGCTAAGTGAATAACTGCTCTATTTGTTTTTAAAGGTCCCATCTTCAGTTGAGAGTACATTGAGTAAGGCAAGACATTTATGGACGACCCTAAATCGAGCATAGCCTTCTCAATCTTAATACCTCTAATCTCACATGGGATAAAGAACATACCTGGGTCCTTGCATTTAATGGGGATGCTTCTTTGGTTATCGGCCGAAACATTGTCATTGAGCTCGACCTTGGGCTGCCCCTTGTGTTCCTTGCTTTGATCCTCTTTCACGGTTTCATGCAATGGGGCTTGCTCTTTGTAGCGTGGACTCATCTCGTAGAGGCCTTTGAGTCCGGCACCTTTCCTATTGTCCTTCAATGCTTGGGGAAAAGGGATTGGTTCTTTATATTCAGAAAGTTTAGGGAACTCACCTCGTGGTTCCTCCCCTTGCATTGGCTCTTCAACATCTGTCTCTGTCTCCGTCATCTCTTCTTTTTGGGGTGGCGTCAGTACCACCTTCTCTTCGGTTGCATCTTCATTCACATTCATTGTGATAGCACTCACATTTTCCCGCGGGTTCATCTCTGGTTGTGACGGCAGTCCATTTGAATCCTTGCTTCGATCTTGCTGATTGAAGTTGCCAATTGTCCCATCTGCGTCGTCAAGCTCTGGATGCTTGCCCTCGTCTCCTGTTGAAATTGTAAGCTATTTTCAGCAATAATTTGGATGCTATGTTCTAACCTGTCAGAGGGAGGGTGCACTGGCGGTGGTGGAGTCGCTGATATGGCGGTCTATAGGGTGGAGGTTGGTTCATCTGTTGGTTACCATAGCCTTGGTTTGAATGTTCTCTCCACCCTTGATTGTAGTTGTTTGGTGGATGGTCATAACTCCTTTGTGGTGGCCCTGGGAATCCTCCCGCAGCATTCACGTTCTCCGTGGTTGTCTCTTGTAGTGAGGGGCATGCGTCTGTGGAATGGTTCGCAGCCAGACAGATTCCACACGGCTTTGTCTTTCCTACATTTCCACCTGCCATACCACGCACAAGAAAAGTGAGGTCTATCAGTTGTTGTTCTAAGTTTGATATGTTTACCTCTTTTCTTTGCGGTTGCCCATGGCGCACAGATCCGAATTGTTGGGAGTTGGCCGCCATGTTAGCTATCAACCTTCTAGCTTCCTCCGCTGTTTTGTCTATAAATGCTCCTCCGCTTGCCGCATCCACTAAGTTCCTGTCAGAAGAAAGTAAACCTTCATAAAAGTATTGGATGAGAAGGTGTTCACTTATCTGGTGTTGTGGACAACTTGCGCACAACTTCTTGAATCTCTCCCAGTACTCGTGTAGTGATTCCTCGTAGAGCTGCTTCACACCATATATCTCTTTCCTCAAGTTCGTTGCCCGTGAAGCTGGGAAGTACTTTTCTAGGAATACTCTTTGTAAGTCATTCCACGTGGTGATCGATCCGGATGGTAAGTAGAAGAGCCAGTCTTTTGCAGCGTCCTTTAGAGAAAACGGGAACGCTCTTAGCTTTATTTGATCCTCAGTGATTCCGGTCGGCTTCATGGTAGTGCACACCACGTGGAATTCCATCAGATGCTTATGTGGGTTTTCACCTGCAAGACCATGAAAAGATGGCAATAAGTGAATTAAACCAGATTTGAGTTCAAAATTTACGTTCTTGGCCAGAGCAGGGAAACTGATGCAGAGCGGTTGTTGATCCAAGTTAGGATTTGCGAGCTGCCTCAAGCTTTGATTTGCAGCCATGTTGTTCATTTCTTCCTCTTCAAGCAGCCTTGCTTCTCTCCTTCTCTGATGTAGCGTCCTCTCAATCTCAGGATCGTAGTGAAAGTTATCTTCGTGATTGAACGATCCACCTGTACTCATTAACAAACCAAAGTAGTAATGCGGGATAAAATAAAAAAATAAAAAAAATCGACACAAATAAATGTTGCCCTCCCCGGCAACGGCGCCAAAATTTGGTATGCGCTTATCGTGTACGCCCAAATTAACCCCACTCAATCCTCAAGATTGATAACAATAATGTAGTAGCGTGAGTAGGGATCGATCCCACGAGGAGGTGTGAATTCTTGTGTTAATGAAAATCAAAATCAAAAGAATAATAAAGGATGGGGTTGTTAGGTTGAATTATACTAATTAAAATTAAAACTAAAGATTAACTAATGAAAGCGATTCTTGGTATCGGTCGACTCTTCCTTAGAATTATCATCTATTTCATCGATTCACAAAAGACTCAATTTTTCATATGAATATTCATCGTTAGACGTTTAATCCAATAATCAAAGTCCTATCTCACCTTACGTTTAGTTAAGTAGCCCAAGCGTTCTAGTTTAACCCTTATCAAACAATCAATCAAAATACAAGCGATTAAGATTTAAATCGATGATAGCATATGAACTAGTGAGATCGATGAAGCTAAACAACATAATCCAAGCGTCTATGTTTAATCTAGTCAAGTGTTCTTCCTAAGAATTTAACAAACTCACAAGCGGAAATTCATCAATCTTAGTTGCTTCGTAAATTAGAGGGATCAAACGATTCCGTATTTGATATCTAATTTAGCGTTAGATTTCATGCAAGTTACTAGGTTGTCAATCCAATAAACAAACATCAATCATATCAACAAAATCAGAAAAACTCTTGATATTCAATAAAATTGATATATAAAGCGTATGAATCTCCCCAAGATATATAATTCCAAGGATTTGTCTTCCTCAACCAAGAATTAAAAACTAGCTAGACATAATCTAATAAAAACAATAAATAAAAGCAAGGGAAAGAATACTAATCCGATCTCCGCTCGTCGAAGTGTCAATCCCGCCTTCGCTTCGATCTTCGTAGCCGTTCTTCAACAAAATTGAAAAGAAAATATAAAACTATCCTAAACTACTCTACCCTAACTATCTAGATAGTTAAAAGGTCTGAATTTCGAGTATATATGTATTGGGAGGCTGATGGAGTAGGTTAGAATCCATGTGGGAAGGAAAGAAATCAAGTTTTTTAATTTTCCAAAAGTCTTCAGGCGTAATTACGCGTATAATGGCGTAGCTACGCCTAGACATGCCGTAGCGTTGGCGTAATTACGCCTGTGAATGGCGTAATTACGCCTGTCCATCATTTTTCTGGCGAGTTTTGTATTTTGGCCATAACTTTCACATACGAACTCCGAATTCGACGAGTCAGCTGTCCACGCGAAGATAACTCAAAGTTCTACAACTTTTATATGGACCACATTCCCAAAAATTGGCTGGAATACATAGAAATTTGAGGAGAAAGGAGCAACATGTGTCTTTGATTCCGGTTTTTTCCTCTTTTCTTCAACTTTATTGCTTCTTTCATCATTTTAGCTTGATTTCTTCACGTTTCCCTACATTTACACAAATATACGATTAGGTAGCATATGTATCAATTTATCCATCAAAATATACCAAATCGTAGATAATTAAGCGCAATAGATGTGTCTATTTCTAGTCACATCAACTTGGTTGGGGGAAACTAGACATTATATGAAAAAATGTAAAGAATTTTATTATTGGCATGATTTACTATGTTGACAAGTGGGTTTTCCCCTACATATGTGATTACATGCACTAAATGCTTGGGATAATACACTAATAACGGTATAAGGGCACGGGGGTCCTTACAAGCAGCACTTTGACCCCACTCGCATTCAAAAATGGCACTTTGACACCATTATGATTGTAAGACCCACGCTCTTATTACTACGACATTTAGGCATTAATGATATCACATTAATGATATAACCTCTTATAATATTCTCCACTACAACATAGGGCTTAACCACATACCAAATGCATAATAACCAAATATGCAATACATGGCCTGATCGATTCCACGTGCATTAAGTATCAAACTTTCACCAACATTCCCCATAATCGTAATATAGATTTTATAAAAATTTCGGCAGAGTTTACCCGTATAACATGCCTGTAAGGACCCTAGTTCCTTAAATACGGATTAAAGGCATAATTAGAGCTAATCATAAATTATCAGAGTAAAATGATCGTGTTGAGACTATGAGCCTTAAGAATTACAAGCCAAAATGATGACTATCAAGTGGATTAATTACATCCCCAATCAAAAGAATGTTTTCACTATAGCTTTACACTACTTCTAGAGTAGACACTATACAAAAGTAATCCTGTCCTTCATCTATCAAAAGTGTTCTTCACAAGCTCACCGCCTCAACCCGTTTTAGCCCCTTTCTATCATGCCAAAATGTACCTACAAGGACAACCCCCAAAGTATGAGCATATAATAAATTCATATACAACACAATATGAATGTAAGGCGTAAATGCATAAACCGTAATAAAACACTTCCTGTTTTTCCCAAGCATTTTAAACGCTCCCTTTTTGGTTGTCCATGTACCATAACTCATGAGCATAATCAATAGATTATTTAATGGTTTACACATGTCATGACATAACACCGTCACATATTCATCAATTACCAATCCCTAGTCTGTTCATCACAATGTATTTTAATGCCCCTCGCTTCACATATAGGCGGCATAGAATAACCTCGCTTCAATGGACCTGCGGCGCTCCCACCCTTCGCACATTTTAGCGACAAATATTCTTTCCTTGCCTCATATGACAACCACGCTTCAATGTGACATGCGGCGTTCCCACCCCTCGCTTCACATTGAGCGGCACCAAACAAATAGTGGCAAACATTAAAATCATCAAAGGATGACCATGACTCTTGGGATGTGCACCAACAATCATCATATGCATATATAGTCATCATGCATAAATTCAACATGTATTTGCATCTACAATGCACATTTCCACATATACTCGCATCCACAATGCATAATCAATGAGTATAATAGATACATGTACCGTTGGGTGCTCGTACGTCCTCTACGTACCTTTCCAAAAGTGGAATTTGATATGGCTTCACTTCCTTGGTTGCGTCGCCACCTGGGATGGTTCTACACAATCACACAACCCCATATTAGAAGCCAAATAATAACCAAATACCAAAAAAATTCGTCAAAAAATCCATTTTCCAAAATTCTGCTGCTGGCGATCGATCGCTTCGTTGAGGCGATCGATCGCCTCAACTTTTGTCTCGCGGCGATCGATCGCTTCAATTATGGCGATCGATCGCCTGCCCTGTGATTTCGCTACTGCCCATCGGCGATCGATCGTGCCATTTCAGGCGATCGATCGCCACATCCAGAATCGCGATTTCCACCATTTTTAAGCTACAATTTCTCCTACAACCATACCAACACTTACACCAACAAATCCAAAACATAAGAACACTAAAAACCTTCAACAAACACCATCAAACCACCAAAAATCTAACATCCAACCAAAAACCATACCAATCCCAACAAACCCATCTCAAAAACTCAAATATCAAACTCAAATCAAAATAAATCTTTGCAAAAACAACAAGGAAGGATATATACCCTTCCTAGACCTCAAATCTTACCAAGAATCACACCAAAGGAGATTTTGCAAAGGTTTCTCTTCCACCTTGGAGCCAATTTCGAAAATGAGGGTGGGTTTAGGGTTGGAAGGAGGGTTTGGGGATTTTAAAGAGTGAATGGTAAAGTGGGGTGATAAAGTGGGGTAATAGTTTATATAAGTCAAATAAAATTGTACCCCAATAATTAACATGATGTACAAAATACCCCCACATGGTATTTTAAAAGCATTTTACCAACATGTACCCAAAACCTCAATTAAATCCATGCTTTCCAATTAATTGCCAACCATAACAAATAAATCATGCAAATACTCAATTTTCCCAACATGCACAATATACATCCCGAAATGCATCCCCGGTCACGCCTACCATGTGACTAAGCATTTCAATATGATAATTACATCCAGCACATAAATCAATTATCACCTTAATTAACCATATAAACATAATTAATGTCCAAATTACAATTAATTATTTCCGGGATATCACATGCCCCAGTTATACATTAATGACTGTTCAGTTCACCTATCTAATTCCTGCTAAGTGAGCTACAATAACTCAAGTTCTTAAAGTTCTGCACCGAGAGATTAGATTGATTTTGATTTAAGAAACCATATATGCTCTCATTTAGCAAAGTAAGACCAGGGTAAAAATAAAAAAATATAACATAAAAAGATAATTGCACTAAGATTTGTTTATAGAAGTTCTAAGATGATGTAATCCTTCTATGTCTCCCCTTCTTCACCGAATGTAAGAAACCACTGGAAGACCTTGATTTATAAAAGTTGTTTGCACAAATCCATTTTAGCAAGCTTTCCTAACTTCGCTTAAACTCCTAGATACCTTTTGCTCAACAGAGAACTCATCTAAATTCTCAATATGTTTACACAACAAGTCTGACAATTACACAAATCATTCATCTACATTAAGCTCTCAATACAAATGTTGAAATGTTTGTGACGTACGTTAGATCCTATACGTGATCGGATAAGCTATTCGATGATGGTGCATATATGTAAGGTATGCCCTCAATAAAGCTGATGTAATGTTTGAAGCTCCCATTCCGATCGATCATTCCGAGAGACGTATGTTTGGTTGAGAAGATTCTTAATGGAAGATAAATTTGTGGTGCGTGCATCCACAACTCGGGAAGTTGTTAGGTTGAAAAGATTCTAAAATCATTTGGGGATAGTGAGCACGTCGGTGTGATCTATGACTTTTTCTGTGATAATTAGGCAGCCGTTGCTTACATGAAATATCCCAAGTATTATTGAAAGACCAAACAATTAGATACAAAGTTTCACTTTGTAAGAGAAATCATAGGAAAGAAGAGGATGACATTGAAATATATATCCATGTGACTTATGGTGGCGGATCCATTCACTAAGCCAATACCTATAGAAGTTTTTATAGGTCATGTTAGGTCTCTAGGTCTGCGTAGGATTTGATAGATGTATATATGTCTATTTTATAACAATGTACTCAGGTTATTAATGAAAAATGTAATGTAATATGTACATGATAAAGTGAGATTGATGTCTTGTATTGAAAGATGTGTCGACAAGTTAAGATTAACTTCTCACATGAGCAACTGCCTCTAACATTGAGATATGTGCAGAGATAATATTACTTCCTTAAGATTTTGAGAATCTCTAGAGGATAGTGCAAAAAGAAAACTCAAGTGAAGTACCGAGGTATACTTGACCTATAATTTGTATAATGCATAAATGTTTCTTTAAAAATGACATACACTTCCAAATGGGAAGAATATCCTCATAGCATGTAATTCATAACATGTATGGTAAGTGATCAATAAGAAAATGAGAAATGTATCAATGCTTTTTCATTGTGTGAGACCTTGAGGTTTACACAACATCTATGGTACTTTTAAGACTTTCAACTGTATCTTAAGGTTTTACTTTAGTGTTGCTACTTTAACATGCTACCAATAATCATGAAAATTGAATGTGCGGAGCATGTCTAGAAAAGTAGCTACGGTAGAAATCATAAGATTCTAATGGAAAAGGAAGATTGTCTTTTACTAGAACCTACTTTGTATTCACCGACTAGCCAATTGTGTCTTTGACATAATTACGAAAACATGGTAATGGCTAAGGTCGAGTATGGTATAGAACTAATAAGAGGGATAAGAGATACATCGACTGATGTAGTTTAAAAGAAGTCTGGGTATGGCGAGAAGAGTTGTCCTCGTATAGGAACCGACTGTGCCAATGTATATCCTTAACTGGTATATAGCATTATATCTCTTGTCCTCAAAGGTCATGTGATCAATTTGCCCGTATAGAATGAATGAGTAATTTGGTGTAATTCTTGAGTCTAGCCCTCACGTGCGAGTGAGAGATGTTGGAATTTAATAAAAAGAAATGGGTGGGTCGTCCATGTGGGCTAACTCGACCCGCATTCTAGTTTCAAATGTTAACTTTGGAGGGAGTAGTTTCTTTTTGGAAAGATATAACCTCGCAATATCTCCATTAAATGGAAGAAGATAACCAACACATTGAAGAACTCTCACAATACTTTTTGCAAGAAAATTACACAATTTTCATGTGCAAAAATAGATAGAAACTGGAAAAGCTATTGTTAATCATAGAAACAAAGTTACTTGTTCTATTTGGATTGTGGAATAATAATACAATCCTCATGATTGTATTATGAATTCAAACTTGCTTTTTTCGATCCAACGATATAGTAAGTAACGTTAATATTCCGTATATAATGTTGAATGAATTTCTTAAAAGTTAGATTTCGTCAAATAATGATATTGAAAATGATATATGATCTTCGCCAGGTATTGCGAATACCACGGGATGAGATGAACTTCCATCAAAACTTATGCAGTCCATCATATTATGTTTTGTGGTTTTTTTATGCTACCACAGGGTAGTGCTCTGAGGGAAAATCTTACAATCCACAATTCCTATGTTGGAATATTTCATATGTAATCTTCCACACGTATGGTTGGATTGGCCTTGTGAGCTAACATCAATGTAACTCATATTTTATAGTGTTGATTGTTCACCAGCCCGATGGGACGTAGAATACCCTCTTGAAAATAGAGTTGCTCATAACTCAGTAAACAAAAAAGTCATTATACGATGCTTTTGTTTTCACTTGGTCTGTAAATTACCAAATTTTGTCATGACGCAGATTCTAGATCACATTTTCAACTGTAATAAGATTAAATATTATTTAACTTTTTTAAAGAATGCGATTTCAATATGTCGGCATTCATTGTATTCTCTCCGGATTGGCCCCCTTTGGTCGAGAAATCAAAAGGAATAACTAATGGGAAGAAATATTAAAATAAGATTATGATAACCACATTTAACAAATGTGTTTGATTAAGTGGAAACAAGAGTAATAAATACTAATCACTTTTGACTTTGTTAACCTTGTTTCACAATCACCTTAGACAATGTGGTGTTGCACCTAATAAATTAGCACTACTTTACATAAGTTTGTCCAATCTTGTTCCACAAAATATTTTAAAAAAATATATCACAATTTTCATTATTTCTTGTTATAATTGGACAGGTTAAAGATTTGAGTTACTGTATATCAATACCATGACTTTTGGTGAAATAATAAATGCTTAATCTTGCAATTAGCCAGAGTCATTGCCGATAATTGTTCATGGTAAAAGAGCAATAAAAAAAAACCCGACTCTTAAACAGATGTACAATTTAAAAGATTTGAGTTGTATTATTACTATTAAAAATATTTTTTAGTAAAACATTGATGGTTATAGTTTGATAATTTATTAAAATCTACTTAATATTATGTTTAAGATATAACAGATTTATATCCGTAATATGATTTTAGATTAAGGTAAATTAGTTTATTGGATTTTTCCATTGATGGTTAAAACCATCATTTGATCCTATTGACCTTACCAAATTTTCCTTTATTTCGTGTTTATATTTTGATTTTACAAGAATCGGTAAATGAAGAAAAAAATAAGGTTCTTTAGTATTATGAAACTTCAGTTTATATTGCTAAATTCTAATTAGGGTTCTCGTTTTTTCTAAAATTTTAATACTTGATTACAACAACTTTATTTTTTACTCAAATCAATCGATTTTAGCCACATGCCTCTTAGTTCAGTGGCATCAAAAGTCATCTCAATCCAATGTCATCTAAAGTCCCAATTTGGGACGAGTCTCCAGTCCGAGACTCGTGTAAAACTATAATCCCAAAGTATGGAAAAAACAATCGATTTTAAATAGATTTAGACTCCGTTAGATGGAAAGATTTGCATTTCAAATATTTATCCAAATTGAGTCTAATGTTCAAGTAATTTTTAAATCCATAGAGACGTAAGATGATTCATTTCAAGCTCGGTTAAGCTAAAACTTGTTTAGCTCGAGTTTGAGATCAACAATTTTTGTTAACGATGTCAAAAATAATGTATAACTGGTGCAGGAAATAAGCAAATTTCAGAACTCGTCTTGTTTACATCCTTAATTTTTAACTTAATATTAGTTTTTCTTGAACTAAAATAATGTATTTCAAATTCTTAAAAAAGTCATTTAACATATATCTGGATTGCTCAAATGAACATTTGAATCAAAACACAACCTATAGTTAATTCAAGTTTGAAGCATGAGCTGATAAATTTGAGTAGTGAAGCACATCATCTCGAGAGTTAAAAATGTTTGACAATTGCAATTAATAACTCACATCAAACACTTTTTCCCATATACACACATATATCCAAAAAAGATAGGTTTCACATAAATGAATTAAATTTTTTGATAAAATGGAAGAACTAAGGCCATCTCCAATCGGACGCTATTTTAATGTGAAATGCTAAAATAGCTTCCAATCTTCACTCCAACCCAGCTTTATCTTTTGCGCTAAAATGGTGTGAAGCTACATTTATTTATTTTTGTTTTGTTTTCAATTTTTATGATTAGTTTTATTATTTTAAAATTAATTATTTTATGATTGTTTATTTATATATTTAATATTAACTAATTATAATTAAAAAAATTTATTTTTTTAAAAAAATAAAGTTGATAAAAATAAGAAAATAAAAATAACTATATTTAGAAAATATTGTAGAAAATATTTTAAACATAAATTTAATATATATTATTAGTATGTAAATATATTAATAAATTTTGAAATAGATAATAGATTGAATAAATAATTATTGTAAATGAAAATTAAAAGAAATATTGTAGGGAATATTCATTTTAGAGTAATAGTTTGGAGAAGATGGTTTGGAGATGGGTTTTGTGTTTGGTGTAAAAATACTATTTTTATATAAAACTTGCGCTAAAATAAAGTTATGAGTTGGAGATAAGCTAAGTAGTTACGTAAAATCTTTTTATGCTATGCTTAAATTTTGTAATTTTAGGAGAAAACTATTAAACATAACTATTTTATGCACAACTGTTATTGAAAAAGATTCAATATTGTTGGTCCACTCATTGGTTTGATTCTATCTTCTTTTGTTTTAGGGCAGCCTTCAAGTGAGACCGTGAAAGACATGTCTTTTTGACTCTTGGAATAGATATCTGCCCCTTCAATTGATTAGTTTCGATTGTTTGAGATTTTATAATTCTATGCTTTCAAAAATTTGGTCTAACTTTAAAAAAAAAAAATTTGGTCAAATGTTTGTATCTCCTTCATATCATTGCTTGATTCGTGAGATTAACAATTCATAACTTAAGTTATTGAAAAACTCGAGTTAAGTGTCATGTTTGGTCCGAGCATGTTGAAGTTCGGTTGACTTTTTCATGTTTTTTCAATATCAAGATTTCGCTGGATCATATATCAGTCATATTTCACAATTAATGTCTTTGAAGTGTAATCACATAAAATCGATGAAATTATACAAGTTTTAAATGCTTGTCATTTTTATTATTATTATTTTTTTAAGAAAAGAAGATTAGTTCATTTTTTTAATTAAAAAATGGAATCAAGCTAACTATTGAAATCAAGACTTTATTGTCAAAATATTGAAATTGACTTCAAAAAAGGAAGCCGGTTCGTCCCATTCTTAGCAATATTCTACCCACGATAACATATACTTATATTTAAAAAAAAAAGTAAAATAATTATTATTTAATTAGGATAAATTAATTTTTGAAATATGATAATATAACCTAATTCAAGATGTTATGTGTCTCATTATCATGTTCAATACGATTCCATGACTATAAATCAAGCCAACAAAATCAAATATCTATTTGTCTAGTTACTTCTTTTTGACCTAATCAAAATTAAATTATTTTCCTAATTTAAAGAAAGCATAAAGCCATTTTTAAAATTTTCCACCAGACTATTTTTCTGAAATCATACAACAAAATATGTTAATCATAATATCATATTGGTATGCTAATTATAGACAATTAAATATCTCTCGTCCAAACGACTACTGTTTTAATTTGTATGTACATGATACCTGGTGTGAGTTTCGATATATATACCCACCAATACATACAAATATAGATACATATATATACATATATTATATATCTATATATGCCTTGTGTATGTACCGAGCTCTACACTCAGTACATACAAAAACTTTCCCCGTATTTTTGAGAAAATATTTATATAGACCAATATTTTTAAAGATCAAGCTTGTATGTTAACATCTCGTTATCAATGACCAAAGATATTTAATTTTTTAAAAAATAAAAATTGAATTTCAAGTGATGTTATCTTTTTTTTCTTTTGATGCATATAATGATATTCAAACTAGTTGTTTTTACTTAAAACTGGAAAAAAATTATTTATAAGCAAAAACATGAAATGTTTGATATTAAAATAAAGCAGATTAATATATTTTAATTTTATTATAAATTGACACTGCTCAACTTAAAATAGTTAAATACTTCTTATCACTCGCTTATCTACTTCTTACTATTATTTATTCTTTAAAAAAAAATCATCTCAAGTACATATAATGATTAATGAGAAGTTTGGGTAATAATACTTTGTACTATTTAGTACACACACTGAAAACACACACCAGCAGAGCTCACATTCTCGTTCCTCCGGCCACCCATACCATTCGATGATGTCAAGGAATTTCTGCGTTTTCCATTTTATTTACATCAACCCCTCATAGTTTCAGTAATTACAATTTATCCCTCTCTCTCACACTTATTTTTTTAATGGCCACCTCTCATCGTTGATGCTTTTTCAAGAGAGTGCCAACTGCCAACCTCGCGATTTTTCTGCTTCAATTCAATCTCATAAAACTTGTAAGCAGCTCTTTCATCTCTAAAGTCGTTTAATTTTCCCGTTTGATTGAGTACCTGTATACGAATTTTGATGAATACAGCTGCATATTTTTGTTAACTTGTCCATTACTTGAGATTTTCGAGTCAATTTCGTTGTTGGAGTGGATAAATATTTTAATTTAGTTCTGGGTATTCGTTTTATTTGCGGAATTTATCTTGGTTTTTCTGGGGGAAGATGGGTTTATGTAGCCATAAATTTATGAAATAGATTAAAAAGAAGTTTGTCTTTTAATGGTGGGAGATTTAATTTTGGAACAGTCTAGATTCAATGGGTGGAGATTGGGATCCATGTTGGATCTATTGTTCTTTTTTAAGCTATTATTAGTTGATAATATTAGTTTAATGTTCTATGCCGGCCGTTACTTTTATTTGTTTGTTTATTATATTACTGAAACCTTGGTCTTGGTGTTCATGTTTGTTTATTCAGTTATTTTCTGAAGTTTATTTTTTTTGTTGATAAAGGTTTTTATGTTGGAAAGAAGTAAGCACATTGCGTAGTTCCTAGGAAGCCGGTTTCTTGAAAAGGGATTTCAAACTTTTCATGGTTCAACTCGAGGAATCATGGATAGCTTCAGTGATGACACCGAAGAATCTCGATTCTTCGATGCCCTGGAGCACATTGCATCAGAACCTGAATTTGTTTCTGATATAAAGAATTGGGAGTATGACGTGTGGATTAATACTCCCCAAAGTGTTAGTGACCGTCGAATGAAATTCAACAGATGGATGGGATTGTATTGCAATGATTTAGAAGAAGATAATTTTGTCGATGAAAATGACAGTCGGAAAGATGGTGTTTTTAGAGGTGATATTGATAGAATTATGGGTAATAGCGGAGCTGTTCTAAGAACCTCGGTTATCACAGATGAGCTTTCTTCAACCTGCTCTTCTATGTCAAGTTGGAATACCGAGGATTTAGAATTGACCCAGGAAGTGAATTTATGTAAATGTAGAAGTGAGGGAGTGGAAAAAGTTTCTCAATTATCTCCCTCGGTTCATCAAATGGTACAAAGAGAAATTAAGGTTCATGGCAATACTCGAAGAAAGAATAATACATTGAGGAATAGGTGGTTGTGTAAATTGCGGTCCATGACTTGTTTGATGAATGTGAATGTGATAGAAGATGTAGAGTCAAATAGTTTCAGCCAAGGTCAAGGCTCGAGGTTCCGGAGAGTCAAGGTTCGCCATCGTCGAAGAAGATTGAAGGAACTCTCAGCCCTTTTCACGAAACAAGATATCCAGGCGCATGAAGGGTCAATATTGACGATGAAATTTAGTTTCGATGGACATTATTTGGCTAGCGCCGGTGAAGATAAACTTGTGAAAGTTTGGCAAGTAGTTGAAGATGAAAAATTAGATGCAAGGGACGTTCCAGATGTTGATCCATCATGCGTGTACTTCTCAGTGAATGAACATTCTGAATTGAGGCCTGTCATGGTGGAAAAAGAACATATTAACAAATCCAAGACTCTGCAAAGAACACCAGACTCGGCTTGCATCATCTTCCCTCCAAAGATTTTCCGATTACAAGAGGTGCCTTTGCATGTGTTTCAGGGACACAGTGGGGATATCTTGGATCTTTCTTGGTCGAAGAATAATGTATGTTCTGATTATACAACCTTTATTGTATATACTTAAAAATTGGTGAATTACTCCGTGCTTACTTGTTTCCTTGCAGTGTCTTCTTTCATCATCGGTTGATAAAACTGTTCGGTTGTGGCGGCTTGGAGTTGGCAATTGCCTCAAGGTCTTCTGGCATAGTGATTATGGTATTCTAACTTTAAAAAATCATCTCTAATTTGGAGAATGAAGTGAAACCCGAAGAATATATTTTGTTCCCTGACATTTTTAAGCTAAAAAGCAATTTATCTATGCAGTAACCTGCATTCAGTTCAATCCTGTGAATGATGATTACTTCATCAGTGGCTCGATAGATGGGAAGGTTCGAATTTGGGCAATTAATGGTTGTCATGTTGTTGGATGGACTGAAGCAAAGGACATAATTACTGCTGTCTCGCATCGACCTGATGGGCAGGTCCGTAAATGCTGGAGTTCTTCATGTGAGATGACTATATCTTCAATTCTTTGAGGTGTGCTGAATCCGTGCTTTCTTTTCTTGTTCAATAGGGTGGTGTTTTTGGCTCTATTACTGGAACCTGTCAATTTTTCGAGATATCAGGTAACTTTCAATAAAATCTTGGAGAATTCTCTGTTTTTTTGACGTTTTGTCCGGATTAAAATACCATTTCCTTCACCTATTGAATCATTCTAATGCATGCTATTGATTTTGCTATTAATCAACGAATAGTGACAAGATTGGTGATTGGTTATAGATACTAACCATTATTTTATGGCTTTTGTGTTGTATCAGATAATCACTTACTGTTGGAATCGCAAATATGTTTAACAAATAAAAATAAGTCATCACCTTGTAAAAGGATAACTGGATTTCAGGTCACTTTCAATTACTATGTTCATAGTTTTTTATTCTGTAACTTTAGTTCGAAATGTTAAATTTCATTCCGATTTTATCTCCTGTGGTTGCAGTTTTTACCACACGATCCTAGCAAATTATTGGTTGCTTGCGCTGATTCCCAAGTCAGGATTATAGATGGAATGAATGTAATGGCTAAGTACAAAGGTACATGATGCTTATGCTCCTTTTATTGGTTGCCTTGCAACGTGATCTTGAAGCATGCGTACCAAGAAAATATTTCCTCTCATCTGATTTCTTTTCATCTCGTATTATTCTAAAAGTCTACAACTCTCACTTCCTCGCCAGGCCCTCGAAATTGTGGAAACCATGTATCTGCATCATTTACTTCAGATGGAAAACATATTATCTCTGCCTCTGAGGATTCAAGTGTTTATGTTTGGAACTACATTGGTCAGGAGGAGTGTTCTTTGTTGCACCCAAAATCCATAAGATCGTTCGAGTGTTTCTCCGCCGACGCCTCTGTCGCCATACCATGGCCTGGCTCGGAAACCGGGGACACAGTGGACAGGTTGCGATCAAGAAAACTCCCTGACAGTTCAATTAATTATTTGTCTTCCTTGCCATCCACCCATATCTTGTTGAGCCAAGAAGTTCTCATAGACTCCAGCTCGAAGGGATCCGCTACTTGGCCTGAAGAAAAACTTTTTGCTTCTGATCTCGAGGCCGAAACATCTTCAATGAGCAAGTCTCAGTACAAACTTTTCAAGAATTCTTGGCAGAATCTATCGAGTTCTCATGCATACGGACTTGTCATTGTAACTGCTGGCTGGGATGGACGGATCCGATCATTTCACAATTATGGTTTACCCGCAACCCTTTAAGATAAGGAGACAACAACTGCTAAAGTACTCGATATAATCACTTATGATTGGTAGCATATGCCAATGATCCAGCTCTGGTTTGTGAAGCAAATTAATTGTAAGCTGGGGTAGCATTTAAAGCTATTTTTGGCATCATTGAAGCATTGGGTCCCTTCAATGTTGCATGATCAATACAAGACTGAAGGGTCAATTACAGTTGGCAGTTGCCAAATATGAAACGGGAACGGGGTACTAATAATTTACTAATAATTTTTTTGATTCGGTTCTGGAGAGAAGGGGAAATTCTGGAAATTGGTGTAGACGAAGTGGATTTTCATCTTTTTGTCTCCCATTTTGACCACATTGAAGGTTACTTACCAGTGCTTGGAGTAAAGGTAATTTTTCGTTACCTTTTTGTACGCCGTTTCGAGCAAGAAAGCTGATTTGTTCTTTCAACAGCTGCTCGCCCGGCAGTCACCCGTGAATCTCGGGTTATTTCTGCACGGATGATAGAGTAACAGTTCAAGATGAAGATAGTTTATTCTTTTGGTGTCATTATTTGTAAACATGTGTTTGTTTTGTACAGGATCGACCAGTTTTCATGATTTATATCCTTGTCACATGGTGTAGTTTTTAAAGTTGAATAGAAATAATACTAGTGGGAAAATGCAAATCTACAACATTGCCGGAAGTGAGCAAATGCATTCGAAAAAATCCGAACCAAATACAACATAAAGTTAAAAGACTAAAAATGAGGGTTAGATTACTCATTTTCGTGTCCTTTATAGACGTAATACAGTCTTGCCCCCTTTTTGATGTCTCTGCTAGCGATCAATAGGACTCGACATTCGCCATGGACATCAAACTTCGAACATTTTACGTTCTGTTTTTTTCCCATCTCTGCATCAGAAGATAGTACCTATTATCGGTGTAGATTACGATAACATTCATATTTCGAGTATGTGCAAGATTGAGTGTTTATCAAAGAAAGAATGTGTTATGCATACGGTGTGTGATTGTTGATGCCACTGATTAAACGAGCAATGTTACTGCGCTTATCGGGGATGATGATGAGACTTTTGAAGGATTTGAAGCAGTAAGAAGTCATTAAACTATCTCCTCCATCTTCTTGTCGATTTTTTAGGTAGTCAACGTCTCCTACGTGTTCTGTGATTATTGTCAAATCTCGTATAAATCTATCTGCTTCCACAGTGAATCGTCACGATTGAAAAAATAATAATCAAGAAACAAAATATGACCATGTCAATTACATTGGGGTGCCTACCGTTTGTGGGATTAATAATAATAAAATTGGGTTTAATTGATAAAAGCCTAATAATTATTATTAGTTTTGTTAATGAGAACAAAATTATGGTAAGTTAATTATGAATAGTCAATTAGACTAAAGAAATCTCACATAAAGAAAATGAGACATGGATGCCCCTCGCGCGCCCTCCGTCCGTCCGCTCGGCTCGACTCGCCGCGCCGCGAAGGAAGCCCGCCCTATCTTTTTACTAGTCGGATTTCTGTAATGACTTTTCATCTACTTGACTTTTCACATTCTGTTGGGTATTAAGTTTGAGATTTTTCACATACATGCAGAATTGATGTCAGATTTAAGTGTGAGACTTAAATCAATATTAATCTGATGTTAAGTGTTGAGACTTTTCATCTACCCCATTAAACTTTACACTTAATTTCTGAGATCTTTGGAGTGGTCTGCTGCTCAGCTATATAAGCTGCTTCAGCCATATGTTTTCATTCATCCGAAAATCAGAAATCATTCTTCATTCATACATTGCATACTATTTGAGAGTACTGCACACTACTAGTGTTCAAGGTAGTCTGCTCGGAGTTTTGCTTCAATCCGAACAGAGGTGATTGGACGTTGTACCTTGCAACTCACTTGTCCAGGATGCCAGAAGCTAAGACGGGTAAATTTGAGTTTACGGGCACACGGCTTGCTGTGGCCTCGTCCAGAATTGTTTCCAAATTCTTGTTGATTAAGTCTTCAGTTTATAACTACTACTGTAAGTCTAATGCTTTTGTAGTTTGATGTTATAAGTATACTGTTTCTGTTACAACATACTTTCTCTTTTCATTACATTGTTTAAATTGTTCCAATCTTTCGAGTTAAATAAACAGATAATCGTAAACTCAAATCTTTTTGTTTCTATTTTATTTTCGATTTTAATCAGTTTGCAAAATCCTAATTTACTAATTACAATATTGTTGAATTTTCAACTCATCATTGTTTGCGCAATATCAAAACATTTAAAAAGTTGTTTTCAAAACTAGTTTGATATTATTTGTGATGTGTTCTGTTTTAGCTTATGGCTGACCAGATTCCAAACCGAAATGCTGAGAATACTGATATTCCAGTGGTGATTTCAATGGTGAAAGCTAGCGGCGCTGAGGTCGTTATGCTTGTTCTGAGAAACCCAATGCCGTTCTCTCAATTTGATAAACCGAAAAAGTTCAAAGGTTCCAACTTTAAGCGTTGGCAGCAGAAGATGTTGTTCTTCTTGACAACCTTGAACTTGACCAGGTTTCGTAAAGAGGAGAAACCAGTGGAGGACAAAGAGGATCCTCAATCTGTTGTCATAGTCGAATCATGGCTGAGCGCCGACTACCTCTGTAATAACTATGTACTTAATTCTCTTGACGATGCACTTTTTAATGTGTATTCCCCCAAAGAAACTGCTAAGGATCTTTGGGCATCGTTAGAAATGAAGTACAAAGTTGACGACGCAGGCGCAAAGAAATCTGTAGCCGGTCGATTCCATGACTAACGAATGGTAGATGGCAAGAGCGTTGTTGAGCAATGCGAAGAGCTGCAGCTGATATATCATGAACTTGTTGCCGAAGGTATGAGGCTAAATGATGCTCTCCAAGTGGCGATGATGATTGAGAAATTACCGCCATCTTGGAAGAACTTCAAGAGCTACCTAAAGCACAAGCGAAAGATGATGAGTCTCGAGGATCTTATCAGAAGGCTATACATCGAGCAAGACAACCGAAAAGTTGACAAGAAATTATTTGGAATGATTTCCAAGGCCAACATGGTTGAAGTTGGGGACAACTCCTGTGGGAATAAACGCAAGCGTACTTTTGATCCCAAGGGAGATACTCAGAACAGGAGGTTCACCGGTGACTGTTACGTGTGCGGTAAACCTAACCATAAGGCCAATGACTGGACACACCAAATCAATGAGGGTAAAAGGAAGGCAATTCTAAATAGAGGCAAAGGCAAGAGGCCTGCTCATGCCAACATTGCTGAGGACAACGTGAACTCAGACATGGATGACATGCATCTGACTGCAGTGATGTCGGAGGTGAACCTTGTTGGTGGGAACTCCAAGGAATGGTGGGTGGACACTGGGGCTACTCGCCACATATGCGTCAACAAATGGATGTTAAAGACCTATCAACTAGTCAATGACGAGCACTGCTACATGGGAAATTCAACAGTCTCAAAAGTTGAAGGCAAAGGGACGGTTGTGCTAAAGATGACTTCCGGCAAAGAGTTGACTCTTACCGAGGTGCTCCACGTGCCAGAGATCCGAAAGAATCTCATTCCCGGAGCAGTGCTGAACAAGAAAGGCTTTCGGCTCGTGTTTGAGTCCGACAAAGTTATTCTGTCCAAGGGTGGTATGTTTGTGGGCAAAGGCTACTTGGCCAATAACCTCTTCAAGATGAGTGTAATGACTTTAGCTCCTAAGGCTAAGTCTAGTGTAGAGGTTGAGGTTGATGTTAATGCAGCAAATGAGGCTAACAAGCAAAAATAATGTAATGATTGTTGCCAATGTGGCTAATAAAACTTTAAAGTTTGATTATTCTTGTGAGTCTTTATATTTGTGGCATGGTAGATTATGACACGTGAATTATAAGTCCTTACAAAGGCTAATGTCTCTTAATCTATTACGAAAATTTAACATCAATCATAGACACAAGTGTGAGACTTGTGTAGAGGCCAAATTAACCAAGTCTTCATTCCACTTAATTGAGCGAAGCACCGAACCGTTAAACATGATCCATCCAGATGTATGCGATCTAAAATATGTACAATCTAGAGGCAGTAAAAATTGTTTCATAACCTTTATCGATGAGTGTACAAGATATTGTTATGTCTACTTAATGAGAAGTAAAGACGAAGCAATTGGCATGTTCATTCACTACAAGAATGAAGTTGAGAATCAACTCGATAAAAAGATTAAAATTCTTCAAAGTGATCGAGGCGGTGAATCTGAGTCACCATTTGCACAAATATGTGCTGAGAGTGACATTATTCATCAAACCACTGCACCTTATTCTCCCGAGCAAAATGGTATTGCTGTAAGGAAGAATAGAACGCTTAAGGAAATGATCAATGCAATGCTTATAAATTCCGACTTACCTCGAAATTTGTGGGGAGAAGCTCTGCTTTCCGCCAACTATGTGCTAAACAGAATACCACATAAAAAGTTGGATAAAATGCCTTATGAATTGTGGAAAGGTCGGGCACCTAGCTAGAAGTTTAAGGGTTTGTGGCTGTCTAGCAAAGGTATCAATTCCTCCTCCTAAAAGGACTAGGATAGGACCTAAGACAGTGAATTGTGTATTTATCGGATATGCGCAAAATAGTAGTGCCTATCGATTTCTGGTACACAAGTCAGATAATGCAGAAATGCATGTAAATACTATCATTGAGGCTAGAGATACTTCATTCTTTGAGGAAATCTTTCCCCACAAAACTCAGACAGTGACTGAAACCAATGTTAAGAGAAATGTGGGGGATAGAGAATCTCAAGAGAATGTAGAATCGCCTAGACGAAGCAAAAGAGCGAGAAAAGAAAAGTCTTTGGCTCAGATTTTCTAATATATCTGTTGGAAAAGGATATGGCTACTTTCAAGGAAGCAATGTCTTCACAAGACTCTGATCTTTGGAAAGAAGCGGTGAACAGTGAGATATAATCTATCTTATATAATCATACTTGGGAACTAGTGGATCTTCCTGCAAGTTGTAAACCACTAGATCACAAGTGGATCTTCAAGAGGAAAATGAAAGCTGATGGTGCGGTAGATAAGTACAAGGCTAGACTTGTAGTCAAAGGCTACAGACAAACTGATGGTGTTGATTATTTCGACACATACGCTCCTGTATCCAGGAAAACGTCTATAAGGTTAATAATTGCATTTGCTGCATTATATAACCTAGAGATCCATCAAATGGATGTAAAAACGGCTTTTCTAAATGGGGAGTTAGAAGATGAGGTTTACATGGACCAACCTGAAGGGTTTATAGTTCCAGGTAAAGAAGTGAAGGTGTGTAGACTTGTGAAATCCTTATATGGATTAAAACAAGCACCTAAACAATGGCACGAAAAATTTGATAGCGCCATGCTTTCAAATGGGTTTAAAACAAATCAATGCGATAAATGTGTCTATGTGAAAGGAGACAATACAAATTATGTGATAGTATGTCTCTACGTGGATGGCATGATAATTGTTTGTACTAACAATAACATCAAAATTACCAAGAAAATGTTATCGCGGAATTTTGAAATGAAAGAGCTAGGTCTTGCAGATGTGATTCTTGGGATGAAGATCACAAAACATTCAGATGGATATTCTATCTCCCAGAGTAATTATGTTGAGAAGATACTTGACAAGTTTGACAAGAGAAATAATACCATCGCGAGAACACCTATGGAGGTGGTGTCAAATCTTTGCAAGAATCGCAGAGAAGGTGTGAAACAACTTGAGTACTCTAGGATCATAGGTAGTCTCATGTATCTCATGGACTGCACTAGACCTGATATAGCTAACTCAGTCAACAGATTGAGCAGATATACAAGTAATCCAAGTTATAAGCATCGGAAGGCAGTGGTTCGAGTTCTTAGATATCTAAGATACACTACTAACTACGAACTACATTATACGAGATATCCAGCAGTAATTGAAGGGTACTCAAATGCGAATTGGATATCGGAAATATAAAGTCCACGAGTGGATATATCTTTATAATTGGAGGTGCAGCTGTTTCATGGAAATCATGCAAACAGACGTGCATTGCTAGATCAACTATGGAATCTAAGGTCATAGCTTTAGATCTTGCAGCAGAAGAAGCTGATTAGCTTCGAAGTTTCTTGGAGGACATTCCGATGTGGTCAAAACCTGTGCCACCCATTAGCATGCACTGTGATAGTCAGTCAGCTATGGGAAGAGCACAAAAAAATGTGTATAATGGGAAATCTAGACACATACGTCGGAGACATAAATTCGTGAGAAATCTACTGAAAATCGGTGTTATTTTTCTAGATTATGTGAAGTCTAAAGAAAACATTGCAGACCCATTTACGAAAGGTCGAACGAGAGACCGAGTAGAGATTTCATCGAGGGGAATAGGGTTGAAACCCATGAAATTGATTTCCAACCATGATGGCAACCCAACCTGAATTGTAAAATCCAATTTGCAGGTTCAATGAGAAAACTGAATTGTGGGGGGGATCGAACAAATCACCATGTGATGAAAGAGTGATAAACCTGTTTAGGAAGGCTGAGTTCATGCTCTTAATGATTCTTCTATCTCGAGATGTTAAAGTGGGGGTATGACAGGATACTCTTTAGGAGAAATCGCCTATATCAAATGTGAAGGGGCCGCTTCTATGAGATGACCTGAGGGCTAAATCTGTAGAGCATTCGATGAAACATCCAAGGCAGTCCAGGGCCAAAATGGACAACAACTAAAGAACCAATAATACTGTGGAGATGAAGCTGTGTGAGTATTGTTGTCTTGTTATACAAAAAAAAACGTTGAACAGTTCAACCCATCACGTCCACTGGTTGACAAGTATATCCGATGATACTTTACTAAGGAAGGTTCAAGGTTAACCACCACCTATCCTGATGCAGTGGATTCTCAAAGTACTCTCAAATCTTCATCTAGGTGCATTGTGTAATTTTTTCGCCATATTGCATTAATGTGGGGGATTGTTGGGATTAATAATAATAAAATTGGGTTTAATTGATAAAAGCCCAATAATTATTATTAAGTTTGTTAATGAGAACAAAATTATGGTAAGTTAATTATGAATAGTCAATTAGGCTAAAGAAATCTCACATTGAGAAAATGAGACACTTATGGTTTGTTTATAATGAGATACAAATCAATAGAGTGTAGTTAAGTAGAAAAGATGGATGCCCCTCGCGCGCCGTCCGTCCGTCCGTTCGGCTCAGCTCCCCGCGCCGCGCCGCGAAGACAGCCCTATCTTTTTACTAGTCGGATTTCTGAAATGACTTTTCATCTACCTGACTTTTCACATTCTGTTGGGTATTAAGTTTGAGACTTTTCACATACATGCAGAATTGATGTCAGATTTAAGTGTGAGACTTAAATCCATATTAATCTGATGTTAAGTGTTGAGACTTTTCATCTACCCCATTAAACATTACACTTAATTTCTGAGACCTTTGGAGTGGTCTGCTGCTCAGCTATATAAGCTGCTTCAACCATATGTTTTCATTCATCCGAAAATCAGAAATCATTCTTCATTCATACATTGCATACTATTTGAGAGTACTGCACACTACTAGTGTTCGAGGTAGTCTGCTCGGAGTTTTGCTTCAATCCGAACAGAGGTGATTGGACGTTGTACCTTGGAACTCACTTGTCCAGCAGGCCAGAAGCTATGGCGGTCAAATTTGAGTTTACGGGCACACGGCTTGCTGTGGGCTCGTCCAAAATTGTTTCCAAATTCTTGTTGATTAAGTCTTCAGTTTATAACTACTACTGTAAGTCTAATACTTTTGTAGTTTGATTGTTTGATGTTATAAGTATACTGTTTGTTTCTGTTACATCATACTTTCTCTTTTCGTTACATTTTTTAAACTCTTCCAATCTTTCGAGTTAAATAAACAGATCCAACACCGTTCTCGGGATCAAACACGACCATAAGGGGCGGCCATTCCCGTCGTCTCATCATGTTCTTGCAAAGTTTCAAGGTTTCTACATCATCTTTTGATAAAACCTTAGATTGTCCAGAAAATAGTAATGCAGAATGAAATCAGCTGACATATTTGCACGAAAGAAATACTGGAGGAAACCTCAAATAAACAGTACTTGCATTCCGTCTCCGATACGACTGGACTAATAGAGAAAAGGGAGGCAGTAGCACAAGAACCGGAAACAAAGGAAGAGGTTGCAAAGTATTCTCTCCCAAATCCTCAATTCTTAGGAGATTGAGTGATCTCGAATCCACTCCATATCATTTGATGCTCTCGTCGAGTTCTTTGATCTTTCATCGATCGAGTGATGTTCCAAACCTGTTCTATTAAAAAAAATTCTCGATCAGTACTGCATTTGGAAATCACTTATGAAATTGTGCAGGTCTTTGTTCGTGGTTGACAGCAAAAGTTCATTAGAGTAATTGTGACGAAAGACAAGATAGTGAATTCAATGCAGATTTGCACAGATAGAATCAGCCTTCCACCAGATTGACTTTGTGTGAATTGTTCGTTTTTTTTTTATTCCAATTCTTAAGCTTCACTTGCGTGCTACAACAGAGGAAGCAGATCGATGGACTCCAGAGTATAATGCGTTGATTTTTTATCAATTTTGAGCTGTGCGATCGATTTTGGCAGAGCAATTCTGGTGCAATATTTCCGATCGAATTCTGATCAACAATTATCGTTGATTCATAATTGATTTTGCGTAGGGAAAGTTCGAGCAAACTTGCTGTGATCTCTTTGCGCTCTTCGATCGACGATATCTTCACGGTTGCTTTAGTGTCACTACTTGGATTACTAGCTTGGATGCACTTTTCTCACGGTCATCACATTCCTCACGCTCCGTGTGCTTCACTGGTGTAGGCGATTGAAATTGAGAAGTGTTTGCGGCGATTGCACAACAATCCATCAGTATGGGTCTTATCTCGGATTCTATGAAGGATGTTGAGAGGCACTTGCAGAGCAGATGAAATCGATGCGAGTCGACGTGCCGTGTTTTTTCCGATTCTACTTGGTTTTCGCAAGAATTAACACAGGAGCAGATGGTAGCACTTCCACACCAAGTAAATTTCGACATTATTTTCTCCAACCTCGCATTGGTTCAGGAAAATAACTCAATTATCCAAAAGGATTTGAAATCGATGTGTCACGCCTTGCTTGAGTTACGATCGTTGTGGGATGATTCATTCCAAATTACAAAAGAAACTATGGGCCATGAGAAGACCTTCATCACCGATGCTACAACAGTAATGGAATTGGACAGAGAAAAGAGGATAGAGCAAAGCACAGATTCTAGTTCTGAAAATAAATCTTTATCCATGTCATCTGATGCAGAATTTGAAGAGAATCGCGATGAATGTCAGTTCACACTGACCATGGTTTGTTCACCATCACTCTCAGTCCAGGAAGCTGAAAACATATGGAACACTCCGGTTTGTTCACCACCACTCTCAAGCTCACATCCACAAGAATTCTACTCCACATCTTACAAGGAGCAAGTTGAAGTTGAGCATGGGAGGTTCAAATCTGAGAATTATGATAGTCTGGACAGCGCAACCTCTAAGTATATTGAGACGACACCATATGGGATTGAGGTCTACCCTTCTCAGACTACTCAGGATTTATTGAATTGGGATGTCAAGAATCCTATTAACTTGAATATGAAATATCTAGATATTGGTCTCTGTGTTGATGGAAGCGCTGCTCATGCGGATTCCTGTCAAGTGACTGGCTCTAATAGCACTATATATGTGATGCTATATGGGCGTCTGACAGAGGGTAAAAAAGATAGGCCTGAGAATTAACCTTTGGAGGCGAAGTATAGCGGTATAATTCTGGACAAAAGCTATTCTGTTGCGGTTCAAGAAAATAAGATTCATTGGCAGAACACGAGGCTTCGAACTTGAGCCGACCATTAACAAATAAGGATTCCTCAACTATGGCTCTGCTCCAAACTGCATCTAAAGTTGTTTCTATTTGTGATCCATTTAATAGAGCAATCATACATAACTTTGCTGCCCTTGGCTACAAATATGAGGATGTTGTTGATGAAGTCGTCGACCTTGATTTTAAGATAATTGTCTTTGATGTTGGTTGGAAGGGTGATGATTTCATAAAGGAGCATGCTTCAAGTACACCACAGCCGATCATCACGGTTATAGCCATTCTTGACTACCTGAAAAACAGTGAGCACGAATATGGATCCCTCAAATATTGGTTCAGCAGCACGGGGTGCGGTTGGAATAAATTTATTGCAGGATCTCGCCTACTTCGGAGCATTTTCTTAGTGATAAACCTTGAGGACAAAGTGTTTGTCGAGCGGGGAGGTAATGATATGACTGGACTAATGGAGAAAAGGGAGGCAGTAGCACAAGAACTGGAAACAAAGGAAGAGGTTACAAAAAAGCTGGAAGCAAAGGGATAGGAAGAACTCCACGACACCTAGAAGATTATATTGTAGTTCAGGTTACTTGAATAAAGACACAATTAGCTAGTTGGTTCATTTCCATTTTACATGTATGTGTACACAATTTGTATAAATAGGATAATACACAACATTATAAACATTCAATTAATTGTTAAATGAAAAGTTAGTTTTCTTCCTTCCAAAGTATTTCTCTCCCAAATCCCAATTCTTAGGAGATTGAGTGATCTCGAATCAACTCTATCAGTCTTTTTCAAGGACAACACGATTATCTGACCTTGGTGCCATCCCAGGAACATAAGTCAGCCCACTATTGAACTCTGTTCCAGTACCGTTAAAGGTGTGGCTAAAGATGTCATTTCTTCCAATCTCCAAACAAGATCCTCACTTGGATTGAAGGGCAACAACTTCCTTCTCTTTTTGGACATCACCAAGCCACTACTTCTCTTTCGTTTCTTATAAACATTTGCGAAAATAAATGATAAATATATACCAATTATCATGAGCTTGAGCAAAAACCAAGACTAGTAAATACACCGAGATGGCTCTTACTTAGACTTTGAGTTGGTTGCGAGGATTTTTGTGTGTGCGCTTATCGTGTAAGCCAAATTAACCTCACTATATATCTGAATTGATAACAATTATGTAGTAGTGTAAGTAGAGATAGATCACACGAGGAGGTGTGAATCATTGTGTTCAAGAGAATCAAAAATAATAAAATAAAGATGTGGTTGTGCAAATTGATTATCACAAAAAAATAAATAAATAAATTAACCATTGTAAGTGATTCTTGATATTAGTCGACTTTACATTTTGATGTTATTATCTCATTCATCGATTCTCAAAAGACTCAATTTTATTTGAATATTTATCATTTGAAAATTCAATTCATCCATCACCTTGACAAAGACTCAATTTGCTTTATGAAAAAGTATCATTCTTTTTCTCATTCCTTCACTATATAGTGTACAATTAGAATAGATACATTCCTTATCATTCATCTGTAACTATAGAAGGTACATACACATTCCTTAAATACAATGATGCCTTAACTGATGGAGATACACTTTATATAATTACAATAATCCCTAAATACTGTTGGTGAGTAGGGCTGACATCCCATCTCAAATTGATGCGGGTTGGTAAAGAAGCAGCAATTTGCAAATTAGGAACTGATGATGTTATTGTGATGACCAGGGATTATAGATGTTAATCCCGGAGTGTTAATAACCCCTAAAGTTGTTTTACGTGGCGACTTGGAGTTTAATCGCGGTGCTGGGCCTTCTGGGCTCATTTATTTGGGTAGTTGGGATTGTTAGATCTCGAGGTTGAGATTATATTCTCATTACGGTGAAAAATCTAAGAGTTGGGTTTTTAGTGTGACTCGGAATCTCGGGTGCTTGGTGTGGGCACCGGTAGGGGGTTTTGGAGTTAGAGAGAGAATTTTTGAAAACAGATGATTTTTAATGAATCATGATGTATTTGTGGGGCTATTAGTATTTCGGGGTATTTTTGCTATAAATACCAGTTGAACTGAGATTTTAAGAAAAATTTCATTTCAGCACCTTATCTCTCTCTCCCTCCCGCGTCGCTGCTTCCCGATTTTCCCTCGACCCCGCCGCTTCAGGCCGTGCGCCCGCCGCCGTCCGGCCGCCGTTCGGCGCGTGCGACCCGCCGCCGGCTTCGTCTCGTCGAGGCGCAGCTATCCCCTCCGGCAATTGAGTGTTTCGTCGCGTTTTGAAGTCGGATTTTGCGGGAATGCGCCGATCCCCAATTCCTAGGGTTCATCGATTTCGAACGTTTTACTTCCGATTTTCGATTGGGTAACCTCCCTTACCCCTTTTTCGTCATTATCGTGTATTTTCCTGCTATTTTTGAGTGGATTTTGGTTCAAATTTCTTGCTGTTGGGCGTGAGGTTTTGGTTCGAAAAGTTGCTTGGCTTTTGGTTCGAATTTCTTGCTGTTTGAGGGGTTTGAGTTCGAATTTTTGGGGATTTTTGGCAAGGGTGATGATTCTTGTTAGTAATCGATTAATTCATGTTTTAGATTATTTGTGGTGTTTAGTTTGGGTTCGATTTGTGTTGTGAAGGTTCGAAAATTTGTGGGGTGTTCTTGAGCAATTTTCGACAATGGTTAATTGTCGTGTGTTGACAATATTTTTGAGGGTTATGGGTGTGCTTGAGCATGGGTTGCATGTTCGTAAATAATTGTGAATTATTTATCGTGTTAGCACATCGTTCCTCGGGGCATGGAACTCGAGCAAGGTTTGGCTCGGACTTCGGAGATTTGAGGTACGTGTGACGTACGAGCATTACTTTATGTGAAAGCATTTGTGAAATGCATAATGTGTTTTAATTGCATTAGATGGTTGTGGGTATGGTTATATATATATGTGTCGATATGACTATGGAACGACCTAGTCTTGATCTCGCTGTCACAAGTGTGCGTAATACTAGAGTAGTATAACCTTACATGAGATATGGGGTACTGGGTTTATATGACTATTGTAGGGCATTCGAGATGCCTGAGAATGATCGTGGAATCATGTATTCATTATAAGACATGTGAGATGTCTAACTATAAATGGGAATTTGTAAAATAAATGCTAGGCATTTGAGCTATCTGTGATTGGTAGCAAAGTTGAAAATCAATATTAGATATCGAGATATCTATATTTGTATGTGTAATGAATTTGGAATCATTAATTATTGATACTTGAGAACCAGGCATGCTATGAGTTAAATCAATGTGTTGATTTACTGATTTTTGAGATTTGATGAGTTTGATGATTGTGAGAACAGGGACAGTACACGGAATCCCGGATGAGGACGTTGCCATCCATGGAGTATCATTTAAAATTCATTAGTATTTACTTGTGTTGTAAATTATGAATTTCATTATTGTGATTATGGGATTTTGTGTATTGGTATGCTCACCCCGTTGGGGGCTGTCTCTGTTGGGGCAGGTGAACAGGTGCATCGATGGCTGTGGAGCTGAGCTCGAGCTGTTGATTGGATGTACTCACAGGATCGTGGTACCAGGGCTTGATGGAGCATTGTATCGTATAGAGTACTTATATACACCCGAGGCTTATATACACATTTATGATGCTCGCATGTGAGCACGGATATTCTTGTATATGGGTTGTATATAAAGGCATGAGCCTTTCTCTCTTTCATTATATGTTGCATGCAATTAAGGGTAGAATTGCTAATGATATGAGAGTCGTTAGTGTATTATGTGGGTGTTGAAACCCACTTTTGTCGTCTTATGTGTGGTGTCTTCCCTGGCTGGGAATTTACTTTGTGTTCTGTATTCTGTTGAGTATTGTGTATTCCCTGGCCGGGAATTATATTATGTGATGTGCTTTTGTTTTGGGATAGCTCAATTTATGGGGAGACTCTGCCCAAATTTTTATAAAAGTCCACAATGTAAAAAGTGGCAAAAAGGGGATGGTAATGGGCGAACTCGATGATTCTATATGTTGTTAGGATGTTGATCTTATAACATTGAGTATTAAAGAAATTTTGTAGTTGCCATTCAATGGTAAAGTATCATCTGAGCTTCCCGATTGACTTTTTATTGAAAGCATGTGCCACACATAGTGGTTAATACACTAATTAAGGGTTAAGGGCTTGGGGTCCTTACATTAGTGGTATCAGAGCAGTGGTTAGCTCTTTGGGACTGTTAAGGGCCTAGGAAGTTATTGATAGCACATACTTATGCATGATGGCATTAATGTTGTATGACACAACTAGTTGTTATGTGCTTTTACGATATGAAAAGTGGTGTTGCTAATCATTGTGATTGCAGGAATCGTGTAGCATGAGATGGGATGGCATTAATGGTGATGTCTGGCCATTCATGTATTATGTGTTAAGGGATCTGATTTTGTGGGAAAATCAGGAAAGGTGAGACGTACGGGCTTCGGACGGTAAAACGTGTTACACCTTTGATTATGTATATCGTGGGTAGTGAGCCCTTACATGTGATGGTATATGTGAAATGATAGTGATATATATTGTGATAATGGAATCAACTGTTGTGCTTGATTATTGTGGTAGAATTGATGAATGTTCCGGTAGCCTTTATCTCCAAGCGAGGGAGGTACTTGCCGCTGTCATCACTGAGCGAGGTAACATGCCGCTGTCATTGTCGAAGCGAGGGGTCCTAAAATTCCGCTGTTGTATTGGGACCGGAACAGTCACAATTCTAGTGATTAATGTGGAATATTGTGATTAAAGTGGAATATTGTGATTATTGTGGAATATTGTGGTTATAACTGGAACGCGATATCGATCGTTATATTGTGAACTGTGGTATTAACCTGGATGCAGGTACATGGAGCTAGTGGAAGTTCCGGTAGTTGTTATATTCGAGCGAGGGAGGTACTTGCCGCTGTCATATGAAGCGATGGTAATATGATATTTGCCGCTGTCATGTCTAAGCGAGGTAACATGCCGCTGTCATTGTCGAAGCGAGGGATATCATATGATGCCGCTATATGTCGAAGCGAGGGGTCCTAAAATTCCGCTGCTATAACAGGACCGGAACAACCACATTATCTATATTGATAGCGATGGTTCATGCCGCTATATTGATTGGCGATGGTTCATTCCGCCGGATATATTGATAGCGATGGTTCATTCCGCTATATTGATTGGCGATGGTTCATTCCGCCGGATATATTGATAGCGATGGTTCATTCCGCTATATTGATTGGCGATTGTTCATTCCGCCAGATGTATTGATAGCGATGATTCATTCCGCTATATTGATTGGCGATGGTTCATTCCGCCAGATGTATTGATAGCGATGGTTTATTCCGCTATATTGATTGGCGATGGTTCTTGCCGCCGGACATATTGATAGCGATGTCTCATTCCGCAATTCTATTGGCGATGGTTTATGCAGCCAGGTATTGATAGCGATGTCTCATTCCGCTATTCTATTGGCGATGACTTATGCCGCCGGGTATTCATAGCGATGGTACATTCCGCTATATCTAGGGCGATGGTTCATGCCGCCAGATGTCTATAGCGAAGTTTTATGCCGCTGACTCTATGACGAGGGATTATGCCCCTGATTCTATAGCGACGGGTTATGCCGCTATGCACATGACGCTGGATTACGCCACCTACGAGCGATGGGTGCTGATTGCGTACCACTGTTGGATGACGGAGACATGTATGCCGCTATATTGTTAGCGATGAGGTATGGCATATTACTGTTTATTTAGCACTATTGTGGATATCATGTGTTGATTTACTTGTGCTGTCATGTGTTTGACGATGAGATTATAGACGTCGTGTATCGACATATACTGTCACGAGTCGACAATATTATTATATTATTTCAAAGTCATATGTTGACAGGTACCGTCACGGGATGACAATGACATAGTGGATGTTCTATGTAGACGTGTAGCGTCCTTTTGATGATTAATACATTTATTTTATGTATTAGGTTGTATGGTTTGGGTGCCGATGATGAGCACATGGTAGAGTCTGGGTCACTAGTTGACGAGACCTTTTGCCGAGCAGGTTTGCTCGGTGGAGTATTGGATGTATTGTATCGGTAATGTACCACATCATGTTATAGAGGTAAATAATTTGTCGAGCAATGATACCCTTGGGTATGCTCGTTGGTTTGGCTAGGGCCAAGCGTTTGGTGGTAAGAGTAGTCATTGAGGAAACTACTCGCTTGTGTTGTGATGTAGGGTAGACATGGTTGCACCCACCCTGAGGGTGTGGGATAAATCTTATCGGATTATGATTGTATCATAAGTGAGCAAGGACACCGGGTTGTCCATTGTGCTTGGTATTTTAGAGATATGTTGGGCGATGACCCATTACTCTAATGGTTTGTACGGTATGGCATACCGAGATGGAACATATGGTTTGTTGGTGGACTTGATATGAGCCTATGGAGACAGCACTTTGCTAGCCAGATATCGTGGTGATGATATAGTGTGCTTGTTGGAGCCATGATACTGCACGTTGGAACCGAGTTTGGTGAATCGTATGATGATACGTTGAAGACTTTTGGCAGGCTTTTGATTGTCCATTTGTAGCATGATGTTTGAGGCAAGTGACACCCCATGAGAACGTTATACGTCTTTTGTTTTGAGGGACTTGTCTGGGACAGCTCATAATGTTGAAGTACCAACAAGAGAGTCATCAAGTCGTTGTTGACTCGATCTGGGGAATCCGTGTATTTGGGATGCAATGGGTGTTATTGTATCCAGTTTTTCCGAACGATGGTTCGAGACTAGTGGATCTCGAGTTCGATAGCACTTCCCTTGTGGGGAAGGAGGTAGTATTATACCTATTTGGGAATCTTTGAAGGATTCGGTAAGTTGGTACGTGTGGTGTTGATTTTGGGAATCACGCCGTGTTATTGATCGTCGATTATCATTCTCCACTGCAATGGAATGACTCAGAATTGACAGTTGTGTTTGGGGGCTTAGGGGTATGTTGTAGATACCCGAGCCAAGTGCATTGAGTATGCATGTGATGTCAGTGCTTAGGCAGGTATACTGGTGAGTATACGGATGCCAGTTATTGACTTCTTTTTGTCAAGCATAGAGTATACTATTTTTTTGGATGGTTAAATCTCTGATGAGAGATATGGAACACCTTGAGATTGGGAATCTCCATGGCACGATAATTATGAGAAACAATCGTGGAGTTAGTTGACTCCTTTGAGGAGGGGTTATCTTGTGTGGGTTGAGGTGTTCCCTTGTTGGTGTTTTCCTTCGAGTTATGCGATAGCCTTCCCAAGTTTGGATTGTTAAATCCTAGGATTATCAAGGGATGGCAGGAATTCGGATTTATTGGGTGTCGCTGTCGACACAAGCGTTGAGGATGCAATGGGTTTATTGCATGTCCTTTCAGAATTTGAACTCTGTGGAGTCTCGATGGTTTATTTATGATCAGGATGTGATCCTTGGAATATCCGGAGGTGGACATCTTGTGAGATGTCTTTTGTGTGAATATGTGGCCGTGAGTTGCCCAAATTGAGTTGCAATGATGCGACTGCTCATTTGATGGAGGAGGTTTGGAAGTGGAGACCAGATTTGGTATGTGTACATCGTGGTATACTAGTGTTTTCCTCGTAATGATGTGTGTTAGACATCGTGAGTCATGATAGAGATGTCTTTGAATGATATCTACGATGGAATCGGGAGCAATTCGAATCCTTGCAGTTTCAGTTGACTAACTTCTTTTGGATTGTTAACGTTGAGTTGTGCTGACGCTCTTTGACGTTATAATGGATTTGGAAGTCTATTCCACTCCAGAGTTTGACACGAGGTCAACGTTCTCACGGTTGAGGTGTCATTCATGATGCGTTCTTCCTAAGTTGTATTAGAACTAAGGATGAATGTCCGATCTACGGTCGTAAGTATTGGTTGTTTTGCAGTCATGAATGACTGACTTTTGGGATGAACCGCATCGAGGTACGTTTTGCCTCTTGAGTGATATGTTGGTTTTGGTATGTCGCTCTGTTTCAGAGTTTGATGTGAGGTAAGTATCCTCGCGTTTATTAAGACGATCCTAATATGGTCAAGGATCGAGGTTATGGCTTCATGTTGTTGTGTAGCCCGGGTGTTACGTGATACACCGGTGCTAATTTCGAGGACGAAATTCTTTTAGTGGGGGATATTGTGATGACCAGGGATTATAGATGTTAATCCCGGAGTGTTAATAACCCCTAAAGTTGTTTTACGTGGCGACTTGGAGTTTAATCGCGGTGCTGGGCCTTCTGGGCTCATTTATTTGGGTAGTTGGGATTGTTGGATCCCGAGGTTGAGATTGTATTCTCATTACGGTGAAAAATCTAAGAGTTGGGTTTTTAGTGTGACTCGGAATCTCGGGTGCTTGGTGTGGGCACCGGTAGGGGGTTTTGGAGTTAGAGAGAGAATTTTTGAAAACAGATGATTTTTAATGAATCATGATGTATTTGTGGGGCTATTAGTATTTCGGGGTATTTTTGCTATAAATACCAGTTGAACCGAGATTTTAAGAAAAATTTCATTTCAGCACCTTATCTCTCTCTCCCTCCCGCGTCGCTGCTTCCCGATTTTCCCTCGACCCCGCCGCTTCAGGCCGTGCGACCGCCGCCGTCCGGCCGCCTTTCGGCGCGTGCGACCCGCCGCCGGCTTCGTCTCGTCGAGGCGCAGCTATCCCCTCCGGCAATTGAGTGTTTCGACGCGTTTTGAAGTCGGATTTTGCGGGAATGCGCCGATCCCCAATTCCTAGGGTTCATCGATTTCGAACGTTTTACTTCCGATTTTCGATTGGGTAACCTCCCTTACCCCTTTTTCGTCATTATCGTGTATTTTCCTGCTATTTTTGAGTGGATTTTGGTTCAAATTTCTTGCTGTTGGGCGTGAGGTTTTGGTTCGAAAATTTGCTTGGCTTTTGGTTCGAATTTCTTGCTGTTTGAGGGGTTTGAGTTCGAATTTTTGGGGATTTTTGGCAAGGGTGATGATTCTTGTTAGTAATCGATTAATTCATGTTTTAGATTATTTGTGGTGTTTAGTTTGGGTTCGATTTGTGTTGTGAAGGTTCGAAAATTTGTGGGGTGTTCTTGAGCAATTTTCGACAATGGTTAATTGTCGTGTGTTGACAATATTTTTGAGGGTTATGGGTGTGCTTGAGCATGGGTTGCATGTTCGTAAATAATTGTGAATTATTTATCGTGTTAGCACATCGTTCCTCGGGGCATGGAACTCGAGCAAGGTTTGGCTCGGACTTCGGAGATTTGAGGTACGTGTGACGTACGAGCATTACTTTATGTGAAAGCATTTGTGAAATGCATAATGTGTTTTAATTGCATTAGATGGTTGTGGGTATGGTTATATATATATGTGTCGATATGACTATGGAACGACCTAGTCTTGATATCGCTGTCACAAGTGTGCGTAATACTAGAGTAGTATAACCTTACATGAGATATGGGGTACTTGGTTTATATGACTATTGTAGGGCATTCGAGATGCCTGAGAATGACCGTGGAATCATGTATTCATTATAAGACATGTGAGATGTCTAAGTATAAATGGGAATTTGTAAAATAAATGCTAGGCATTTGAGCTATCTGTGATTGGTAGCAAAGTTGAAAATCAATATTAGATATCGAGATATCTATATTTGTATGTGTAATGAATTTGGAATCATTAAATATTGATACTTGAGAACCAGGCATGCTATGAGTTAAATCAATGTGTTGATTTACTGATTTTTGAGATTTGATGAGTTTGATGATTGTGAGAACAGGGACAGTACACGGAATCCCGGATGAGGACGTTGCCATCCAGGGAGTATCATTTAAAATTCATTAGTATTTACTTGTGTTGTAAATTATGAATTTCATTATTGTGATTATGGGATTTTGTGTATTGGTATGCTCACCCCGTTGGGGGCTGTCTCTGTTGGGGCAGGTGAAAAGGTGCATCGATGGCTGTGGAGCTGAGCTCGAGCTGTTGATTGGATGTACTCACAGGATCGTGGTACCAGGGCTTGATGGAGCATGGTATCGTATAGAGTACTTATATACACCCGAGGCTTATATACACATTTATGATGCTCGCATGTGAGCACGGATATTCTTGTATATGGGTTGTATATAAAGGCATGAGCCTTTCTCTCTTTCATTATATGTTGCATGCAATTAAGGGTAGAATTGCTAATGATATGAGAGTCGTTAGTGTATTATGTGGGTGTTGAAACCCACTTTTGTCGTCTTATGTGTGGTGTCTTCCCTGGCTGGGAATTTACTTTGTGTTCTGTATTCTGTTGAGTATTGTGTATTCCCTGGCCGGGTATTATATTATGTGATGTGCTTTTGTTTTGGGATAGCTCAATTTATGGGGAGACTCTGCCCAAATTTTTATAAAAGTCCACAATGTAAAAAGTGGCAAAAAGGGGATGGTAATGGGCGAACTCGATGAGTCTATATGTTGTTAGGATGATGATCTTATAACATTGAGTATTAAAGAAATTTTGTAGTTGCCATTCAATGGTAAAGTATCATCTGAGCTTCCCGATTGACTTTTTATTGAAAGCATGTGCCACACATAGTGGTTAATACACTAATTAAGGGTTAAGGGCTTGGGGTCCTTACAGTTGTCGAGTCATTGGTTTTGTGAAGATATCAGCAAGTTGAAGATCACTAGAAATATGAGGAAGAGTGATCGTCCTACTTTCCACAGACTATCGAATATGACAATCGACCTCAATATGTTTAGTTCGTTCATGGAAAACAAGATTGGTTGCGATTTGAATAGCACTGGTGTTGTGTCCATGACGGGGTGTGGGCGTGTGTTGAGTAATACCCAATTCATCTAGGAGACCCCGAAGTCACATAATTTCTTAACAAGCGGCGAACATAGCACGATATTCAGATTCGGTTAAAGATTTGGAAACACAAGCCTGTTTTTTACTTTTCCATGAGATCACAGAAGGACAGAGAAACATACACCATCCAGTAACAGAACAACGAGTATGTAGACATCCGGCCCAGTCAGCATTGTTGGGTTTTGGAAACCCGAATAATCTTGGTTTTGATGTTAACAAAACTTGTTATTGTGTTGCTAACATATTTCATCAAGTGTGCAGTTCATAGATCATAATTAAGAGCTTGATGAATTACAAAGAAGTAGCTTGAAAATATCAAGCTGGACCAAGTCTGAAATCCTGGCAGAGCGGATTGTTTCGATCATATCTCATAGCTCAGATATCTAAATGGCGTGCTTCCAAAGAGGTTGAACATCCAACTCAAAATAATAAAAGTCATATTTCACAACAGATTGGCTAGTTCGAAAGTTATCAAGGAGAAAAGACGCCTGCAAGATTGAGCTGTACCGTGAAGAAACAACAAGCTGTTTCAGCAAGCGACTGTCAGTCTGTTGGCCATAACTCTCAGCTCGCTTATCGAAACGAGATGATTCAGTGTGGGTTGGAAAGCTAAGATAAAGATCTACAGGTCATCTTTGGAAGTCAAAGACTGAATCGGACGTTAGGATGGCCAAAAAGCTTCTGAAAGTCACGCCATGTGCTGCTGCATCCAGCAAACAGACAGCAGGAGCATCGCCTCGTATTTCGAGCATATCTCTCTCGTACGAACTCGAAATCGAGCGTTCTTGATTCCGTGGAAATCTAAGAGAAAGGTCTACAACTTTCATGTAGATCACTTTGCCCAGAAATCAAAGAATCAAGAGCTACAAGAAACAGATCAGAAGAGCAAGTTTATCAATCTGTTTTGTATCAAGCTGATTGTCCAGACTGATCCGGACCAGACTGATCTGCTTGATCTGGCCAGACTGATCTGCCCATGCTGATCCGGCCAGACTGATCTGCCCATGCTGATCCGGCCAGACTGATCTGCCCAAGCTGATCCGGGCAGTCCGGTCCGAAATACAAAGAGCCCAGAAACCAGAATATGACCGTTGCAAGCTCGGGAATGGTGCAGAACCTTTTCCAATGGGCATTCTTGTGTCTAACGTATATATCATTACTTGGGGCTATATATACATGATTTGGAAGCTCAATAACAGCTGATTGAAGATCAATCCAAGCCTTCCAAAGCAAACCCACTTGGGATTCAATTGATGAACTTAAAAGACAAAAGATGCTAAATGAAGAGCACTCCTCAAACCTTTGGCACCTCTTACCTTGCTATATCAGATCTAGTTAGAGATCATTTGTGCCATATATATTCACTATATTCATTGTATATGAGAGCTTAATAGATGAGTGAATATCATTGTAACAGTTGATGATTTATCACAACCGATGAGAGGTCTTTGTATGTGAGACATTAAAGAACATACATAGTTGAGTTGCTAGGAGTTCTAGTTGGATGGGGAATTCTCAACTGGATCGGTTTTGTACAATGGGATTGTATAAATCAAAGCCTTCTAGTGGAATCCTTCCATGAGGTGGAAGAAGGGGAGACGTAGAAGGATTACACCACCTTCGAACTTCCATAAACAAATGCTTGTTTATTTACTTTCTTGCATATCTTTAAAATGTCTTTCAAATGTTTAATTGGTTATAGAGTGGGTTATGTCGAGTGTCTTCCGCTCGGTTTTGTAACCGAACTCGATATAATCTCTCGGTGCAAGTATTTCAAGAACATGAGCTATTGAGGCTCAAGTTGGTTGAACTCGAGTGTGGAATGGCAACCCACCCCCGAAATCGATCCTGACAATCATCATTGTAGGCCGCAAGGTGAAGTGGAGACGAGGTGGGAAAGAATACCGGAAGGGCTTGAATGAACTTCTAACCCCAAGAAATAGGTGAGTGAGCCCAGATCTTTCATATAAAATGTAGCCTGAAGATGTTGTTGGATACATGTGATAAGTCCCGAGTAGGTGCCAGTGATGATAATGTCATCCACATAGACGAGAGGAGCATAATGACGGCAGAGGTCTTGCAAAGAAACAAGGAGAAGTCATACTTACTTTGGTAAAAAGAAAAGTTGAGCAAGGTCGAGCAAAATTTGTCAAATCAGGCACGAGGAGCCTGTTTCAAACCATTAAGAGAGTATTTCAACTTGCACACTGTCGAGAATGAAGAAGACATTTACACATCTTCCTTTAAATCACCATGAAAGAATGCGTTTTTAACATCCATCTGAAGAAGTGGCCAGCCTTGTGAAACGGCAACAAATAGAATAGTACGGACTGCGGTCATTTTTGCAACATGAGCATAAGTGTCCTCGTAGTTAATGCCATACTCTTGACGATTGCAAAGAGCAACCAATCGTGCTTTTGTATATGTCCGATGTGCCAACGGAGCGAAGTTTTTGAGAGAATAGACCCATTTACAACCAAGATATTTGACTTTGGGTGTGGGCAAGAAACAATATCCCAAGTGGCATTATCTTGGAGAGCCTGTAGCTCCGCATCCATGGCCTCCTTCCAACATGGATGTTTAATGGCCTCCGAATAAGACATTGGAAGAGGATTAGATGATAAATTAGCATGATATGATGAAGGAGAAAAACCATATCGATCAGATGGTTGCTACGAACGTGAGGAACACAGAAGTGTATTGTCAAAAGCCATGGTTATCTCGGTATCTAGAGACTGGGGAGGATCGGGCTCACGTGGAGGCAAAATGGAGCACCGTCTTTGATATACAAGACCATGCCGGAAATGTGAAGTTTCGGGCGATGACTCGTCAAAGGAAGGAAGAAACAGTTGGTGCATGTGGTGACCCGGTTGGGGTGCTAAAGAAATATTGGTTTTCAAAGAAAACAACATGACAAGAAATGCGAAACTTGTTAGAATGAAGATCATGGCAAATAAACGCCTTGTGAGACCCCATAAATGCACATTTAACGGATTGAGCTGTTAGTTTATTACTTTCAAGACCAGGTGAATGGACAAAGCAGACACATCCAAAAGTATTTAAGCTAAGGTAGCTAGGGTGATGTTTATGAAGTTGGTAATATGGAATGGTAAACTGTAGTGTACTTGATGATAATTGATTGATGAGATGAACTGCCATATATAAGGCTTCAAACCCAAAATTTTGCAGGGACAACAGTTTCAAGTAAGAGAGTACGACTAACATCTATTAAATGACAATTTTTACGTTCTGCCACTCCATTTTATTGATGTGTGTATGGACAAGTGTAAGGCCTCAGTAACGGTAAGGACCCTAGTTCCTTAAGTGCGAAATAAGGGCATAAGTAGAGCTAAAGTATATTATCAGAGTATAAAAATACGTGTTGAAGCCTTGAGCTTTAAGGATTACATGCCAAGATAATTACTTCCAAATGGATTAGTTACATTCCTAACAAATTGAATATTAATCCTATAGATTTACACTACTCCTAGAGTAGAAACTATACAAAAGAATCACAGCTTCTATATCAAAAGCACTCATCGCTAGCTCACTGCGTCAACCCGACCTTAGTCCCTTTATGCCGAGATGTACCTACAAGGACAACCCGCAAATCATGAGCATATAATAATCCATATTAAACTTAGCATGATTAAAAAGCGTAAATGCATAATCCGTAATTACAAAACACTTCCTGTTTTCCAATTGCATTTTAAACGCTCCCTTTTTGGTTGTCCCTGTATCATAACTATGAGTATAATCAATGGATTATTTAATGGTTTCACAAATGTCATGACATATCACCAATCACCAATCCCTAATCTGTTATAACAGTGTATTTTAATGCACCTCGTTTGTCATGACAGCGGCTCTAATACCCCTCGCTTTGACATATTAGCGGCATTGAATAACCTCGCTCAAATGCGACATGCGGCAATACCCTCGCTTCAACATTTGGCGGCAAATATTCATTCCTCGCTACAATATGACAGGGGCAAGTATTCTATCATCGGTTCAACTGACAGCGGCAAAGCATTAAAATCATCACTCCAATATAACCATGACTCATGGGATGTGCACCAAGTGTTCAACATACACATATGCAATCATAATGCATAATTCAACATGTATTTGCATCCACAATGCACAATTTAATATATACTTGCATCCTCAATGCATATTCCAATGAGTATATAAAATACATGTCCCGTTGGGTGCCCGTACGTCTCTCTACGCCTTTCCAAAATGTAGGATTTGGTAGGATTCTATCCCCTGTGTTGTGTTGCTACCTGGGAAGTCTCTACACAAGTGCACAACGCAATATTAGATGTCAATTATAGACCAAAATCAAAATCCCATCAACATTACAAAAATCAATATTTTCAACATTTCAAGCCTCTCGATCGATCGGCGCCTTTAGCTCGATCGATCAGGAGATGATAGTTTTTGGTGCCCAAAACGCTGCCTCGCTCGATCGATCGAGGTGACCTCACCGATCGATCGAGCTGAGCATTATCTTTCCAAAATTTCCTCTGCCATGCGCGATCGATCGTAGGAACTTCTCGATCGATCGAGCAGCTCTGTAAACGCGAGAAACCACCATTTTCGAGCATATCATACTTGCTAACACATAATACACCAAAATCAATATTTTTCAACATTTCAAGCCTCTCGATCGATCGGCACTTTTAGCTCGATCGATCGGGAGATGATAGTTTTTGGTGCCCAAAACGCTGCCTCGCTCGATCGATCGAGGTGACCTCACCGATCGATCGAGCTGAGCATTATCTTTCCAAAATTTCCTCTGTCATGCGCGATCGATCGGAGGAAACTTCTCGATCGATCGAGCAGCTCTGTAAACGCAAGAAACCACCATTTTCGAGCATATCATACTTGTTAACACAAATACACCAAAAGCCATCAAACTTTAACTACACAAAACACCTTAAACTTCATTATACTACCATAAAACTACACAACAACAAATTCCAACAAGAATACTACCATACATGCCATTTTCACTCAATACCATAACTCTCCTCAACCAAAACATTAACCATAATATAAACATGGTTCCTCACCGTTTTTGCTCCAACGTTTACAGGATTTCAAGCAATTAAATTGCAAATCTCTTCCTCCTACTTTCCTGCCTGTTGTTGGACAAATTTTGAGGGGAAAAGTGAGAGGTTTCTGAGATAGAACATGTGGTGGGAGAGTGGAGAGGACGTATGGGTTGCAGCAGGGTGGAGGTATGGGTTGAGGGGGGGGTGGTTAGATGATAGGATTTATATTTTTGTCCCGATATATAGTATTAAAATATCCATACTTGATATTTTATAACATTTACTCAAAATAAAAAAAATGCATCATGACTCCAATTAAACATGCTTTACCAAAAACAATTAACACCTACCCAAATAAACCATGCCATAACTCAATTTCTCAACATGCATCACATGCACCTTGAAATGCATTACCGCATGACTAAGCATTTCACCATAATTATTAATTCAACACTCAATAAATTAATACCACTATTATCACATAAACATAATTCATGCTCAAATGCATATAATCATTTCGGGGATATCACATACTCCCCTACTTATAAGATTTCGCCCTCGAAATCAGCATGCACTTACCAAAACGAAATAAAACATAAACCACATACCAGAAAATAGTTCCGGATAGTGATGCACCATATGTTGCTCCGTCTCCCACGTGGCCTCCTCGACACCCCTGCGATCCCACTGAACTTTGATCATCGGTATCACTTTGTTCCGTACTCTGCGATCTGCCCGATCCAGAATTCTAACTGGTCGTTCCACGTTGGATACATCGGATTCTAACTGAACCTCAGAAGGCTGCAACACATGTGACGGATCTGGTTAATACTTCCGTAACATAGACTCATGGAACACATCATGTATACCAGACAAAGAAGGTGGTAAGGACAGTCGGTAAGCTAAGGTGCCAATGCGCTGCAAGATCTCGTATGACCCAACATAACTCGGAGACAATTTCCCGTGCATTCCAAATCGTACAACACCTCTGAAAGGTGAGATCTTCAAAAAGACCTTATCTCCCAACTGAAACTCTAACGCTCGCCGCCGTTTATTAGCATAAGCTGCCAGTCTGTCCTGGGCTGCTTTCATTTTCTGTCTTATCACCTTTACCTCCTCTTCCATTTCCCGAGCTAACTCTGGTCCTCCGACCGATTTATGGTCCAAGTCGTGCCAACATAAGGGTGATCTACATCGTCAGCCATAAAGGGCCTCAAAAGGAGCCATCTGAATACTTGCCTGGTAGCTATTGTTATATGAGAACTCTACCAAGGCCACTGAATCCTGCCATGAAGTATCAAACTCCAATACACATGCCCTCAACATGTCCTCGAGCGTTTGTATAGTATGTTCGGTCTGGCCATACGTTTGGGGATGATATACAGTGCTCAACCTAACCTCAGTTCCCAAAGCTGATTGAAGACCCTCCCAAAAATGAGATGTGAATCGTGGATCTCGATCAGACACTATAGAAATTGGGATCCCGTGCATCTTACCACATCTCGAACATATAACTGAGCCATCCTCAAATAGGTGAAGGTCATACTATAGGGAATGAAGTGAGCCACTTTGGTCAGGCTGTCTACAATCACCCAAATGTCATCAAAACCCGAAGCAGTCCTCGGCAAGTGGGTCACAAAGTCCATAGATATGTGTTCCCACTTCCATTCCGGTATCTCTAAGCTCTTCAGCTCACTACCAGGTCTCTGCCTCTCAGCCTTAACCTGCTGACAGATTAAACACCTCCTGACAAAAGTGATGACATCATGCTTCATCCGTTTCCACCAAAATTGATCACAAAGATCCTTATACATTGTCCTCCCTCCTGGGTGGATACTAAGCCTGCTGCTATGAGCCCGCTGTAGGATTCCTTGTCGCAACTCCGGCGTACTCGAAACCACCCAACGGTAACCGAGCCTCAAGGAACCGTCTTCAGCCACCCTGAACTTCGATGACTGTCCAAGACGTACCAATGATAACCATCTCCGTATCTCCTCACCTGATCTCTGAGCTCTTCTGATACTCTCATAAATATCTGGCTCAGCTAATAAGGTCGATACACGAATAGGCGATGCATCCACATCGAAGTCATAGCCCAGTTGACAGTAGGAGGTCATCATGGCTGGTAATTGTATGAAATCCTCGACAGTACGCCTCACTTTCTGGCTCAAGGCGTCTGCTGTTAGGTTCGCCTTTCCAGGATGGTACTCAATTTCGCAATCATAGTCCTTGAGTAAGTCCATCCATCTCCCCTGTCTCATTTTCAGCTCTGCCTGAATAAAGAGAAACTTTAGGCTCTTGTGGTCTGTATAAATGGTAAACGAAGTGCCATACAAGTAGTGCCGCCAATCTTCAGGGCAAATACCATAGCCGCCAGTTCCAAATCATGAACTGGATACCTAGTCTCATGCGGCTTTAACTGTCTCGATGCATAAGCTACAACATGCTTGTCTTGCATCAGCACACATCCTAAGCCCTGAAGTGATGCATCAGTATAGAGAACGAATCTCTTGTTCTCCGTGGGAATCACCAATACTGGTGCTGATGTCAACATGTGCTTCAACTCCTGGAAACTTTGTTCACAAGCCTCAGACCAATAAAACGGTACACCCTTTTGAGTCAACTGCGTCAGTGGCTTCGCAATCTTCGAGAATCCTTCGACGAAACGACGGTAATATCCGGCCAAACCAAGAAAGCTCCGTATCTCGGGCACTGAAGTAGGCGCAGGCCATTCCATCAATGCCTCTACTTTCCTGGGATCCACTGATATCCCGTCCCTAGAGATGACATGACCAAAAAATACCACACGGCTCAACCATAATTCACATTTGCTGAGCTTGGTAAACAACTGATTATCTCTGAGGATCTGGAGCACCGTCCGCAAATGACTCGCGTGTTCCTCCTCACTCCGAGAATAGATAAGTATGTCGTCAATGAACACATTGACGAACTGGTCAAGATATTGCTGGAACACCCGGTTCATCAAACCCATGAAGACAGCCGGGGCTTTCGTAACACCGGATGGCATAACCACGAATTCGTAATATCCATACCGAGTCCAAAATGATGTCTTCTGTACATCCTCCTCTCTAACCCGAATCTGATGATAACCAGACCTCAAGTCGATCTTAGAATAGAGTCTCGTGCCCTGTAACTGATCAAACAGATCATCAATCCGCGGAAGAGGGTACTTACTTTTAGCCGTCGCTTTATTCAACTGACAGTAATCGATGCACAACCGCATCGAACCGTCATTTTTCTTGACAAACAGGACCGGTGCACCTCAAGGTGATACACTCGGCGTATGTATCCCTTATCAAGAGTTCCTATAATTGTACCTTCAGTTCCCTCAATTCCGCCGGCGCCATTCTATAAGGGGCACGAGAAATAGCAGAAGTCCCCGGCAACAACTCGATTCCAAACTCGACATCTCTACCCGGTGGAAACTCTGGAATCTCATCCTGGAATACATTGGTAAATTCCACAACCACCGGTATTTCCTCAATCTTCAGCTCTTTCTCCTTTTCCGCTATATCAAAGGCATAGATAAGGTAACCCGTATGGCCATGTTCCAATAGCCGTGACATTTTAACAGCTGAAACCAACGGAATCTTCGGACGAGAACCATTCCCATAAAAGATCCACTGAATCCCCTGATCAGATCGGAAGCGAACAGTTCTCTGTCGGCAGTCAACCACGGCCTGATATCCATTCAGCAAATCAATGCCCACTGTTAGTTCCGGATTTTAAAGATGATAAAACAGATCAGACCGATCGAGCCATGAAACCATGTCAAAGCAGATCAGACTGATATGGTCTATCACAAAATCAGAATGGATCGATGCAAACCAGTCTGACCAGATCGAAGCACAGATCATCTCAATAAAGATCAGATCAGAGCAGACAAAGTTAGATAAGCTTCGTTCTTCAATCCTAATCATTAACAACTATTTATTGAAGCATTTAATGATGCAATTAATGCTGAAAAAGACCAAGGATTGAAGATTACCTTAAAAGGTAAGTAGACAAAGGAGAGTCTACCTGACAAACGCCGAAAGCACGGACCAGAAGGGAAAGCGCCTAAAAGAAGAAGACCGAAGCTTGTTCAGAGAATGAGCAGAGTCGAGAGTTGCACAGAAAAGGAAATAGTGTCGTTGGTATAAACGACTATATAAGGATGCAACTAAAGTACTCGAAGTGACGACTACTGATCAATCAAGAAACAAAAACAGCACAAGCTTACAAGTCAAGACATTCTTGAGCAGAACCGTTATTGAAAGATATTCATCTTACCAGTCTGCTCAAAGTTTTCATAAGCACAACCTATTATAATATTTGATCATCATAGGATCATTGTGTGCATAGATAAAATCATTCTGTCTTTTGTATTTGTACTAAGATAGAAGAGTGAGATTCAATTGTAACTGTCACACAATTTGTGTCTGAACAGATCGAGAGACTAGGAGTTTCAGTCTGGCAGTGGGATAAATCCAGCTGAATCGGGGTTGTACAAGTGGTTGTATTACTCAAAGTCTTCTAGTGAATCCTTCCTTGATTGGAAGAAGGGGAGACGTAGAAGGATTCTCCTTTGAACTTTCGGAAACACATCTCGTCTATTTATATTTTGTATTGCGTTACACTCATTAAGCCATCAAGCCATTCTTACTAGTCAAGAACAGACCGTTTCCACACTCTTATATTCAGTGGTCTGTTATGCTCAAAGGAAGATTAAGAAATAGATTTCACTCACTAACCTGAGGGAAATCAATAAGGATTAATTTAAAGGAGTGCTCATTCACCCCCTCCCCCCCTCTAAACACTCCAGTCTGATCCTAACAAGTGGTATCAGAGCGGGTCGTCTTAATCATCAAAGATACTTGGACTGATGGCATCATTCAACAAGATTCTCATGTTCTCAAAATAAGATTATGACGATTGGAGAATCAGAATGCAAGCTCACCTGGCAGCACACGATGACGATATGTGGTACGTCATAACAGACGGACCATTGAAAATATTAAATGTGAATCCTGCACTAGGAGGATTGAGTGGCGAACCTCAGATGATCGAGAAAGAGAGGGCCACCTGGACAAATGAAGAAAGGAAGAAACCCAATCTAGACAACATAGCCAATGACATCTTGTTCAAGACGTTGGACAAGGACATTGTTCAGCAAGATCAAAATGTGCTCAACTGCCAAAGAAATTTGGGAGAAGTTAGCACAGCTATGTGAAGGGAACGACCATACTAAGGAAAACAAGCTGACTGTAGCTCTACAAAAATTTGAGAGCATAAAAATGAAGCTTGGAGAAACTCTAAACGAGTTTGATGAAAGAGTCACTGCATTATCAATGAACTGAATGGTTTGGGCAAGGACTATTCTAACAGAGAGATTGCTCTGAAGGTAATGAGAGCATTGCCAAAGGAATGGGATGTCAAGACAATTGCAATGAGGGAGTCTAAAGATCTGAACAAAGTTGAACTCCATGATCTGTTCGCAGATCTTAAGGCGTATGAGTTTGAACTGATCACCAGAGGTGAAGCAGAGCCATTCACCTCTCTGCCAAACAAAGCACTGGCAGTCATTCCAGACCAAACCTTCAACAGACCGATCTATCGAACAGATAAGTAATGATGCTATGTCATTATTTATCAAGAAATTTGGTAAATTCATGTCTAAGTATAAACGGAATTTTAAACATTCTCATCATTATAAATCAAGAAAAGATGATGCTGTTAACGATCAGGCTTGCTACAATTGTGGTAAGACCGGACATTTTATTGCAGACTGCACCAGACCGAAGTAAGATGAAAGAAAAGAAAGGCATCATGATGACAAGAAAAAGAAGCATTACAAAGATCATAAAAATCATCATGGGAAGTCCCAAAAGGTTATGATAGCAGAGGAAGGTAACAGCAAGTGGGCTCAGACTGACTCAGAATCAGAGAGCTCAGAATGTTCATCCAGTGAAAGCGAGGAGGAAATCCAATGCCTAATGGCAGACGATGAGATGAGTCAAATGGACGAGGTATTCGATCTTGACACAAATGAATTCACACGAGAAAAGCTCATGTCTGCATTGCAAGACATGACTAATGATTATAGAATATTAGCTGAATCGCTTGGGAAAACAAAAGCTGAAGCCAAAGATCAAACATATGAGCATATCAAACCAAGCTGCGCTGAGCTAGGTGAATGCAATAATCTAAAGATCGAGCTGAATAAGCTGAAAATATCTTACGAACAGTCCCATGAAGAAAATGAGAGAATTAGCACACAAAATGTTAAACTTTCTCACATTTTCAAAACATGGACAAAATCAAGAGCATCATTGGAAGAGTTGCAAGAGGTACAAAGAAGTGTTGGTGACATCACTGGCATAGGCTTTGGCACCAATGAATGCACCAAAGATGAATCTGAGTTGTTGCTAGAAAGAACAAAATCAAACAAATGACATTTGTTAGATCCAGCACAATATATGAATCCGAAGTGCCTACAATTCAAACTGGAACCTCCTTAAGGGATCAAGGTTTGAGAAAAGGCATTGGGTGTAAGTAACCCCATGAGCATACAACGCAGCGGAATAAAATTTTGGGATTACTAACACCGGATCTATACATAGGGATTCATATCGGATTAGAGAATACATAAGAGTCTTACCCTTGTAGCGTGTTTGAAGCAGATTCCACGGAGCAGCACGTCCAACGAACTCCGAGTCACAAACGAAAGTTTTCACCTTCGTCTCTACGGTATCCACACGATCAAATCGAAAAGGGATATTCAAGAATAAGTTGCTATACTTATTCTCGAATCAAAACCAAAAACACGGATCAAAACCAATTAACAACAACCAATCTCCTTCCTTCACTAGCGGCAGCGACGGCCGAGAGATGGAGAGGAGGCGGCGGCGGTTAGGTCACTTTCTCAAAGTGGCCGAGAGGTTAAGGGTTTAGGTGGCTAGGTTTTTGATATCAAACAATGATATGAAAGTCTTAATTAACAATTAATCAAAACCTCTTATTTATATTATAAGGCTTTTAATTAAAGTTCAAGACTTTCTTAAAGTCTTATGGGCCCAAACCCATGATTTAATTAAAACCTTTTAATCACTTAATTAAGACTCTTCTTAATTAATTAATTCATCCAATGAATTTAATTTCCCTTATTGATTTAATCTTTTGTGCGACCCGATAGGATCTCGTAATGTTGGCAGTGACATAAAATCTCATTTTATGTCGCAAGCATTGAGCGGTATCTAGCAACACATCGATGCTACCCAAATTACGAGAATGTCAATGACTCGACATAACCTTTAGAACTCGTGATAATATTAATCATGTAACTTAATCCCTTTGTTCTTTGTGTTTAGATTGAACACGAGTCATGGAATAGTCATACTCGTATATTCAATCTTTATTTCTTGATCCCCAAGTAGAACTAGAATAAACGAATAAGCTCGATATCTCATATCGACTCATTCGAGCATGGCCATGCATTTTAGTTCTCACTTGATCAAGGGCCAAACACATCTCCTGTTATATAGGAGGGACAAATCCTATCTCGATCAGTCAACATCCCTCTACATAATTCGTAGTGTATCCAATAGTCGCCTTTATAGATTACCCTGTTACGGGTAACGTTTGACGATATCAAGATACATAACTCCTTATGTTGGGATCTCTGATGATCACAAGTCGTAAGGATTGTATACATTATTATCACTATGAGAATTGCATATGACGATCATATAACTATCCATGTTGCATTCTCATGGTGGGTCTGTCCAGTACATCGTTCTCTAACATGTACCCATATGTTGATTTGATATCTCATATCAATGAACAATTCATCGATCAACATATACTAGTCTCTACGTATTATCATTATCCCTATTCATGATAATACTTGACTAGGGACATCTTTAAGAATAATACAATATTATTCTAAGGACATTAACATATATATTAATTCACAATGCACAGTTAAAAGAATAATATATAATAATGAATTGCCATTCATAAATCCATAAACATTGTATGTCTTAAACAATCATCTAATGACTTGTCTTAGGGCATATCCCAACAAATCTCCCACTTGCACTAAGACCACTCAGACATATACCTAATGCCTAGAGATCTAGTATGACGATCATGCTTCTGCTGTGACAGCGGCTTCGTCAATGGGTCAGATACATTATCATCTGTTGGTACTTTGCATATTTTAACATCTCCCCTTTCAACGATTTCTCGAATGAAATGGAAACGCCTAAGTATGTGCTTGGATCTTTGGTGAGATCTTGGTTCCTTAGCCAATGCGATCGCTCCATTGTTGTCACAATAGAGTTCTATTGGATCTTTAATGCTAGGCACCACTCCCAGTTCAGAAATGAACTTCCTCATCCAAACAGCTTCCTTTGCTGCATCTGAGGCAGCAATATACTCAGCTTCCGTTGTAGAATCGGCTACTGTTTCTTGCTTTGAACTCTTCCAGCTCACAGCACCTCCATTTAGGCAATACACATATCCAGATTGCGATCGAAAATCATCTTTGTCGGTTTGGAAGCTAGCATCAGTGTAACCCATTACATTGAGCTCTTCCTCACCTCCATAAATCAAGAATGTATCCTTAGTCCTTCTCAAGTACTTCAGGATGTTCTTGACAGCAATCCAGTGACCTTCACCTGGATCAACTTGATATCTGCTCGTCATGCTCAAAGCATACGATACATCGGGACGAGTACATATCATGGCATACATGATAGATCCAATAGCTGACGCGTATGGAATCTTACTCATGCGTTGTCTCTCATCTGGTGTTGAAGGACACTGTTCCTTCGAGAGATAAATACCATGTGTCATAGGCACGAATCCTTTCTTGGATTCTTGCATGCTAAACCTTTTAAGCACCTTGTCTATGTATGTACTTTGACTTAGACCAAGAAGCCTTCTCGATCTATCTCTATAGATCTTGATTCCTAATACATAGGTGGCTTCTCCTAAGTCTTTCATCGAAAAGCAGTTCCCTAGCCAAATCTTTACAGATTGCAAGGCAGGGATATCATTTCCAATAAGAAGTATGTCATCTACATACAACACTAGGAAAATGATTACGCTCCCACTGACCTTCTTGTAGACACAAGGTTCATATTCGTTTTTGATAAGACCAAACTCTTTGATTGCATCATCAAAACGAAGATTCCAACTCCGAGAAGCTTGCTTCAATCCATAAATGGATCGTTGTAGCTTGCATATCTTTCCAGCATCCTTTGGATCGACAAAACCCTCGGGCTGTGTCATGTATACATCCTCGAGCAGATTTCCATTAAGGAAAGCTGTTTTGACATCCATCTGCCAGATTTCATAATCATGAAATGCAGCTATTGCAAGTAAGATCCTTATGGATTTAACCATGGCCACTGGTGAAAAGGTTTCATCATAGTCAATACCATGAATTTGTTTGAATCCTTTTGCAACCAGTCGACCTTTATGGGTTTGTACGTTACCATCCATATCGGTCTTTTTCTTGAAAATCCATTTGCACCCTATGGGTCGTACCCCTTCAGGTGGATCAACCAAAGTCCATACTTGGTTTGCATACATGGATTCCATCTCAGATTTCATGGCCTCTTGCCATTTCTCAGAATCATTGCCCATAATAGCTTGTTGATAAGATGACGGCTCATCCTCATCAATAAGTAGTAAGTCACCTTGTTGAGTCACAAGAAATCCATATCTCTGTGGCTCTCGGTGTTCTCTTACAGACCTACGCTGGGCTTGTGTCTCCTGAGCAGGTACTTCTTCCACAACAGCTTGTGGTGCCTGCTCTGTTTCCATCTCAATCTCAGGTTCAGTGTTTTCTTGTGGTTGAACTTCACTAAGTTCTATTTTTCTCCCACTGGTTTTTCTAGAAATAAATTCTCTTTCACGAAATACACCAGTCCGAGCAACAACTACTTTGTTCTCGGTGGGATAATAGAAATAGTATCCTTTCGTTTCCTTAGGATACCCCACAAATAAACACTTATCAGATTTGGGTGCAAGTTTGTTAATGGCGTGACGTCTAACGAAAGCCTCACAACCCCAAATCTTCATAAAAGACATACTAGGACGCTTCCCAGTCCATATCTCATATGGTGTCTTTTCCACTGATTTAGATGGAACACGGTTCAGTAAGAAAATCGCTGTTTCTAGAGCGTGTCCCCAAAACGATATCGGAAGATCTGCATGACTCATCATTGATCTAACCATGTCTAACAAGGTTCGATTTCTCCTCTCGGATACACCATTCCATTGTGGAGTATACGGAGGAGTGAGTTGTGGGACTATCCCACACTCCTTTAGATAGTCATGAAACTCTTGGCTTAAGTATTCACCTCCTCGATCTGATCGAAGGATTTTGATACTCTTGCCAAGTTGGTTTTGTACTTCATTCTTGAAATCTTTGAACTTTTCAAAGGTTTCATGTTTATGTTTCATTAGGTACACATACCCATATCTACTGAGGTCATCAGTAAATGTAACGAAGTATTGAAAACCACCTCTAGCTTGCGTACTTATTGGTCCACATACATCACTATGTATTAGTCCCAATAAAACATTTGCCCTTTCAACATGTCCCTTGAAAGGGGCTTTAGTCATCTTGCCCATTAAACAAAATTCGCATGTTTCATATGATTCAAAATCAAATGAATCTAATACTCCATCCTTATGAAGTTTATATATGCGGTTCTCGTTTATGTGGCCCAAGCGACAGTGCCAGAGATAAGTCGGATTACAATCATTATTTTTAATCCTTTTAGTATTTATGTTATAGATAGGCATATCAAGATTTAATACATAAAGACCATTCACCATTTGTGCATTAGCATAAAACATATCATTTAAATAAATAGAACAACAATTGTCCTTTATTATAAATGAAAAACCATACTTGTCTAAACAAGAAATAGAAATAATGTTTTTAGTAATTGAAGGCACAAAATAACAGTCTTTTAAAATCAGTGATAAACCAGAAGGTAAAGCTAAATGATAATCTCCTATAGCTAATGCAGCAACTCTTGCTCCATTTCCAACTCGGAGATCAACTTCACCTTTCGCCAATGTCCTACTCCTTTTGAGATCCTGCACATTTACACAAATGTGAGATCCATATCCAGTATCTAATACCCATGATGAAGAAGTAGATAAATTGACTTCTATAACAAAAATACCTGAAGCGGAAGTCACACTTCCTTTCTTTAGATCCTCCAGATATACTTTGCAGTTTCTTTTCCAATGGCCGGTCTCACCGCAATGGAAACAGTTCCCTTCCTTTGCTATCCCTCCCTTTGGCTTTAGTGCAGAAGACTTTGGCTTAGATTTAGCAAAGAGCTTCTTTGCTTTCTTGTTGCCTTTAGCTTTGGCCCTTCCTTTGCCCTTATTCACAATAAGGACATTTGTGGCCTTAGTCTTCTTAGTATTTGCTTCATATGTTCTCAACATACCAATCAATTGTGGTAAAGTCTTTTCCATGTCAGTCATATTGTAATTTACTACAAATTGACTGAAGCTTTCAGGCAACGATTGCAAGATCACATCGGTGGCCAACTCTTGGTCCAATGGAAAACCTAGCTTGTCCAGATTCTCAATGTACCCAATCATCTTGAGCACATGAGTTCCAACTAAGCTTCCTTCTACCATCCTGCACTGGAATAACGCTTTAGAGACGTCATACCTCTCTTGTCTAGCTTGCTGTTGGTACAACTGCTTTAAGTGTTCGATCATATCGAACGCCTCCATTTCCTCATGTTGCTTCTGAAGCTCAGAGTTCATGGTGGCAAGCATGAGGCACCCAACATCAAGTGCGTCACTCTGATGCTTCTTGTAAGCATCATTTTCGGTTCTTGTAGCCGTTAGGGAAGGTTCCTCAGCGGGTAAGGGTTCCTCTAGGACATATTGTTTCTTTTCTTGTTTGAGGACTATCCTCAAGTTCCTATGCCAGTCTAGGAAATTCGTCCCATTTAGTTTGTCCTTCTCAAGGACCGATCGCAGTGATAAAGTGCTAGTAACGTTGTTAGTTGCCATGGATATCTACAATATAAATATGCAAAATAAGTTTATGATTTAAATCATTTAACATGGTCTTATATTAAATGATACTCCCACTATTTTGTTTGAAAAATATCAACCCTCGAAACCTTTAGTGGGCCAAGATCCATATTTCACTTAATCTTGAGTTAGCTTTGGCTAATCGCCCAAGACTCGGTTATTTAGGTAGACAACACTTTGTCAATTATATCACATATAATTCTTGGATAGTTGGACGAACAACGCTTTGTTCAATTTATCAAATGAATTATAATCCAACTCATGCCTCTAGGTTCCCAATCCTATTGAGATAACCTAGTTAAGTCGTACCCAATTAAAGTATAACGGATATCACTTTTATCCTTTCGCGCCTTACTAAGATTGCCACGGTGCTTTGCTTTGGCAAACCCACACATGTACAATCGAAGTTATTGACGAGTACTTTTATTTTGGAAGGCATCTAAAACTTAATATTTTAGAGGGATTTATTGATCTCATGATTAATTTGATAATTTAAAATATGTCCACTACATATAGTTGTATACATATCTACATATATGTGTAATACTATTATCAAACTAAAACATAAGATAAATCATGCATCAACATACATAATTAAACGTGACATGGTTATAGCCCCTACTAATGATTTTCTCAAGCCAATGAGAAAATCCTATGAGTCAACCTAAGGTAACTTCACAAGCACCTTCCTTGGCTCCAATTTGTGAATGGCCTCCTCATCCCGGCACGATGCTCCATCTTCATTGATCACCATCAATAAAATAAACTACACTTTTTACAAGATATAGAATTCCTCGATTCACATTCGAGGGGAACATAGGGGAGGGATTACATATAGAATGAAATAGAGAAAGGCACGACACGCAGGTCGTATTATAAATTACAAACATCCACAAATCCTATCTAATAGGTCAAAGGGCTATAACCACGCACCATGCTCAAACAACACATAAAGCATGCATTAACATTTAATTAATTAAATTCTAAACATTTTAAATTTAATTCTAATTAAAACTGTAAAATAATTTTTGAAAAATTATCGTACGCTCGGGACATCACATGCCACGAACTAAAGCGACTAAGACTCGAACCACCATGGTTCGAACCATGAAGCACACTGCTGGACCAATAGTGGGCCTAGGGTTCGAAACCCTAGCCCATGGCCGAGCCATGCTCGAGCGGTGGCGGCGAGCCCATGCACGGCTGCTAGGGTTCGAAACCCTAGCCGTCATGAGTTAGCCGTCACGAGCTAATGGGTTCAAAAACCCTAATTTTGCGGCGGCTCGGCTCATGCTCGAGCCAGGGTCCTAACCCTAGCCCTTAAGCGGCGGCTGCTTGGCCATGCACGAGCCAATGGGTTCGAAACCCTAGCAACATGCGGCGGCCATGAGCCATGATGACTAGGGTTCGAAACCCTAGCCTTTTGCAAGCGGCGGCCGAGCCATGGTGACTAGGGTTCGAAACCCTAGCCCTTAGGTGGTCTCGGCCGTGAGCCATTGTACCGGTTTTGATCACGAATTATCATATATTTCGATCCGTCAATTATATCATATATAATATCATACGATGATTTTCGCAAACTCGATTTAATCCATATCATATATGAAAATACAGTTTTAAATAGCATGCAATATAAGCTCTAATATGATTAACACAATTTAATCACATAAATCCGATATGAGCCTTGTACACGGCTCTGATACCACTGTAAGTAACCCCATGAGCATACAACGCAGCGGAATAAAATTTTGGGATTACTAACACCGGATCTATACATAGGGATTCATATCGGATTAGAGAATACATAAGAGTCTTACCCTTGTAGCGTGTTTGAAGCAGATTCCACGGAGCAGCACGTCCAACGAACTCCGAGTCACAAACGAAAGTTTTCACATTCGTCTCTACGGTATCCACATGATCAAATCGAAAAGGGATATTCAAGAATAAGTTGCTATACTTATTCTCGAATCAAAACCAAAAACACGGATCAAAACCAATTAACAACAACCAATCTCCTTCCTTCACTAGCGGCAGCGACGGCCGAGAGATGGAGAGGAGGCGGCGACGGTTAGGTCACTTTCTCAAAGTGGCCGAGAGGTTAAGGGTTTAGGTGGCTAGGTTTTTGGTATCAAACAATGATATGAAAGTCTTAATTAACAATTAATCAAAACCTCTTATTTATATTATAAGGCTTTTAATTAAAGTTCAAGACTTTCTTAAAGTCTTATGGGCCCAAACCCATGATTTAATTAAAACCTTTTAATCACTTAATTAAGACTCTTCTTAATTAATTAATTCATCCAATGAATTTAATTTCCCTTATTGATTTAATCTTTTGTGCGACCCGATAGGATCTCGTAATGTTGGCAGTGACATAAAATCTCATTTTATGTCGCAAGCATTGAGCGGTATCTAGCAACACATCGATGCTACCCAAATTACGAGAATGTCAATGACTCGACATAACCTTTAGAACTCGTGATAATATTAATCATGTAACTTAATCCCTTTGTCCTTTGTGTTTAGATTGAACACGAGTCATGGAATAGTCATACTCGTATATTCAATCTTTATTTCTTGATCCCCAAGTAGAACTAGAATAAACGAATAAACTCGATATCTCATATCGACTCATTCGAGCATGGCCATGCATTTTAGTTCTCACTTGATCAAGGGCCAAACACATCTCCTGTTATATAGGAGGGACAAATCCTATCTCGATCAGTCAACATCCCTCTACATAATTCGTAGTGTATCCAATAGTCGCCTTTATAGATTACCCTGTTACGGGTAACGTTTGACGATATCAAGATACATAACTCCTTATGTTGGGATCTCTGATGATCACAAGTCGTAAGGATTGTATACATTATTATCACTATGAGAATTGCATATGACGATCATATAACTATCCATGTTGCATTCTCATGGTGGGTCTGTCCAGTACATCGTTCTCTAACATGTACCCATATGTTGATTTGATATCTCATATCAATGAACAATTCATCGATCAACATATACTAGTCTCTACGTATTATCATTATCCCTATTCATGATAATACTTGACTAGGGACATCTTTAAGAATAATACAATATTATTCTAAGGACATTAACGTATATATTAATTCACAATGCACAGTTAAAAGAATAATATATAATAATGAATTGCCATTCATAAATCCATAAACATTGTATGTCTTAAACAATCATCTAATGACTTGTCTTAGGGCATATCCCAACATTGGGTACGTTAACCAAGCCAAGGAAAAGGCACCAGCAAGATTTGTGTCTATCAGACCAAACCCAAAGGTGCAAGATCTAAGGCAAGGAAGATCACCCAACTACCACAACTCACAACCAGTTCAACAAAGATATAGGTTACCTTATAGGAATCAAAGGCTTCCATATCGCACACATCATCACACACAACATCAAAACAGATCAGCACACATCACACCAGACACACACAAGCCATTAAAGCTGATTCAGTTGTGGGTTCCCAAAGGGCTAATCCGTTCTGGACCCAAGTAGGATCGGGTACCAACAGTAATTGTGTTTGATGACAGGTACTGAGGAAACAAGTGTCGGACTGGTACTTAGACAGTGGGTGTTCTCGACACATGACGGGAAACATCGAGCTGCTGTCTGAAATCACAGAATGTGCTGGTCCAAAGATTACTTTCGGGGATAACTCAAAGGGTAAGACCGTGGGCAAGGGTAAGATTGTCCATGGTAATATTATTATCAATGATGTGCTGTTAATTGAAAATCTATGCTACAATCTGATTAGCATAAGTCAATTATGTGATAATGGTTATGCTGTAGAATTTCACAAACACACCTATACTGTCAAATCATCAAATGGCATGACCATGCTTGTAGGAATCAGAAATGGAAATACTTATAAGATTAACAGGAATTTCGCCCAACCTGATAATCCTACTTGCTTCATCGCGAATAATGATAATAAGCACTGGCTATGGCATAAAACGCTTGAATCATCTTAACTTTAAGATTATCTCTAGCCTGTGTAAACATGATTTAGTTGTCGGTCTGCCCAAGATCGACTTTGCCAAGGATAGGATCTGTGAAGCTTGCCAAATGGGCAAACAGATCAGATCATCTTTCAAGAACAAGAATGCCAAATCCTCCTCACGTTGCTTAGAATTATTACATATGGACTTGTTTTGTCCTATACCAATAACAAGTTTAGGGGGAGTGCAGTATACTCTTGTTGTTATTGATGATTACTCACGCTTTACATGGACTGTATTTTTGAGCAGTAAAGATCAGACCGGAACGAAGTTGATCAAGCTGCTGAAACGCGCTCAGAATGAAAGATCATCTGGTATAGATAGAATTCAAAGTGACAAAGGCACTGGATTCTCAAATCAGAATCTTGAATCCTTTCTAGAAGACCAAGGAATTAAGCATGAATTCTCAGCCGCTCGAACTCCTCAACAAAATAGAGTTGCAGAACGAAAGAACAGAACGCTTAAGGAGGCAGCAAGGACAATGCTTGCAGATTCTGGTATTTCCCAAAAGTTCTGGGCAGAGGCTGTAAATACTGCATGCTATACACAAAACCGATCCACGATTAACAAGAAGTTAAATTTAACACCATATGAAGTATGGACAGGTAACAGACCGTCTATCTCTTACTTTCGTGTATTTGGTTGCAAATGTTACGTTCACAATAATGGTAAGAATCATCTTACAGCATTCGAAGCTAAGTCAGATAATGGAATATTCCTAGGATATTCATCTATTAATAAAGCTTTTCGTGTCTTCAGTAATCGAAGCTTAAATGTAGAAGAATCAGTTCATGTAGTGTTTGATGAATCCTTGTGTATTAAGGACAACAAGGAATTAATTCAAAATCAGATGGAGAATATCCATCTCGAAGCTAACAGTGATGATGAGATTGTAGCTAACAGATCAAGAGACAACCCACCGGAACCTGAAGTACCAGATAGACCGGATCAAGGCACTGAAGTTATTCTATATCGAGCCGATCCGGAGGTTGTGAACTATAAGGTTAAGGCAGATGCTGACAATGTCACAACTGCTACTCCATCTGGACCAGATATTCCAGAATCAAGCTACCGTTGGACAAAGAGGCATCCACCTGATCTAGTGATTGGAAGTGTTCTGCACCCATAAGAACCAGAGGACAAATGATGGATGAGTTCACTCATGCCGCTTTTATATCGAATCTGGAACCCAAACAGATTAATGAAGCTTTGACTGATCATAACTGGATAGAGGCCATGCAACAAGAGCTCAACCAATTTGAACAAAATCAAGTCTGAAGTTTAACCCCCGGACCAAGTGATCTGCCTGTTATTGGAACCAGATGGGTCTTCAGAAACAAGCTAGACGCAGATGGTGTGGTGGTTAGAAACAAGGCCATACTAGTTGCACAAGGCTTCAGACAAGAAGAAGGAATCGACTTCGATGAATCCTTTGCACCAGTCGCCAGACTTGAAACCATCCGAATATTTCTTGCATTCGCTGCTTTTAAAGACTTCAAAGTATATCAAATGGACGTAAATAGTGCATTTCTAAATGGTAAACTTCAGGAGGAAGTCTACATCGAGCAACCTCCTGGATTTCAAAATCACTCGTTTCCAGATCATGTATACCTAGTGAATAAAGCAGTATATGAACTGAAACAAGCTCCAAGAGCATGGTATGATACTCTGTCTCAATTTCTTCTGGATCATGATTTTCAGATCGGTTCAGTAGATAAAACTTTATTTAAATTCATTAAGGGGGAACATACTTTGTTAGTTCAAATTTATGTTGACAATATTATTTTTGGATCAACTAACCCCAAACTCTGCGAGAAATTCTCTAAGTTAATGCAGGGACAGTTTGAAATGTGTATGATGGGAGAACTGTCATTCTTCCTGGGTCTCCAAGTCAAACAGCTCAGCAATGATATTTTCAACAATCAAACCAAGTATACCAAAGAGCTACTCAAAAGATTCGGAATGGAGATTTGTTCAACTGCGTCAACTCCAATAAGTCCTTCAATCAAGCTAGATAAAGACGAAGGGGGAATGGCAGTTGAGGTAACAATGTATCGAGGTCTGATCGGATCGCTATTATATCTTACAGCGAGCCGGCCTGATATTATATTTTCAGTATGCATGTGCGCTAGATTTCAGTCTGATCCCAAGCAATCCCACTTTATTGCCGCTAAGTACATTCTTAAATACATAAAAGGATCTCAGAATGTTGGTCTCTGGTATCCCAAAGATCCAAATTTTAATTTAATTGGATATTCAGACGCTGACTATGCAGGGTGTAAGATCGATCGCAAAAGCACCAGTGGAACTTGTCAATTTCTAGGTGAATGATTGATCTCGTGGTTTAGCAAGAAGCAAACATCTATTGCCATATCTACAGCTGAGGCGGAATATTTTGCCCCTGGAAGCTGTTGTGCTCAAATGCTCTGGGTTCAACATCAGCTCAGAGACTTTGGCATTCAAGCTGTTGAGTCTCCGATCTTCTGTGACAACACAAGTGCAATTGCCATAACGTATAATCCAATCTTGTACTCTCAAACAAAGCATATTAATATCAGACATCATTTTATTCAAGATCATGTTGGCAAAAAGGAGATTCGGATCGAGTATATTTCAACAGACCAGCAAGTAGCAGACATCTTCACTAAACCATTCCCCGAGGCTAAGTTTAATTATTTTCGTCAAATTCTTGGTTTAATAGACTTATCTTAATATGTTAGGCATTTGCTTAATTTTGTTTAAAGAATGAGTGTTCACACAGATCGATAATGCAATAGTCAGAAAGATACAGACCGATCCGGACTTTCATACCGATCTCTGTCAATCTGATATTGTCCTATGATCTATTTTTCAAAAACACGACCAATCTTTAACATAGTAATACTTTTTAACAGCCCGGACTGATCGAAATTTAATCGCCTTACTATTCTCTCATCATGTTCGTTAAATTTGAATTATTTAAATATCAGTCATCGAGATACAGACAAGTGTCTTATATCTCATATTTAGCAGGTTGTACATCTTACTTAGATTTCACTTTTTTCAAATTACTGCTATCTGTTTATCTCTTCCAAATCCTTCGATCTTCTCTGCATTTTTAATACTTACTCAAACGGCAACTATCACTCACAACTCATTGTCTGTTGAGTTTGATGCAATTTACAGGGATGAAGATTCAGAAATGGTATCAATGTCCAAATCTTTGGAATCCTCAGGATTAAGGAATTTTCTGGAATGTGGTACCGTGGTTTACGAGTCGGAGATTAGAGAGTTGTTCGCCAATGCTGTTTCTCACAAGACGTTCATTTCTACTTCCGTCAAGGGCAAATCTATCGACATTTCTCAGACAAAAAGACCTTTGGTCTTCCTACCACTGGACTGTCCGATTTTGGTCACATCCCTCAGGCCACCCTTGAAAGTTTTCGGGGCAGAGTATCCATCTTTGGCCAGACTCTGTAGCCATCTTTCAAGAAGAAAGAAATGCTTTTCACTTTCAAGTCTTATGTGATATCTTTGGCAAGCCACTACTGGGCAAAGCTGGAAGCTATGATGCAGTAACCTCAGAGAAATTCAGGGCCATGGCTGCTATTCATTCCGGACTGAAGATGAACTGGTCCGCTATCTTATTTGGAGTCCTGGTGGAAACAGTCATTGCAGCAAAACCGGTTGTCTGCTTCGCTGTTCCTCTTAGCATGCTTTTGGAGACACTGGACATCGAGCTGGGGAAGCAATCAGCACTCAATCCCTTCAAGATTCTTAACCCAAGGGACTGTCATTACTCAAGTCCAAAGGTGCTCCACCCACTCCTTCTGATCTGGTGGCTGTGAAGATTGAAATTGGACAGGAACAGGCTGCTGAAAGAAAGATAAGAGTCAAGCGCAAACTGACAATCCAGACTGACTCAGACAAAACTCAGTCTGCTTCTACTACTTCATCCCCAGCCAAACATCTTCCAAAGAAGCCACGAACCCAGATCACCAAGCCACTGTCGACCTTAATCCCAAACACATATCCATCTTACCCTCAACAAAAGCCACCTCTGCAACCCAAGCTCCACCGCAACCATCTAAAATCAACCGTCCTAAGCTCCAACCACTGCACCCAGGGTCACCATCCGCGTCCCCTCCACCATACCTGTGGGGTCTTCCCACCTTAACAGTGATTAATAGACATAAGAAGGAATAAATATGCATTAAAGTAACATCTTAAGGTTTTGGTTGTTACACGAGCTAACAGGATTACAGGCCAAAAATACAAAACTTCAAAAACAATTCATTACATTCTAAAAGAATGTCATTTAGATTTACACTACTCCTAGAGTAGATACTAATCATAACTTGAATTCTATACATTCCTGTGTCCCTCGTAGCTCACTGCCTCAACCCGACCCTTAGTCCTTTCGTCCAAAAGTGTACCTACAGGGACAACACATCATGAGCACAGACAATTTCACTTAACAACATAATAATATTATAATAAATGCATGAAATCTTGGTTAAGTAGATATGCTGGTTATTCATTAACTTCTTATTGTTGTCCCTGATTCAAAATCATGCATATGGGGCACCTTACCCCGTGGCACCTTACCACAATATCATCGCATGGCTACTTACCATGTGGGGCTCCTTACCCCGTGGCACCTTACCACAATAACATCGCATGGCTACTTACCATGTGGGGCACCTTACCCCGTGGCACCTTACCACAATAACATCGCATGGCTACTTACCATGTGGGGCACCTTACCCCGTGGCACCTTACCACAATAACATCGCATGGCTACTTACCATGTGGCGCACCTTACCCCGTGGCACCTTACCACAATATCATCATGTAAACATTATCATATTAGCATCGTATAAACATCATCGTATAAACATCGTATAAACCTCATCGTATAAACATCGTCATTTCATCATGAATACTCATGCAATAAAAGCATAATTGTAGTATAAAGATGTGTGTTACCATCCGATGCCCGTACGCTTCTTACGTACCTTTTCAAAAAGAGGAGGAGTCAACAGACTTTATCTCCTTGATGGTGCTGGTACCTGGGATGGTTCTACAAGACCACATAATACCATTTTAGATGCCTCAAAACCATCTCACATCATAAACTTAACAAAATAAAACATCATTATATTTTTCAACTTTCTGCCTGTCTCGATCGATCGGCCCAAAGTCTCGATCGATCGAGACACTGTGCACTAACAGTGCCTTAGCTTCCTGCCTCGCTCGATCGATCGAAGTATTTTACCGATCGATCGAGAAGCTTCACCGATCGATCGAGAAATCCTTCGATCGATCGGCATCAAAATTTTAAAACATACATTAGACCCACTGTCTCGCTCGATCGATCGGAACCAAATCTCGATCGATCGAGAGCTCTGAAAATCGGGATTTTTCCCCAGATTTTTGAGCACTACATATCACACCATCTTTTCTACTACATAACACATCTTTCATGCTAAAACAAACATGTGAAGAACTTCATAAAATATCCATGTAAGCCCTTAAATCAAAGGTTTAACAAAGCTTAAGCTAACATGCACCATAACATCATCATAATCTTCATCCTCAACCAACTTAAAGAAAAACAGAGTATTTTCTTCTTTGTCCAGGTTTTCGAGCACATGGTTTCATAACAAGAAATCTATCACATAGAATGTGTAATATGCTCGAGCAAACATGCTAATAGTTACATAATACTTTCATGTAAGAACCCATACCAAGGTTTCACCCTAACCTACACTTAACATGCTTTAAAATCATCCCACCAAACCCAAACTTAACCAAAACTCCGAAAAACAGAGTAAGACTTACCCCTCTACTTTTGCTCCTCTTTTTGCAAGGTTTTTAACACTCTTCAAACCAAGCTTTTCTTCCCTTCCCCAGCAGCTTACAGGCACGATTTTGGGAGAGAAAGAGAGAGGAGGAGAGAAGGAGATGATTTGGCTGCAAAGTGGAAGCATGGGCATGATCAAGTGGGGGGTATGGGCTTGACAAGTGGGAAATGGGGAGGTGGCCGAGTAGGGGGGTGGTGTGGGTAGGGTGGTCATGTGGTGTTTAATTGTGTCCCGGTATTTAGTACGATGTATTAAAATATCCTCACTCGATATTTTATAACTTCGCTTAATTAATACACCCCTTTAAAACACCCAACATGCCCCCCTAAATCATATCATCATAACATAAATCGTGGCCCCCAATTTAAATACACCACAACCCTTAAACACATCATAATTTATCATCGTAGAACATAATCATATCACATTTTGGGGGTATTACATTACTCCCCTACTTATAAGATTTCGTCCTCGAAATCCACATGCATCATCATATCGAAACTAAACATAAAAACATACCAGAGAATAGTTCCGGATAGTGTTGCACCATATGCCGTTCCGTCTCCCACGTAGCCTCCTCGACACCCCCGACGATCCCACTGAACTTTGACCATCGGTATAACTTTACTTCGTAGTCTGCGATCCTCTCGATCCAGAATTCTGATTGGTCGTTCTTCGTAGGACATATCTGAGTCTAACTGAACTTCTGTAGGCTGTAAGACATGAGACGGGTCTGGCTCATATTTCCGTAACATAGAGACATGGAAAACATCGTGTATGCCAGACAAGGATGGCGGTAGAGCCAAACGATATGCCAAAGTACCGATACGCTGCAAAACTTCATATGGCCCAACATACCTCGGAGATAACTTTCCCCGCATCCCAAAACGAACCACGCCCCTGAAGGGCGAGATCTTTAAGAAGACCCTGTCTCCTAACTGGAATTCTAGTGGTCGTCGCCGCTTATTGGCATAGGCCGCTTGCCTGTCCTGGGCCGCTTTCATCTTCTGGCGTATCAACTTTATCTTACCCTCCATATCTCTGATCATATCCGATCCTCCGACCGCTTTGCTAGTCAAGTCCTCCCAATACAGTGGTGATCTACATCGTCGTCCATACAGAGCTTCAAAAGGGGCCATTTGAATGCTCGCCTGATAACTGTTATTATAGGAGAACTCCACCAGCGACACTGAATCCTGCCACGGAGTATCAAACTCCAAAACACATGCCCTCAACATGTCCTCGAGCGTCTGAATGGTACGCTCTGTTTGGCCGTCTGTCTGAGGGTGATAGGCCGTACTCAGTCTCACCTCTGTGCCCAAAGCTGCCTGGAGACCCTCCCAGAAATGTGAAGTGAACCTCGGGTCCCTGTCAGACACTATCGAGACTGGAATACCATGCAATCTCACCACATCCCGTATATACATTTGGGCCATCTTTAAGTATGTATACGACATACTGTAAGGGATGAAATGAGCCGTCTTCGTCAGCCTATCTACGATCACCCAGATCGCATCAAATCCTAAGGTCGTCCTTGGCAAGTGGGTCACGAAGTCCATAGATATATGCTCCCACTTCCATTCAGGCACTTCTAAGCTTTTCAGCTCTCCACCAGGCCTCTGCCTCTCTGCTTTTACCTGCTGGCAGATCAAACATCTTTTAACAAAAACGATTACTTCACGCTTCATGCGTCTCCACCAGAATTGATCGCATAGATCTTTGTACATCTTCTTTCCCCCTGGGTGGATACTGAATCGACTACTGTGAGCTCGCTCCAATATTCCTCTACGCAGTTCTGGTGTATCTGGAACTACCCATCGGTTGCCCAGTCTCAAGGAATCATCCTCAGCCACTCTAAACTTGGATGGTTGACCTTGAAGGATCAATGATGTCCACCTCTGAACCTCACTATCCGACTTCTGGGCCTTCCTGATCGCCTCAAATATGTCTGGCTCCGCCAATAGGGTCGACACTCGCACAGGCGACGTGTCTACATCGAAATCATAGCCCAGTTGGCAATAAGACGTCATCAAGGCTGACAAACACATAACATCCTCTGCAGTACTCTTTACCTTCCGACTTAAGGCGTCTGCTATCCAGTTTGCTTTACCTGGATGGTACTCAATTTCACAATCATAATCCTTGAGCAAATCCATCCATCTTCTTTGCCTCATATTCAACTCTGCCTGAGTGAATAAGAACTTCAGGCTCTTATGGTCCATATATATAGTGAAAGACGTGCCATACAAGTAATGCCTCCAGATCTTTAAGGCGAATATGATGGCCGCCAATTCCAAATCATGCACTGGATACTTGGCTTCGTGTGGCTTCAGCTGCCTCGATGCATAAGCCACCACATGCTTATCTTGCATCAACACACAGCCCAAGCCCTGTAATGACGCATCCGTATATAAGGCGAACCTCTTATCCTCAGACGGAATCACCAGCACAGGCGCTGTAGTCAAACGACGCTTCAGCTTTGGAAGCTTTCCTCACAAGCCTCAGACCAAAAGAAGGGGACTCCTTTCTGAGTCAGCTGTGTCAGAGGTTTGGCAATCTTCGAGAAACCTTCGACGAAACGTCGGTAATAACCTGCCAAACCGAGGAAACTCCGTATTTCCGGTACAGAAGTGGGTGCAGCCCACTCCATCACAACCTCAATCTTCCTGGGATCCACAGATATCCCATGGCTAGATATGACATGGCCTAAGAATACCACGCTGTCCAACCAGAACTCGCACTTGCTAAGCTTTGCATATAACTGATGATCCCTAAGGATCTGAAGCACTGTCCTCAAGTGCCTTACATGCTCTTCTTCAGTCCGAGAGTAAATAAGTATGTCGTCAATGAAAACTATGACGAACTGATCCAAATACGGTTGGAATACCCTGTTCATCAAACTCATGAAGACAGCTGGGGCATTCGTCACTCCAAAAGGCATAACCAGAAATTCATAGTGCCCATATCTTGTCCTGAAAGCCGTCTTCTGAACATCATTTTCTCTTACTCGAATCTGATGGTACCCCGACCTCAGATCGACTTTACTGTAGAGCTTCGTGCCCTGCAACTGATCGAACAAGTCATCGACCCTCGGAAGTGGATACTTGTTCTTTACTGTAGCTTTGTTTAACTGCCTATAGTCAATGCATAGATGCATCGATCCATCTTTCTTCTTAACAAATAAGACAGGCGCACCCCATGGCGATACGCTAGGGCGTATGTAGCCCTTATCAAGGAGTTCCTGCAACTGTATCTTTAACTCCCTTAACTCTGCTGGTGCCATCCTATACGGGGCACGAGAAATTGCAGACGTCCCTGGTAGCAGCTCAATCCCAAACTCGACCTCTCTCGTCGGGGGAAATCCAGGAATCTCCTCCGGAAAGACATCAGGAAACTCCGCCACTACGGGCACATCCTCAACCTTTAATTCCTTCCTCTTTTTCGTCATATCCACAGCATAGATAAGATATCCTGTATGACCTCGCTCCAATAACTGCGCCATCTTGACAGTAGATATTAACGGAATCTTCGGACGGGAACCATCCCCATAAAATGTCCATTGGACTCCCAATACAGATCTAAATCGGACAGTCCTCTGCCTACAGTCTACCACTGCCTGATACTTATTCAGAACATCGATGCCCACAATGCAATCGAAGTCTGTCATTCCGAGCACAATCAAATCTGATCTTAACTCATTATCCCCAAAATAAATGAGGCCATCATAAACAATCTGATCTGTAGTCAAACTTCTTCCAGCGGGGGTCGAGACCATAAGAGGCATGGGGGACGGAGAAGTGCATATGTGGTGCCTTTCAACAAAACTTGTCGACACAAAAGAGTGTGACGCACCTGTGTCTATCAATATAAGAGCAGGGTGCGTAAATAAAAGACACGTACCCGCTATAACTTCCTCCGGAGCCGCTGTGGCCTGCTCCCTCGTCAAAGCATACACCTGACCCTGAGGTGGCCCCGTGGGCTGACCTCCATACTGCCTCGGTGCGAAAGGTGGTCTGTGCGGTGCCGTTCTGTCCGCAGGCCTCCCCGCAGAGTTCTGCTGTCTTCCCCTGTTGGGACACTGTCGAGCGAAGTGGCCTCTGTCGCCACAGACATAGCAGCCAACACAGTCCTTTGCCAAATGTGATAGTCCACATATAGTGCACTGAGCTCTTCCAGATCTATCTCCCTGAGGCTGTCCTCTCCCAGATGGAGTATCATTCCTACCTTTCCCTTTCCATCGATTCTCGGGCCTCTTGCCACTGAATCTCGATGCTGACGTGTTCCCCCTAGGCTTGAACTGATCACCCCTGGGCTTCAAGTGGTCAGAAGTAGATTTCTGAGGGGGTGCTGGAGGTGGCACCGCATCAGGATATGCACCAACTCCCAGCTCGGCTAGCTCAGCTCGTGAGAGTGCATCATCAAAACAAGCAGGGCCATAAGTGATCACCCTGTCATACAGTTCAGTCCTCAAGCCCCTCATGAAGTTCCGCATCTTCGCTTGAGTGCTTGCAGCAATGTGTGGCACATATCGTAGTAAGGAACAGTAATGCAAAGCATAGTCAGATACAGGCATGGTACCTTGTCTTAAACTGGTAAACTCATCCTCCTTGGCCTGTCTTGCAGCGGCTGAGAAATAGCGGTTCAAAAACCGCGTTCGGAACATCTTCCAATTTACTTCCTGTCCCAGAGCCTCTTGCTCAACCACTGTGGTTTTCCACCACATCAATGCTTTCTTGGACAGCTGAAATTCTGCTAATCTGATCCAGGCCGTCTTTGCACAAGGCGCTGCCACAAATATCTGTTCAATCCTCTCCAGCCATTCCTCAGCTTTTTCCCCTGATTCAGTTCCCTCGAACATCGGAGGTCGATACATCATAAACTGAGCCAAGCTCAATTCCCCAGGTAGCAACTGCTGTTCAGAGGGTTCTTCGCCCAAGGCTGGTGGTGGCAATGGCTTCGTACACCCATCACTTGCATTTACACTAATGGCGTCACCCACTTCTATGTTTGCTGTCATGCTGCAACACAAGGGTTAATAACAACACCAAAAGCAGTTCATAAAACTCATCGTTAGATAATTGAACATGTTAGCATAACATCTTCTTCTTTATGAAATACCATACATATAAACATGTTCAAAAGTAAGCACCTAGCTAACTTATTGCTAAGGCTACCCTTCGCTCATTCCCGAGTTATCTAACCACTGCTCTGATACCACTAATGTGGGGTCTTCCCACCTTAACAGTGATTAATAGACATAAGAAGGACTAAATATGCATTAAAGTAACATCTTAAGGTTTTGGTTGTTACACGAGCTAACAGGATTACAGGCCAAAAATACAAAACTTCAAAAACAATTCATTACATTCTAAAAGAATGTCATTTAGATTTACACTACTCCTAGAGTAGATACTAATCATAACTTGAATTCTATACATTCCTGTGTCCCTCGTAGCTCTCTGCCTCAACCCGACCCTTAGTCCTTTCGTCCAAAAGTGTACCTACAGGGACAACACATCATGAGCATATACAATTTCACTTAACAACATAATAATATTATAATAAATGCATGAAATCTTGGTTAAGTAGATATGCTGGTTATTCATTAACTTCTTATTGTTGTCCCTGATTCAAAATCATGCATATGGGGCACCTTACCCCGTGGCACCTTACCACAATATCATCGCATGGCTACTTACCATGTGGGGCTCCTTACCCCGTGGCACCTTACCACAATAACATCGCATGGCTACTTACCATGTGGGGCACCTTACCCCGTGGCACCTTACCACAATAACATCGCATGGCTACTTACCATGTGGGGCACCTTACCCCGTGGCACCTTACCACAATAACATCGCATGGCTACTTACCATGTGGGGCACCTTACCCCGTGGCACCTTACCACAATATCATCATGTAAACATTATCATATTAGCATCGTATAAACATCATCGTATAAACATCGTATAAACCTCATCGTATAAACATCGTCATTTCATCATGAATACTCATGCAATAAAAGCATAATTGTAGTATAAAGATGTGTGTTACCGTCCGATGCCCGTACGCTTCTTACGTACCTTTTCAAAAAGAGGAGGAGTCAACAGACTTTATCTCCTTGATGGTGCTGGTACCTGGGATGGTTCTACAAGACCACACAATACCATTTTAGATGCCTCAAAACCATCTCACATCATAAACTTAACAAAATAAAACATCATTATATTTTTCAACTTTCTGCCTGTCTCGATCGATCGGCCCAAAGTCTCGATCGATCGAGACACTGTGCACTAACAGTGCCTTAGCTTCCTGCCTCGCTCGATCGATCGAAGTATTTTACCGATCGATCGAGAAGCTTCACCGATCGATCGAGAAATCCTTCGATCGATCGGCATCAAAATTTTAAAACATACATTAGACCCACTGTCTCGCTCGATCGATCGGAACCAAATCTCGATCGATCGAGAGCTCTGAAAATCGGGATTTTTCCCCAGATTTTTGAGCACTACATATCACACCATCTTTTCTACTACATAACACATCTTTCATGCTAAAACAAACATGTGAAGAACTTCATAAAATATCCATGTAAGCCCTTAAATCAAAGGTTTAACAAAGCTTAAGCTAACATGCACCATAACATCATCATAATCTTCATCCTCAACCAACTTAAAGAAAAACATAGTATTTTCTTCTTTGTCCAGGTTTTCGAGCACATGGTTTCATAACAAGAAATCTATCACATAGAATGTGTAATATGCTCGAGCAAACATGCTAATAGTTACATAATACTTTCATGTAAGAACCCATACCAAGGTTTCACCCTAACCTACACTTAACATGCTTTAAAATCATCCCACCAAACCCAAACTTAACCAAAACTCCGAAAAACAGAGTAAGACTTACCCCTCTACTTTTGCTCCTCTTTTTGCAAGGTTTTTGACACTCTTCAAACCAAGCTTTTCTTCCCTTCCCCAGCAGCTTACAGGCACGATTTTGGGAGAGAAAGAGAGAGGAGGAGAGAAGGAGATGATTTGGCTGCAAAGTGGAAGCATGGGCATGATCAAGTGGGGGGTATGGGCTTGACAAGTGGGAAATGGGGAGGTGGCCGAGTAGGGGGGTGGTGTGGGTAGGGTGGTCATGTGGTGTTTTATTGTGTCCCGGTATTTAGTACGATGTATTAAAATATCCTCACTCGATATTTTATAACTTCGCTTAATTAATACACCCCTTTAAAACACCCAACATGCCCCCCTAAATCATATCATCATAACATAAATCGTGGCCCCCAATTTAAATACACCACAACCCTTAAACACATCATAATTTATCATCGTAGAACATAATCATATCACATTTCGGGGGTATTACAATACCTGTGGTAAAGGGAATTGTTATAAAAGAACTGGGGGACTACACCCAATCAGGGATTAAGCCATTGTCTACCGTTGGAAAAGGGAAAGCTGTCCTAGCTGAGCCTGTCTCTTCCAAGCCAAAGTCCGCCGCTCAAACAACAATTGACATTGCCATGGAAGATGTAGAAGACAAAGTGAAGGAGCTTACTGTAGTATTCGATGAATGGGTTGAATACAGAATGTTCAACCACTTTGGTCTGTTCTTCGGCAAGCTCAAGCGGCTCCACAAAATGGAACAAGAAGCCCTGAAAGGGACAGAAACCGATGACGTGCGGATTGCGGTACATCACAAGGAGTTGTTCAGGGCTAATCACAGACTAAGGCTGGCAAATTTGCTTATCACAACCAAAAAGGCGAATTTTGATGCCACCAGCCCGACTGCCAAGGATGACGGTGCTGTCATTGCTCAGCTGGAGATGGACATTCACACTCTCCACATGGCTGTTCGTTTTCAACGACAGCATCTCAACATATCCACTCCAGTTCCCAGCCCAGATCACCCCACTGCAAGCAAGACTGTGACAGAACCACTCTTTGAGCCACTTATTTCTGAAACAGTGGAGCAGCCACTGACCAATGCTCCGTCTACTACCGAGATTGAGGCAATGGATGTCTTGTTGGATTATCCAACGACTTCCATTCCTCTAGCATCCTCAGTGTCCCATATTCAGACCAGTCCACAAGACGCACCTCCAACAGTTGCGCCAGATTCCATCGATCCGGATCTAGTGGTGTCAACAATTGTTGCAGCTATACAGGATGAGGAGCCTACTAGACCTATCACTCCTCCAGATCAGTCTGTTGTAGATTTGGCGTTTGTACAAGAATTTTCTAAGGATTTAGTCAAATTGATCCAATCTGATATACGTCAGTCTGCTATTTCTACACTCGTACCAGTTGAGGTAGAAGTTGATCTGACTGCGTCACCTAGTGATCACTCTCCAGACCATCTCACTGATGAAGCCTCATATCTCGCCAAGTCTCTTCAACAACTCTCTGACAACTGTCTCTTTCTCTCTCAACAAGTAAGAGAAGTTCATCAAAGCCAAAAGGTCTATGTGTAGACTTTGAATCCTTCAGAGACAAGATGACGGGTAGCATAAACGGTATCCAGCATGGACTGAATGACCTGTTCTCTCAACAAGCTTCATACAAGAACAGCCTAAGAAAAGAACAGATCGAGCTGGCTACTGAAGTTAGGACTTCCGTTGCCAAATCTCTCCTTGCTCAAGATACTCGCATGGATGCTATTTGCGCTCAGCTCACGCAGACCGTAGATTTCCTTCAGGAGATTGCTGGTGACAAAAAGGGGAAAAGAAGAAGGATTTCAAGCCAGCTCAGCAGTCCTCAGCAAAGAAGTAGATGTCTGTATGAGTATGACATGTAAATGTATTCATCAGACTTATCAATAAAATCAGAGCCTTTCAATCTTATTCATTTATTTTGAATAGTTCATTTATTTTGAACAAAACGACTTAATCGATCAACTACAACTTACAGTGTTAATTTATTTTAACGAGAAGATTTAATTGATCTGCAAGAATACTCTTTGAAGAATTTAAAAGACTTTATAAGAGGACATATAAGCTAGGTTTTGTCATCATCAAAAGGGGGGAATTTGTTAGTTCCGGATTTTAAAGATGACAAAATAGATCAGACCGATCGAGCCATGAAACCATGTCAAAGATGAACAGACCGATATGGTCTATCACAAAATCAGAACGGATCGATGCAAACCAGTCTGACCAGATCGAAGCACAGATCAGCTCAATAAAGATCACATCAGAGCAGACAAAGTTAGATAAGCTTCGTTCTTCAGTCCGGATCATTAACAGATATTTATTGAAGAATTTAATGATGCAAATAATGCTGAAAAAGACCAATGACTGAAGATTACCTTAAAAGGTAAGTAGACAAAGGAGAGTCTACCTGACAAACGCCGAAAGCACAGACCAGAAGGGAAAGTGCCTAAAAGAAGAAGACTGAAGCTTGTTCAGAGAATGAACAGAGTCAAGAGTTGCACAGAAAAGGAAATAGTGTCGTTGGTATAAACGACTATATAAAGATACAACTAGAGTACTCGAAGCGACGACTACTGATCAATCAAGAAACAAAAATAGCACAAGCTTACAAGTCAAGACATTCTTGAGCAGAACCGTTATTGAAAGATATTTATCATACCTGTCTGCTCAAAGTTTTCATAAGCACAGCCTATAATAATATTTGATCATCATAGGATCATTGTTGCATAGATAAAATCATTCTGTCTTTTGTATTTGTACTAAGATAGAAGAGTGAGATTCAATTGTAACTGTCAGACAGTTTGTGTCTGAACAAATCGAGAGACTAGGAGTTTCAGCCTGGTAGTGGGATAAATCCAGCTGAATCGGGGTTGTACAAGTGGTTGTATTACTCAAAGTCTTCTAGTGAATCCTTCCTTGATTGGAAGAAGGGGAGACGTAGAAGGATTCTCCTTCGAACTTCCAGAAACACATCTTGTCTATTTACATTATGTATTGCGTTACACTCATTAAGCCATCAAGCCGTTCTTACTAGTCAAGAACAGACCGTTTCCACACTCTTATATTCAGTGGTCTGTTCTGCTCAAAGGAAGATTAAGAAATATATTTCACTCACTAACCTGAGGGAAATCAATAAGGATTAATTTTAAAGGAGTGTTCATTCACCCCCCCCCCCCCCTCTAAACACTCTAGTCCGACCCTAACACCCACAATGCAATCAAAATCTGACATACCCAGCACAATCAAATCAGTCTTCAAATCATCGCCCTCAAAATAAATGAGGCAGTCCGCAAGAAACTGATCAGCAATAACATTTCTTCCGGTGGGTGTCGAGACCAAAAGAGGCGTGGTAGCGGAGACGGGCACATATGATGTCTCTCCACAAAATTAACAGATATAAAAGAATGGGAATCACTTGTGTCTATCAAAATAAAAGCAGGGTACGTAAATAAATGGCACGTACCAGCAATCACCTCCTCTGGGTTTTCCTCGGCCTGTTCTCTAGTCAGTGCGTATACTTGTCCCTGAGGCTGTCCCACTGTCTGGCCTCCTGATGGTTGAGGCATAATCTGCTGCCTCTGATGCACTGTCCTATCATCAAATCTTGCCTATTCATCATGAAATCCGACTGTCCTCCCCGACTAGGGCAATACCGAGAAATATGGCCCATCTTGCAACAACTGAAACAAGCTGGGCAGTTGCTTGATAAGTGTGACCCTCCACAATTATCACATCTTGCTTCCCCCGTTCTATTCACTTGCATTGGCCCCCGGTTGGTCGGCACATTGCCCTTTCGACTTTCCTGTTTCCGATTATAAGACTTCTTCCCACTAAATCGTGAAGATGAAGAAGCTCCACGAGGCTTAAACTGCTCTCCTCGTGGTCTCAGGCTGTTAGCAACTGACCACTGCGGTGGCACATGTGGGGGTACAATATCAGCATAAGCCCCAACCCCAATCTCTGTCAGCTCTGCTCTAGTAAGAGCATCATCAAAGGAGCTGGGGTTATTGGAGATAACCCGGTCAAATAACTCCGATCTCAGACCTTTCAGAAAATGCCTCATCTTGGCATGTCCATTGCTAGCAACGTGAGGGACATACCTCAACAATGACGAGTAATGCATGGCATAATCCGAGACAGTCATACTGCCCTGTTTCAAGTTGGTGAACTCGTCCTTTTTCAACTCTCTGGCAGCAGCTGAGAAATATCGATTCAAAAACCGAGTTCTGAACAAGCTCCAATCAATAGGTACCCCTTAAGCTCTCAGCTCCATCACAGTTGTCTTCCACCACATGGAGGACTTCTTAGCCAGTTGAAATTCCATTAACCTCAGCCAAGCAGTCTTGGCATAGGGTGCCGACACGAAGATCTGCTCTATGCTCTCTAATCATTCCTCAGCTTCTTCCCCAGTCTCAGTTCCCTCGAATCTAGGTGGTTGGAAGGTCAGGAACTGCGTCAGACTCAGTTCACCAAGCAATAGCGACTGTACAATAAGTTCCACACCCACAGCAGGTGGCGGTAGAGGATTCGTCTGAGCAATGCTAGCGTTAACACTTCCTACATCGCCCATCTCTTCATTGAGGTTTCCCAAATTTATAGCCCATATGCTGTAATACAAGGGTTAACAACAATTCCAGAAACAATACATATACTTCACTGTTAGTTAACAGGAATAACAATAAGCATGTTAGCATAACAATTATATACCAACATGCACCACATGCATAAAAAAACTCATATGTAAACTCCTAGCCAACAGGTTGCTAAGGCTACCCTTCAATCATCCCCGTGTTCTCTAACCACTGCTCTGATACCACTAATGTAAGGACCCTAGTTCCTTAAGTGCAAAATAAGGGCATATCACCAATCCCTAGTCTGTTATAACAGTGTATTTTAATGTACCTCGCTTGTCATGACAGCGGCACTAATACCCCTCGATTCTGTAAGTAATCCAACAAGCATAGCAACGTAGCGGAATTTAAAATTTTGGATTACAAGACACCGGATCTATACAAAGGGGTTCATATCGGATAAAGGAACAAAAGTCTCACCCTTGTAGTGTGTTTGAGCCGATTCCACGAAGCAGCACCACGTCCAACGCCTTCTTCAAGTCACAAGCAAAACTTATCAAGTTTTGCCTCAACGGTATCCACACGATCAAATCGGGAGAAGGGATAGTCTAAGAACAAGTTGCTAGACTCGTTCTTAGACCGGTACAAGAAGCACACTCGATTCACAATCGAAAGATGTCACAAAATTTCCTTGGTCTCTCTTCGCCTATGATAAACCGAGAGCAAGCAAGGTGGTGCGGCCGTGTGCTTTTAGTTTTTAGGTTGGAATGAATTGAAATCAATTGTCTAACAATTAGTTATACCAAGTTATTAAAAGGGCTTAATTAAGTTCAAGACTTTCTTAAAGTCTTATGGGCCCAAACCCATGATTTAATTAAGTTCTTTTAATCATTCAATTAAGACTCCTCTTAATTAATTAATTCATCCAATGAATTTAATTTCCCTTCTCGATTTAATCTTTTGTGCGACCCGATAGGATCTTGTAATGTTGGCAGTGACATAAAATCTCATTTTATGTCGCAAGCAATGAGCGGTATCTAGCAACACATCAATGCTACCCAAATTACAAGAATGTCAATGACTCGACATAACCTAGGAACCGTGATAATATTAACCATGTAACTTAATCCCTTTGTCCTTTGTGTTTAGATTGAACACGAGTCATGGAATAGTCATACTCGTATATTCAATCTTTATTTCTTGAACCCCAAGTAGAACTAGAATAAACGAATAAGCTCGATCACATATCGACTCATTCGAGCATAGCCATGCATTTTAGTTCTCACTTGATCAAGGGCCAAACACATCTCCTGTTATATAGGAGGGACAAATCCTATCTCGATCAGTCAACATCACTCTACATAATTCGTAGTGTATCCAATAGTCGCCTTTATAGTTTACCCTGTTACAAGTAACGTTTGACAATATCAAGATACATAACTCCTTATGTTGGGATCTCTGATGATCACAAGTCGTAAGGATTACATACATTATTATCACTATGAGAATTGCATATGACAATCATATAACTATCCATGTTGCATTCTCATGGTGGGTCTGTCCAGTACATCGTTCTCTAACATGTACCCATGTGTTGATTTGATATCTCATATCAATGAACAATTCATCAATCAACACATACTAGTCTCTTTGTATTATCATTATCCCAATTCATGATAATACTTGACTAGGGACATCTTTAAGAATAATACAATATTATTCTAAGGACATTAACATATATATTAATTCACATTGCACAGTTAATCGAATAATATATAATAATGAATTTGCCATTTCATAAAATCATAAACATTGTATGTCCAAACAATCATTCAATGATTTGTCTTAGGGCATTTCCCAACAAATCTCCCACTTGCACTAAGACCACTCAGACATATACCTAATGCCTAGAGATCTAGTATGACGATCATGCTTCTGCTGTGACAGTGGCTTCGTCAATGGGTCAGATACGTTATCATCTGTTGGTACTTTGCATATTTTAACATCTCCCATTTCAACGATTTCTCGAATGAAATGAAAACGCCGAAGTATGTGCTTGGATCTTTGGTGAGATCTAGGTTCCTTAGCCAATGCGATCGCTCCATTGTTGTCACAATAGAGTTCTATCGGATCTTTAATGCTAGGCACCGTTCCAAGTTCAGAAATGAACTTCCTAATCCAAACAGCTTCCTTTGCTGCATCCGAGGCATCAATATACTCAGCTTCCGTTGTAGAATCGGCTACTGTCTCTTGCTTTGAACTCTTCCAGCTCACGGCACCTCCATTTAGGCAATACACATATCCAGATTGCGATCGAAAATCATCTTTGTCGGTTTGGAAGCTTGCATCAGTGTAACCCATTACATTGAGCTCTTCCTCACCTTCATAAATCAAGAATGTATCCTTAGTTCTTCTCAAGTACTTCAGGATATTCTTGACAGCAATCCAGTGACATTCACCTGGATCAACTTGATATCTGCTCGTCATGCTCAAAGCATACGATACATCGGGACGAGTACATATCATGGCATACATGATAGATCCAATAGCTGACGCATATGGAATCTTACTCATGCGTTGTCTCTCATCTGGTGTTGAAGGACACTGTTCCTTCGAGAGATATATACCATGTGTCATAGGCACGAATCCTTTCTTTGATTCTTGCATGCTAAACCTTTTAAGCACTTTGTCTATGTATGTACTTTGACTTAGGCGAGAAGCCTTCTCGATCTATCTCTATAGATCTTGATTCCTAATACATAGGTGGCTTCTCCCAAGTATTTCATCGAAAAGCAGTTCCCTAGCCAAATCTTTACAGATTGTAAGGCAGGGATATCATTCCCAATGAGAAGTATGTCATCTACATACAATACTAGGAAAATGATTATGCTCCCACTGACCTTCTTGTAGACACAAGGTTCATCTACGTTTTTGATAAAACCAAACTCTTTGATTGCATCATCAAAACGAAGATTCCAACTCCGAGAAGCTTGCTTCAATCCATAAATGGATCGTTGTAGCTTGCATATCTTTCCAGCATCCTTTGGATCGACAAAACCCTCGGGCTGTGTCATGTACACATCCTCGAGCAGATTTCCATTAAGGAAAGCTGTTTTGACATCCATCTGCCAGATTTCATAATCATGAAATGCAGCTATTGCAAGTAAGATCCTTATGGTTTAACCATGGCCACTGGTGAAAAGGTTTCATCATAGTCAATACCATGAATTTGTTTGAATCCTTTTGCAACCAGCCGACCTTTATAGGTTTGTACATTACCATCCATATCGGTCTTTTTCTTGAAAATCCATTTGTACTCTATGGGTCGTACCCCTTCAGGTGGATCAACCAAAGTCCATACTTGGATTGCATACATGGATTCCATCTCAGATTTCATGGCCTCTTGCCATTTCTCAGAATCAGTGCCCATTATAGCTTGTTGATAAGATGACGGTTCATCCTCATCAATAAGTAGTAAGTCACCTTGTTGAGTCACAAGAAATCCATATCTCTGTGGCTCCCGGTGTTCTCTTACAGACCTACGCTGGGCTTGCGTCTCTTGAGCAGGTACTTCTTCCACAACAGCTTGTGGTGCCTGCTCTGTTTCAATCTCAATCTCAGGTTCAGTGTTTTCTTGTGGTTGAACTTCACTAAGTTCTATTTTTCTCCCACTGGTTTTTCTAGAAATAAATTCTCTTTCAAGAAATACACCAGTCCGAGCAACAACTACTTTGTTCTCGGTGGGATAATAGAAATAGTATCCTTTCGTTTCCTTAGGATACCCCACAAATAAACACTTATCAGATTTGGGTCCAAGTTTGTTAGTGGTGTGACGTCTAACGAAAGCCTCACAACCCCAAATCTTCATAAAAGACATACTAGGACGCTTCCCAGTCCATATCTCATATGGTGTCTTTTCCACTGATTTAGATGGAACACGGTTCAGTAAGAAAATCGATGTTTCTAGAGCGTGTCCCCAAAACGATATCGAAAGATCTGCATGACTCATCATTGATCTAACCATGTCCAACAAGGTTCGATTTCTCCTCTCGGATACACCATTCCATTGTGGAGTATACGGAGGAGTGAGTTGTGGGACTATCCCACACTCCTTTAGATAGTCATGAAACTCTTGGCTTAAGTATTCACCTCCTCGATCTGATCGAAGGATTTTGATACTTTTGCCAAGTTGGTTTTTTACTTCATTCTTGAAATCTTTGAACTTTTCAAAGGTTTCATGCTTATGCTTCATTAGGTACATATACCCATATCTACTGAGGTCATCAGTAAATGTAATGAAGTACTGAAAACCACCTCTAGCTTGTGTACTTATTGGTCCACATACATCACTATTTATTAGTCCCAATAACACATTTGCCCTTTCAACATGTCCCTTGAAAGGGGCTTTAGTCATCTTGCCCATTAAACAAGGTTCGCATGTTTCATATGATTCAAAATCAAATGAATCTAATACTCCATCCTTATGAAGTTTAGATATGCGGTTCTCGTTTATGTGGCCCAAGCGACAATGCCAGAGATAAGTCGGATTACAATCATTATTTTTAATCCTTTTAGTATTTATGTTATAGACAGGCATATCAAGATTTAATAAATAAAGACCATTCACCATTTGTGCACTAGCATAAAACATATCATTTAAATAAATGGAACAACAGTTGTCCTTTATAATAAATGAGAATCCATACTTGTCCAAACAAGAAATAGAAATAATGTTTTTGGTAATTGAAGGCACAAAATAACAATCTTTTAAAATCAACGATAAACCAGAAGGCAAAGATAAATAATAATCTCCTATAGCTAATGCAGCAACTCTTGCTCCATTTCCAACTCAGAGATCAACTTCGCCTTTCGCCAACAATCTACTCTTTTTGAGGTCCTGCACATTTACACAAATGTGAGATCCACATCCAGTATCTAATACCCAAGATGAAGAAGTAGATAAATTGACTTCTATAACAAAAATACCTGAAGTGGAAGTCACACTTCCTTTCTTGAGATCCTCCAGATATACTTTGCAGTTCCTTTTCCAATGACCGGTCCACCGCAATGGAAACAGTTCCCTTCCTTTGCTATCCCTCCCTTTGGCTTCAGTGCATAAGACTTTGGCTTAGATTTAACAAAGAACTTCTTTGCTTTCTTATTGCCTTTAGCTTTGGCCTTTCCTTTGCCCTTATTCACAATAAGAACATTTGTGGCCTTAGCCTTCTTTGTATTTTCTTCATATGTTCTCAACATACCAAGTAATTGTGGTAGAGTCTTTTCCATGTCAGTCATATTGTAATTTACTACAAATTGACTGAAGCTCTCAGGCAACGATTGCAAGATCACATCGGTGGCCAACTCTTGGTCCAATGGAAAACCCAGCTTCTCCAGATTCTCAATGTACCCAATCATCTTGAGTACATGAGTTTCAACTAGGCTTCCCTCTACCATCCTGCACTGGAACAACGCTTTAGAGAGATCATACCTCTCTTGTCTAGCTTGCTGTTGGTACAATTTCTTTAAGTGTTCGATCATATCGAACGCCTCCATTTCCTCATGTTGCTTCTGAAGCTCAGAGTTCATGGTGGCAAGCATAAGGCAGCCAACATCAAGTGCGTCATTCTGATGCTTCTTGTAAGCATCTTTATCGGCTCTAGTAGCTGTAAGGGGAGGTTCCTCAACAGGTAAGGGTTCCTCTAGGACATATTGTTTCTTTTCTTGCTTGAGGACTATCCTCAGATTCCTATACCAGTCTATGAAGTTTGTCCCATTTAATTTGTCATTCTCAAGGACCGATCGCAGTGATAATGTGCTTGTTGTATTGTTAGTTGCCATGGATATCTACAATATAAATATGCAAAATAAGTTTATGATTTAATCATTTAACATGGTCTTATATTAAATGATACTCCCACTATTTTGTTTAAAAATTATCAACCATCGAAACCTTTAGTGGGCCAAGACCATATTTCGCCTAATCTTGAGTTAGCTTTGGCTAATCGCCCAAGACTCGGTTATTTAGGTAGACAACACTTTGTCAATTACATCACATGTAATTCTTGGATAGTTGGACGAACAACACTTTGTTCAATTCATCAAATGAATTATTATCCAACCCATGCCTCTAGGTTCCCAATCCTATTGAGATAACCTAGTTAAGTTGTACCCAATTTAAAGTATAACGGATATCACTTTTATCCTTTCTCGCCTTACTAAGATTGCCACGGTGCTTTGCTTTGGCAAAACCCACACATGTACAATCGAAGTTTTGACGAGTACTTTTAATTTTGGAAGGCATCTAAAACTTAATATTTTAGAGGGATTTATTGATCTCATGATTAGTTTGATAATTTAAAATATGTCCACTACATATAGGTGTATACATATCTACATATATGTGTAATACAATTATCAATCTAAAACATAAGATAAATCATGCATCAACATACATAATTAAACGTGACATGGTTATAGCCCCTACTAGCGATTTTCTCAAGCCAATGAGAAAATCCTAAGAGTCAACCTAAGGTAACTTCACAAGCACCTTCCTTTGGCTCCAAATTTGTGAATGGCCTCCTCATCCCGGCACGATGCTCCATCTTCGTTGATCACCATCAACAAATAAAGTATATTATTTACAAGATATAGAATTCCTCGATTCACATTCGAGGGGAACATAGGGGAGGGATAACATTTAGAATAAAATAGAGAAGGCACGACACGCAGGTCGTATTATAAATTACAAACATTCACAAATCCTATCTAATAGGTCAAAGGGCTAAAACCATGCACCATGCTCAAACAACACATAAAACACGCTTTAACATTTAATTAATTAAATTCTAAACAATTTAAAATTTAATTCTAATTAAAACTGTAAAATAATTTTTGAAAAATTATCGTACGCTAGGGACATCACATGCCACGAACTTAAGCGACTAAGCCACGAACCACCATGGTTCGAACCAGCCAAACACCACGGCTGGACCAATTATGGGCCTAGGGTTCGAAACCCTAGCCCATGGCCGAACATTGAGCGAGCGGCGGCGGCGCTAGGGTCTAACCCTAGCCGCCTTGCTCCTTGTTTGTGTTTCCTTCGAGCCAACTTGATCGAAACATTGGAATTTGTTAGCCACGAGTCACGGTCAGGCCATGCACGGTGGTGGCTCAACCATCTCGAGCCAAAGGTTCGAAAACCCTAGCTCTCACGTGGTGAAGCCACTTATCCATGCATGCGTGAACCATTATCGAGCCAAAGAGTTCAAAACTCATCCACGTCTCGAAACCTCCATGCACGAACATGAGCCACAACGACTAGGCCATCTCGAGCCAAGGGTTCGAAAACCCTAGCCCTCACATGGCTAAGCCGTGGGTCAAGTACACTAGGTGGTGGCCGAAACATTATGTAATTAATTCGATTATTCGCTTCGTGTATTGTATACATCAAACATCAATTATATCAAATATAATTTCATGATAATTTCACAAACTTAATATTAACATATCATATATGTTCATATAGTTTTAAATAGCATGCAATATTAGTTCTAATATGATTAAAACAATTTAATCACATAAATCCGATATGAGCCTTGTACACGGCTCTGATACCACTGTAATTAATCCAACAAGCATAGCAACGCAGCGGAATTTAAAATTTTGGATTACAAGACACCGGATCTATACAAAGGGGTTCATATCGGATAAAGGAACAAAAGTCTCACCCTTGTAGCGTGTTTGAGCCGATTCCACGAAGCAGCACCACGTCCAACGCCTTCTTCGAGTCACAAGCAAAACTTATCAAGTTTTGCCTCAACGGTATCCACACGATCAAATCGGGAGAAGGGATAGTCTAAGAACAAGTTGCTAGACTCGTTCTTAGACCGGTACAAGAAGCACACTCGATTCACAATCGAAAGATGGCACAAAATTTCCTTGGTCTCTCTTCGGCTATGATAAACCGAGAGCAAGCAAGGTGGTGCGGCCGTGTGCTTTTAGTTTTTAGGTTGGAATGAATTGAAATCAATTGTCTAACAATTAATTATACCAAGTTATTAAAAGGGCTTAATTAAGTTCAAGACTTTCTTAAAGTCTTATGGGCCCAAACCCATGATTTAATTAAGTTCTTTTAATCATTCAATTAAGACTCCTCTTAATTAATTAATTCATCCAATGAATTTAATTTTCCTTCTCGATTTAATCTTTTGTGCGACCCGATAGGATCTTGTAATGTTGGCAGTGACATAAAATCTCATTTTATGTCGCAAGCAATGAGCGGTATCTAGCAACACATCAATGCTACCCAAATTACAAGAATGTCAATGACTCGACATAACCTAGGAACCGTGATAATATTAACCATGTAACTTAATCCCTTTGTCCTTTGTGTTTAGATTGAACACGAGTCATGGAATAGTCATACTCGTATATTCAATCTTTATTTCTTGATCCCCAAGTAGAACTAGAATAAACGAATAAGCTCGATATCATATATCGACTCATTCGAGCATGGCCATGCATTTCGTTCTCACGTGATCAAGGGCCAAACACATCTCCTGTTATATAGGAGGGACAAATCCTATCTCGATCAGTCAACATCCCTCTACATAATTCGTAGTGTATCCAATAGTCTCCTTTATAGTTTACCCTGTTACGGGTAACGTTTGACAATATCAATATACATAACTCCTTATGTTGGGATCTCTGATGATCACAAGTCGTAAGGATTACATACATTATTATCACTATGAGAATTGCATATGACAATCATATAACTATCCATGTTGCATTCAGATGGTGGGTCTGTCCAGTACATCGTTCTCTAACATGTACTCATGTGTTGATTTGATATCTCATATCAATGAACAATTCATCAATCAACACATACTAGTCTCTATGTATTATCATTATCCCAATTCATGATAATACTTGACTAGGGACATCTTTAAGAATAATACAATCTTATTCTAAGGACATTAACATATATATTAATTCACATTGCACAGTTAATCGAATAATATATAATAATGAATTTGTCATTTCATAAAATTATAAACATTGTATGTCCAAACAATCATTCAATGGTTTGTCTTAGGGAATATCCCAACAGATTCGACATATTAGCGGCATTGAATAACCTCAATCAAATGTGACATGCGGCAATACCCTCGCTTCAACATTTGGCGGCAAATATTCATTCCTCGCTACAATATGACAGCGGCAAGTATTCTATCATCGCTTCAAGTGACAGCGGCAAAGCATTAAAATCATCACTCCAATATAACCATGACTCATGGGATGTGCACCAAGTGTTCAACATACACATATGCAAGCATAATGCATAATTCAACATGTATTTGCATCCACAATGCACAATTTAATATATACTTGCATCCTCAATGCATATTCCAATGAGTATATAAAATACATGTACCGTTGGGTGCCCGTACGTCTCTCTACGTACATTTCCAAAATGTAGGATTTGGTAGGATTCTATCCCCTGTGTTGTGTTGCTACCTGGGAAGGCTCTACACAAGTGCACAACGCAATATTAGATGTCAATTATAGACCAAAATCAAAATCCCATCAACATTACAAAAATCAATATTTTCAACATTTCAAGCCTCTCGATCGATCGGCGCCTTTAGCTCGATCGATCAGGAGATGATAGTTTTTGGTGCCCAAAACGCTGCCTCGCTCGATCGATCGAGGTGACCTCACCGATCGATCGAGCTGAGCATTATCTTTCCAAAATTTCCTCTGCCATGCGCGGTCGATCGTAGGAACTTCTCGATCGATCGAGCAGCTCTGTAAACGCGAGAAACCACCATTTTCGAGCATATCATACTTGCTAACACATAATACACCAAAATCCATCAAACTTTAACAACACAAAACACCTTAAACTTCATTATACTACCATGAAACTACACAACAACAAATTCCAACAAGAATACTACCATACATGCCATTTTCACTCAATACCGTAACTCTCCTCAACCAAAACATTAACCATAATATAAACATGGTTCCTCACCCTTTTTGCTCCAACTTTTGCAAGATTTCAAGAAATTAAATTGCAAATCTCTTCCTCCTACTTTCCTGCCTGTTGTTGGACGAATTTTGAGGGGAAAAGTGAGAGGTTTCTGAGATAGAACATGTGGTGGGAGAGTGGAGAGGAGGTATGGGTTGCAGCAGGTGGAGGTATGGGTTGAGGGTGGTGGTTAGATGATAGGGTTTATATTTTTGTCCCGGTATATAGCATGATGTATTAAAATATCCCTACTTGATAATTTATAGCATTTACTCAAAATAAAAAAAATGTGTCATGACTCCAATTAAACATGCTTTACCAAAAACAATTAACACCTACCCAAATAAACCATGCCATAACTCAGTTTTCCAACATGCATCACATGCACCCTGAAATGCATTACCAGGTCATGCCCACCGCATGACTAAGCATTTCACCATAATTATTAATTCAACACTCAATAAATTAATACCATTATTATCACATAAACATAATTCATGCTCAAATGCACATAATCATTTCGGGGATATCACAGTAACCTTAAGCATTCATTTAAACATAAGTGTGATTGATTAAACAAGAAGAAATGAGGTTCTATGTTATAGGTTTACAAATTCATAATCAAAAGATTTCATCTTTGATACAAGAACATGACAATTACTAGTTCATCCTACTAGATCAAAGATTCTATTCAAAATGTCATCGCCCTTCTACATTGATGAAGTCATTACCCTCTAAGCCCATCAGACTCTATCCTTGCCTCAATCTTCCTTGTCAAAAGTTCATACATGAATAACCCAGCGTCCATGAACAAATACATCGTTCACTAACAAAACTCAAGAGCAATAATATAAATAATTGCATAAGACATTTATCAAGTATACTCCCAGAATTGATGCATTATCATACTCTCGTCGGTCGTTCCTGTTCCATAACTCATGTACATAATCATCAGCTCATAATATAAGTGTTCAATTCCATAATTCATTCATAGGTAACGATACATATCAATATCCACATATCGAATCCAACTATTCCGGTCTTGTTATAACAGCGGTATTTTTAGTACCCCTCGCTTCGACATATAGCGGCATTATATAATACCCCTCACTTCGACATGACAGCGGCATAATCATCGCTTCGACATGACAGCGGCAAGTATCATATTTTCATCGCTTCATATGACAGCGACAAGTGCCCTATTCCTTGCTCGAATATAACAACCACACAGAACATCCAACATGCTCAAACACATATCAATGCACATTGCATAATTACAATAGCATAATTGTAAGTAACCCCATGAGCATACAACGCAGCGGAATAAAATTTTGGGATTACTAACACCGGATCTATACATAGGGATTCATATCAGATTAGAGAATTACAAGTGTCTTACCCTTGTAGCGTGTTTGAAGCAGAATCCACGGAGCTGCACCACGTCCTACGCCTTCTCCGAGTCACTTAGCAAAACTCGAATGGTTTTGCCTCAACGGTATCCACACGATCGAATCGAACGAAGGAATAGTTTAAGAACAAGTTGCTAGACAAGTTCTTAAACCAATACACGAAGCAAGCTCGATTCACAATCGAAGATGGCCCGAAACCAATCAAGAACCACACGACTTGAAGGAGGCCGAGAGTTCTTGAGGAGGTGCGGCCGAGAGCTCTTCTTGGTGTAGGGTTTTGTGTTATTCAATTTGTCTTGCAAGTCTTAATCTAATTAAACTTTGTTAACAAATTATATATGATTAATTAAAGGCTTTCTTAAAGCTTCATGGGCTTAAGCCCATGATTTAATTAATCCTTATGATTATTAATTAAGACTCCTCTTAATTATTTAATTCATCCCATGAATTTAATTTCCCTTCTCGATTTAATCTTTTGTGCGACCCGATAGGATCTCGTAATGTTGGCAGTGACATAAAATCTCATTTTATGTCGCAAGCATTGAGCGGTATCTAACAACACATCGATGCTACCCAAATTACGAGAATGTCAATGACTCGACATAACCTTTAGAACTCGTGATAATATTAATCATGTAACTTAATCCCTTTGTCCTTTGTGTTTAGATTGAACACGAGTCATGGAATAGTCATACTCGTATATCCAATCTTTATTTCTTGATCCCCAAGTAGAACTAGAATAAACGAATAAGCTCGATATCTCATATCGACTCATTCGAGCATGGCCATGCATTTAGTTCTCACTTGATCAAGGGCCTAACACATCTCCTGTTATATAGGAGGGACAAATCCTATCTCGATCAGTCAACATCCCTCTACATAATTCGTAGTGTATCCAATAGTCGCCTTTATAGTATACCCTGTTACGGGTAACGTTTGACGATATCAAGATACATAACTCCTTATGTTGGGATCTCTGATGATCACAAGTCGTAAGGATTACATACATTATTATCACTATGAGAATTGCATATGACGATCATATAACTATCCATGTTGCATTCTCATGGTGGGTCTGTCCAGTACATCGTTCTCTAACATGTACCCATATGTTGATTTGATATCTCATATCAATGAACAATTCATCGATCAACATATACTAGTCTCTACGTATTATCATTATCCCTTTTCATGGTAATACTTGACTAGGGACATCTTTAAGAATAATACAATATTATTCTAAGGACATTAACATATATATTAATTCACAATGCACAGTTAAAAGAATAATATATAATAATGAATTGCCATTCATAAAACCATAAACATTGTATGTCTTAAACAATCATCTAATGACTTGTCTTAGGGCATATCCCAACAAATCTCCCACTTGCACTAAGACCACTCAGACATATACCTAATGCCTAGAGATCTAGTATGACGATCATGCTTCTGCTGTGACAGCGGCTTCGTCAATGGGTCAGATACATTATCATCTGTTGGTACTTTGCATATTTTAACATCTCCCCTTTCAACGATTTCTCGAATGAAATGGAAACGCCTAAGTATGTGCTTGGATCTTTGGTGAGATCTTGGTTCCTTAGCCAATGCGATCGCTCCATTGTTGTCACAATAGAGTTCTATCGGATCTTTAATGCTAGGCACCACTCCAAGTTCAGAAATGAACTTCCTCATCCAAACAGCTTCCTTTGCTGCATCCGAGGCAGCAATATACTCAGCTTCCGTTGTAGAATCGGCTACTGTTTCTTGCTTTGAACTCTTCCAGCTCACAGCACCTCCATTCAGGCAATACACATATCCAGATTGCGATCGAAAATCATCTTTGTCGGTTTGGAAGCTTGCATCAGTGTAACCCATTACATTGAGCTCTTCCTCACCTCCATAAATCAAGAATGTATCCTTAGTCCTTCTCAAGTACTTTAGGATATTCTTGACAGCAATCCAGTGACCTTCACCTGGATCAACTTGATATCTGCTCGTCATGCTCAAAGCATACGATACATCGGGACGAGTACATATCATGGCATACATGATAGATCCAATAGCTGATGCGTATGGAATCTTACTCATGCGTTGTCTCTCATCTGGTGTTGAAGGACACTGTTCCTTCGAGAGATAAATACCATGTGTCATAGGCACGAATCCTTTCTTGGATTCTTGCATGCTAAACCTTTTAAGCACCTTGTCTATGTACGTACTTTGACTTAGACCAAGAAGCCTTCTCGATCTATCTCTATAGATCTTGATTCCTAATACATAGGTGGCTTCTCCTAAATCTTTCATCGAAAAGCAGTTCCCTAGCCAAATCTTTACAGATTGCAAGGCAGGGATATCATTTCCAATAAGAAGTATGTCATCTACATACAACACTAGGAAAATGATTACGCTCCCACTGACCTTCTTGTAGACACAAGGTTCATCTTCATTTTTGATAAAACCAAACTCTTTGATTGCATCATCAAAACGAAGATTCCAACTCCGAGAAGCTTGCTTCAATCCATAAATGGATCGTTGTAGCTTGCATATCTTTCCAGCATCCTTTGGATCGACAAAACCCTCGGGCTGTGTCATGTACACATCCTCGAGCAGATTTCCATTAAGGAAAGCTGTTTTGACATCCATCTGCCAGATTTCATAATCATGAAATGCAGCTATTGCAAGTAAGATCCTTATGGATTTAACCATGGCCACTGGTGAAAAGGTTTCATCATAGTCAATACCATGAATTTGTTTGAATCCTTTTGCAACCAGCCGACCTTTATAGGTTTGTACGTTACCATCCATATCGATCTTTTTCTTGAAAATCCATTTGCACACTATGGGTCGTACCCCTTCAGGTGGATCAACCAAAGTCCATACTTGGTTTGCATACATGGATTCCATCTCAGATTTCATGGCCTCTTGCCATTTCTCAGAATCATTGCCCATAATAGCTTGTTGATAAGATGACGGCTCATCCTCATCAATAAGTAGTAAGTCACCTTGTTGAGTCACAAGAAATCCATATCTCTGTGGCTCCCGGTGTTCTCTTACAGACCTACGCTGGGCTTGTGTCTCTTGAGCAGGTGCTTCTTCCACAACAGCTTGTGGTGCCTGCTCTGTTTCCATCTCAATCTCAGGTTCAGTGTTTTCTTGTGGTTGAACTTCACTAAGTTCTATTTTTCTCCCACTGATTTTTCTAGAAATAAGTTCTCTTTCAAGAAATACACCAGTCCGAGCAACAACTACTTTGTTCTCGGTGGGATAATAGAAATAGTACCCTTTCGTTTCCTTAGGATACCCCACAAATAAACACTTATCAGATTTGGGTCCAAGTTTGTTAGTGGCGTGACGTCTAACGAAAGCCTCACAACCCCAAATCTTCATAAAAGACATACTAGGACGCTTCCCAGTCCATATCTCATATGGTGTCTTTTCCACTGATTTAGATGGAACACGGTTCAGTAAGAAAATTGTTGTTTCTAGAGCGTGTCCCCAAAACGATATCGGAAGATCTGCATGACTCATCATTGATCTAACCATGTCTAACAAGGTTCGATTTCTCCTCTCGGATACACCATTCCATTGTGGAGTATACGGAGGAGTGAGTTGTGGGACTATCCCACACTCCTTTAGATAGTCATGAAACTCTTGGCTTAAGTATTCTCCTCCTCGATCTGATCGAAGGATTTTGATACTTTTGCCAAGTTGGTTTTGTACTTCATTCTTGAAATCTTTGAACTTTTCAAAGGTTTCATGCTTATGTTTCATTAGGTACACATACCCATATCTACTGAGGTCATCAGTAAATGTAACGAAGTATTGAAAACCACCTCTAGCTTGCGTACTTATTGGTCCACATACATCACTATGTATTAGTCCCAATAAAACATTTGCCCTTTCAACATGTCCCTTGAAAGGGGCTTTAGTCATCTTGCCCATTAAACAAGATTCGCATGTTTCATATGATTCAAAATCAAATGAATCTAATACTCCGTCCTTATGAAGTTTAGATATGCGGTTCTCGTTTATGTGGCCTAAGCGACAGTGCCAGAGATAAGTCGGATTACAATCATTATTTTTAATCCTTTTAGTATTTATGTTATAGATAGGCATATCAAGATTTAATACATAAAGACCATTCACCATTTGTGCACTAGCATAAAACATATCATTTAAATAAATAGAACAACAATTGTCCTTTATTATAAATGAAAAACCATACTTGTCTAAACAAGAAATAGAAATAATGTTTTTAGTAATTGAAGGCACAAAATAACAGTCTTTTAAAATCAGTGATAAACCAGAAGGTAAAGCTAAATGATAATCTCCTATAGCTAATGCAGCAACTCTTGCTCCATTTCCAACTCGGAGATCAACTTCACCTTTCGCCAATGTCCAACTCCTTTTGAGATCCTGCACATTTACACAAATGTGAGATCCACATCCAGTATCTAATACCCATGATGAAGAAGTAGATAAATTGACTTCTATAACAAAAATACCTGAAGCGGAAGTCACACTTCCTTTCTTTAGATCCTCCAGATATACTTTGCAGTTCCTTTTCCAATGGCCGGTCTCACCGCAATGGAAACAGTTCCCTTCCTTTGCTATCCCTCCCTTTGGTTTCAGTGCATGAGACTTTGGCTTAGATTTAGCAAAGACCTTCTTTGCTTTCTTGTTGCCTTTAGCTTTGGCCCTTCCTTTGCCCTTATTCATAATAAGGACATTTGTGGCCTTAGTCTTCTTAGTATTTGCTTCATATGTTCTCAACATACCAAGCAACTGTGGTAGAGTCTTTTCCATGTCAGTCATATTGTAATTTACTACAAATTGACTGAAGCTTTCAGGCAACGATTGCAAGATCACATCGGTGGCCAACTCTTGGTCCAATGGAAAACCTAGCTTGTCCAGATTCTCAATGTACCCAATCATCTTGAGCACATGAGTTCCAACTAAGCTTCCTTCTACCATCCTGCACTGGAATAACGCTTTAGAGACGTCATACCTCTCTTGTCTAGCTTGCTGTTGGTACAACTGCTTTAAGTGTTCGATCATATCGAACGCCTCCATTTCCTCATGTTGCTTCTGAAGCTCAGAGTTCATGGTGGCAAGCATGAGGCACCCAACATCAAGTGCGTCACTCTGATGCTTCTTGTAAGCATCTTTTTCGGTTCTTGTAGCCGTTAGGGGAGGTTCCTCAGCGGGCAAGGGTTCCTCTAGGACATATTGTTTCTTTTCTTGTTTGAGGACTATCCTCAAGTTCCTATGCCAGTCTAGGAAATTCGTCCCATTTAGTTTGTCCTTCTCAAGGACCGATCGCAGTGATAAAGTGCTAGTAACGTTGTTAGTTGCCATGGATATCTACAATATAAATATGCAAAATAAATTTATGATTTAAATCATTTAACATGGTCTTATATTAAATGATACTCCCACTATTTTGTTTGAAAAATATCAACCCTCAAAACCTTTAGTGGGCCAAGATCCATATTTCACTTAATCTTGAGTTAGCTTTGGCTAATCGCCCAAGACTCGGTTATTTAGGTAGACAACACTTTGTCAATTACATCACATATAATTCTTGGATAGTTGGACGAACAACGCTTTGTTCAATTCATCAAATGAATTAAAATCCAACCCATGCCTCTAGGTTCCCAATCCTATTGAGATAACCTAGTTAAGTCGTAACCAATTAAAGTATAACGGATATCACTTTTATCCTTTCGCGCCTTAATAAGATTGCCACGGTGCTTTGCTTTGGCAAACCCACACATGTACAATCGAAGTTATTGACGAGTACTTTTATTTTGGAAGGCATCTAAAACTTAATATTTTAGAGGGATTTATTGATCTCATGATTAATTTGATAATTTAAAATATGTCCACTACATATAGTTGTATACATATCTACATATATGTGTAATACTATTATCAAACTAAAACATAAGATAAATCATGCATCAACATACATAATTAAACGTGACATGGTTATAGCCCCTACTAATGATTTTCTCAAGCCAATGAGAAAATCCAATGAGTCAACCTAAGGTAACTTCACAAGCACCTTCCTTGGCTCCAATTTGTGAATGGCCTCCTCATCCCGGCACGATGCTCCATCTTCATTGATCACCATCAATAAAATAAACTACACTATTTACAAGATATAGAATTCCTCGATTCACATTCGAGGGGAACATAGGGGAGGGATTACATTTAGAATGAAATAGAGAAAGGCACGACACGCAGGTCGTATTATAAATTACAAACATCCACAAATCCTATCTAATAGGTCAAAGGGCTATAACCACGCACCATGCTCAAACAACACATAAAGCATGCATTAACATTTAATTAATTAAATTCTAAACATTTTAAATTTAATTCTAATTAAAATTGTAAAATAATTTTTGAAAAATTATCGTACGCTCGGGACATCACATGCCACGAACTAAAGCGACTAAGACTCGAACCACCATGGTTCGAACCATGAAGCACACGGCTGGACCAATAGTGGGCCTAGGGTTCGAAACCCTAGCCCATGGCCGAGCCATGCTCGAGCGGTGGCGGCGAGCCCATGCACGGCTGCTAGGGTTCGAAACCCTAGCCGTCATGAGTTAGCCGTCACGAGCCAATGGGTTCAAAAACCCTAATTTTGCGGCGGCTCGGCTCATGCTCGAGCCAGGGTCCGAACCCTAGCCCTTAAGCGGCGGCCGCTTGGCCATGCACGAGCCAATGGGTTCGAAACCCTAGCAACATGCGGCGGCCATGAGCCATGATGACTAGGGTTCGAAACCCTAGCCTTTTGCAAGCGGCGGCCGAGCCATGGTGACTAGGGTTCGAAACCCTAGCCCTTAGGTGGTCTCGGCCGTGAGCCATTGTACCGGTTTTGATCACGAATTATCATATATTTCGATCCGTCAATTATATCATATATAATATCATACGATGATTTTCGCAAACTCGATTTAATCCATATCATATATGAAAATACAGTTTTAAATAGCATGCAATATAAGCTCTAATATGATTAACACAATTTAATCACATAAATCCGATATGAGCCTTGTACACGGCTCTGATACCACTGTAAGTAACCCCATGAGCATACAACGCAGCGGAATAAAATTTTGGGATTACTAACACCGGATCTATACATAGGGATTCATATCAGATTAGAGAATTACAAGTGTCTTACCCTTGTAGCGTGTTTGAAGCAGAATCCACGGAGCTGCACCACGTCCTACGCCTTCTCCGAGTCACTTAGCAAAACTCGAATGGTTTTGCCTCAACGGTATCCACACGATCGAATCGAACGAAGGAATAGTTTAAGAACAAGTTGCTAGACAAGTTCTTAAACCAATACACGAAGCAAGCTCGATTCACAATCGAAGATGGCCCGAAACCAATCAAGAACCACACGACTTGAAGGAGGCCGAGAGTTCTTGAGGAGGTGCGGCCGAGAGCTCTTCTTGGTGTAGGGTTTTGTGTTATTCAATTTGTCTTGCAAGTCTTAATCTAATTAAACTTTGTTAACAAATTATATATGATTAATTAAAGGCTTTCTTAAAGCTTCATGGGCTTAAGCCCATGATTTAATTAATCCTTATGATTATTAATTAAGACTCCTCTTAATTATTTAATTCATCCCATGAATTTAATTTCCCTTCTCGATTTAATCTTTTGTGCGACCCGATAGGATCTCGTAATGTTGGCAGTGACATAAAATCTCATTTTATGTCGCAAGCATTGAGCGGTATCTAACAACACATCGATGCTACCCAAATTACGAGAATGTCAATGACTCGACATAACCTTTAGAACTCGTGATAATATTAATCATGTAACTTAATCCCTTTGTCCTTTGTGTTTAGATTGAACACGAGTCATGGAATAGTCATACTCGTATATCCAATCTTTATTTCTTGATCCCCAAGTAGAACTAGAATAAACGAATAAGCTCGATATCTCATATCGACTCATTCGAGCATGGCCATGCATTTAGTTCTCACTTGATCAAGGGCCTAACACATCTCCTGTTATATAGGAGGGACAAATCCTATCTCGATCAGTCAACATCCCTCTACATAATTCGTAGTGTATCCAATAGTCGCCTTTATAGTATACCCTGTTACGGGTAACGTTTGACGATATCAAGATACATAACTCCTTATGTTGGGATCTCTGATGATCACAAGTCGTAAGGATTACATACATTATTATCACTATGAGAATTGCATATGACGATCATATAACTATCCATGTTGCATTCTCATGGTGGGTCTGTCCAGTACATCGTTCTCTAACATGTACCCATATGTTGATTTGATATCTCATATCAATGAACAATTCATCGATCAACATATACTAGTCTCTACGTATTATCATTATCCCTTTTCATGGTAATACTTGACTAGGGACATCTTTAAGAATAATACAATATTATTCTAAGGACATTAACATATATATTAATTCACAATGCACAGTTAAAAGAATAATATATAATAATGAATTGCCATTCATAAAACCATAAACATTGTATGTCTTAAACAATCATCTAATGACTTGTCTTAGGGCATATCCCAACAATAATTGCATCACTAATTGTTCGTACATCATTCTACGTACCTGTTTGTCGTTTCCACAAAACATATGATAATTGAAATTATCCCCTTCGTTGTCCCTATGCTTGGGAAGGCTCTACATAATCCAACATTGCATATTAGGAGCCAAATAATAGTCCAATACCAAAAATCTTATCAATTTAAACACAATCCAATAATTCCACCATTCTATGCCTCGCGATCGATCGGGCCCAGTGCTCGATCGATCGCGAGGCGATCAAACTTTGCACCAAATCGCTGCCCTCCTCGATCGCTAGAAGACCCACCGATCGATCGGAGTTGCGCTCGATCGATCGAGGAAGTATTTTCTCTTCAGACAAAATCTCTGCTGCTCGCGATCGATCGAGGGTTTTTGCTCGATCGATCGTCGAGCTCTGTTCTTCCGAGAAATCCCCATTTTCCCGCATATCTAACCATACCATGCACAAATACATGTATAATTCAAGTATCCCAACTACAATACACCAATACTTCGTTATACTTCAGTTTTCAACATCAAGCTCCATTTTCTAACAAGAACTTCAATCTAAATTCAAAATAAAAGTAGGAAGGGAAAGGTTAAGCAAAAACACAAACAATACTTAACACATCCTTTACAACATGATTTCTTACCTCTGCATTTCTTCAAATCCAAGTCCTTGGGGGAGGAAGTTCAGAATCTCTATGCTAGCAAGAATGAAAGAGGAAGATTGAGTGTGGAGATTTTTAGGTGAAAGTGGTGTGGTGTGTGTGAGAGTGCAGATTGAGTGGATATAAAGGTGTTTCAAGTCCAATCAATTGCCATCAACTTTATCACACTAATGCTAGTTAATTAAGATTTAAATCCAAGTGCTTAGCAACAAGATTATATCAAAGATATGATTAGACTTTAATTCATATGATCTTGTACAATTATTTCCAATCCCTTCTATTTCAACACACTTCAAAATCATCAAAATTTTATTCATCTATTACTCAAGTTCTTATTTGATTAATACAAGCCAATCCATACCCGGTTTACCTCCATATCGAATGTACTTACAATTACGTAATTATTCCACCAAAGGGATATTGTTGTACGAGAATTCCACCAAAGCTAATGAGTCCTGCCACGCAGTGTCAAATTCTAGTACACAAGCCTGTAACATATCTTCGAGTGTCTGTATAGTACGCTCTGTCTGACCATCGGTTTGGGGATGGTATGCCGCACTCAATCTGACTTCGGTTCCCAAAGCTGACTGAAGACCTTCCCAAAAATGAGAAGTAAAACACTGATCTCGATCTGAAACAGTAGAAATTGGGATCCCGTACAATCTCACCACATCTCAAACATATAACTGAGCTATCTTCAAATACGTGAAGGTCATGCTGTATGGAATAAAGTGAGCGTCAACCTATCCACAATTACCCAAATGGCGTCCAATCCCGAAGCAGTCCTCGGCAAGTGGGTCACGAAGTCCATGGATATGTGTTCCCACTTCCATTTAGGTACTTCCAAACTTCTCAATTCACCGCCTGGACTCTGCCTCTCAGCCTTCACTTGTTGACAGATCAGACACTCTTAATGAATGCGATGACATCTCATTTCATTCGTTTCCACCAGAACTGGTCACAGAGATCCTTATACATTTCCTCCCGCCTGGGTGGATGCTAAACTTGCTACTGTGAGCCCGTTGCAAGATCCCTTGGCGTAGATCTGGAATATACGGGACTACCCATCGGTTACTGAGTCTCAATGAACCATCCTCAGCCATTCTGAATTTCGATGGTTGTCCTTGAGAGATCAATGCTAACCATCTCCGTGTCTCATCATCTGACTCCTGAGCCTTTCTGATACTCCCGAAAATATCCGGCTCAGCTAATAACCTTGCTACACGTACCGGTGAAGCAGATACATCAAAATCATAACCCAACTGACAGTAGGAAGTCAACAGAGCTGACAAATGCATGATGTCCTCTGCGGTGTTCTTCACTTTCCAACTCAAGGCATCAACTGTCAAGTTAGCCCTGCCTGGATGGTATTCTATCTCGCAATCATAGTCCTTCAATAAGTCCATCCATCTCCTATACCTCATGTTCAGTTCTGCCTGAGTAATAAAAACTTCAGGCTCTTGTGGTCGGTGAATATGGTAAACAATGTACCATACAAGTAATGTCGCCAAATCTTCAAGGCAAACACTATAGCCGCCAATTCCAAGTCATGAACTGGATATCTAGTCTCATGCGGTTTCAGCTGTCTCGATGCATAAGCCACCACATGCTTATCTTGCATCAGCACACAACCCATACCTTGTAGCGACGCATCGGTATAAAGGATAAATCTCTTATTCTCTGTGGGAATTACTAACACAGGTGTTGTCTTCAACCGTTGCTTTAGTTCTTGAAAACTCCGTTCACAAGCCTCAGACCAACAAAACGGTAATCCTTTTTGGGTCAATTGCGTCAATGATTTAGCAATTTTTGAGAACCCTTCGACAAAGCGTCGATAATACCCGGCCAGACCAAGAAAACTTCGAATCTCAGGCACAGAGTAGGTGCATACAATTCCATAACTGCTTCTATCTTCCTGGGATCGACTGATATCCCATTTCTGGAGATCACATGACATAGAAACACCACAGTGTCTAACCAGAATTCATAGTTGCTAAGCTTGGCAAACAATTGGTTAACGCGAAGAATCAGAAGCACTACTCGCAGATGTCTCACGTGCTCCTCTTCGCTTCTAAAATAGATAAGGATGTCATCAATGAATAATATGACAAACTGTTCGAGATAAGGCTGGAATACCCGATTCATCAAACTCATAAAGACAGCCTGTAAGGACCCCCGTGCCCTTAACCCGTTATTAGTGTATTAATCCATGCCATTAGTGCATACAATCATATATCATGGGAAGGAACCACATGCAAGCATAGCATCATATACCAACTATAAAATTTCTTGCATTAAAACTCCATAATATTCAACTTCCCAACCCAAACCATTTAAATAGTACGCACCCTCATAATACACTAACGTACTCTCATTTCATTTAGCAATTTCCATATGTAATTGCATGCAACAATAAATGAAGAGAGAAAAAGCCATTGTCCATTTATACATTCCATATACACGTAAAAACGTACTCACATGAGAGCACCCAATGAATAAGCGTGTATCTAATGTATAAAATACTCTACCAGATACCGTTACTGGTACTTTCATCCTGGAAGCACCTCCAAAGCACATCTCGATCTCAACTCTCAATCCGTGTACTTATTCAACCGGCTCTGGTACCTCGATCCTGGAAGTACCTCAAATCGACAGCCCTAGCTCAACTCCAAAGCTGCTGCTACACCAGTACCACCTGCCCCAACAGAGACAGCCCCACACGGGAAGAGCATACCAATACCACAAATCCCATAATCATAATATTGCAGTTCACAATTTACAGAATTTAAATGCCATGAATTTAAATGATACTCCCTGAATGGTATCATCCTCATCCGGGATCCCCTGTATTGTCCCTGTTCTCAAAATAACCAAACCATTAAATTCTCAAAAACCAGTTGATCATTTCATTGATCAACTAAAACCATTCTTGTCACGCCAGTTCCATAATCAAATAGGAGTAAATCATCAAATAGGGTACCCTAGATATCACATGCATCTAGTCAACGATTCCATAGTTCTATATCATAGCTCGCTCTACAATAGCGGAATTTTAATCCCACGCCCGCTCAACAATAGCGGCGTCATAACCGATGGTCGCTCAATGGCGACAACATCCCAAATCATTGCTCGCTCAAAAGCGGCACCATATAAATCCAATGCATATATATATAATTGTAGCAAATACCATAAACCATGCATTTTCAATACGCATTCATTGCAATACAGTGTACCAAGCACTAAAAAATTACAATTATATTAAAGGGCTATGCTCATACGTCATACGTACCTTATGATTCCATAGTTCGAGTCCAACCTTGCCTGAATCCCACGATCCGATGAGTTAAGTGCTAACATGCAAATAACTCCCAATCAAATATAAGCATGCAAACACGTGTCTAAGCATGTTTACAACCTCCAAAACTTATCGTCAATCCATGATGATTTACCATAATAAAAGCCCCCCCAGCTAAGCATGCATAATACCCAAAATATTCCATTTTATATGTTTAAGAGATAGCCAAAAACTCAACCGAGAATTCCGTTTAATTAAATTTTGGCTCCAACCAATCCATTTTAAAAGTATAGCATTCCCATTGGAATGTAGAAATTGCCCCGGAAATGGGCCCTTTAAACCCCGATTCCAAAATCCTGACATTTTCCAAAATTCCACAAAAACCAAGTCAAACAGGGCCGCGATCGATCGCCCATCAGGCGCGATCTATCGCCATAACCCACTGTCTGAAAAATAAAACATGCGCGATCGATCGCCGCATATGCCGATCGATCGCCAAAAGTTTCTGCTTCCTCGCGATCGATCGGTGATATCTCGCGATCGATCGCGGGTACTATTCATCATCACCCATTTTCCAGATTTATGTCGCGATCAATCGAGGCCCATCCGCGATCGATCGCGACCTGCAATATTCGAAAAACTCGAGCTATAATGGGGTTTTTCATACCCAAACTCAAAACCAACACCCCATACACTTATATCACCACCAATACTCCATTTAAAGCCAATAAAAACACTAAAAACTCAACTTTGAATTTTTATCAAAAACCCCCAATCTCCAAACCAAACAAAATACACAACCAAAACCCACCATACTACTATCAAATCGAAGATAAGAACGAGGGGAAGATCAATACCTTATTATCTCCGAGAAATCCGGCTCCCGAGCCAAGCTACCAACCATTTTTTCCTCCAAGAGGAAAGAAGAGGGGAAAGGGGAGATGTGAGGCGTAGAGAGAGGGGAGAGAGAGAGAGAGGTGTTCCGTGCCAAATGACGGAATACCGAGTCCTCTTGGTATATATAGTACCAAAACTCAAAAATACCATTACCTCCACAAATACATCATGATTCATTAAATATCATATGTTTTCAAAAATCAACTCTCTGACCTCAATTCCCATTACCAGCCCCAGTACAAAGTACTCCGGACCCCAAATCCCACCAAAGACCAAATTCCAAGGTTATCACCACGATGAGAATACAATATCATCCCTTGGATCCAATGACTCCAAAAACAGGATTTAAAATCCCCGGGAGTCCCAAAACCACAATTAATACACGATTGCCACAGATAAAATCCATTAATGATTATTATCACACCGGGATTAACACTAATAATTCCCGGGTATCACAATTATCCCCCACTAATAAAATTTCGCCCTCAAAATTTGCACGACGTACCACGTAATGCCGAGATTACAAAATCCAAACGGATTCACATCGTCGGATCATGAACATAACATGAACGACATACCAACCGCGAGGATACCGACCTCACACCAAAACCTGGAATGGAGTAAATCTCCCAAACCATCACAAACTCAAAGAAAGATGTCAGCATTCCCCGATGCCAACCATCTCAAAAGCAGTCAGCCAACCCTAACTGCAGATCAAATGAATTATACGTGATTCCAAAATAGATATCGTCTCGATGATATCTCCACGATTTAGCCTACGATGTTAATCACACATTGTTGCCAAGGAAACTACCAGTACACTACAGTGTACTTATACCAAATCCGGTTCCCATTTTCCCAAATCTATCTCCATCAAGGAGTGGTTGCATCACATTGCAACACGGATTGGGCCACAACACGACCCCGATTAACACGTAACACATCTCCAAAGATTTCTTCATCCGTGTGTTCCAAGAAATCACATCTTGGTCCAACACACTATCGAGACTCTACAAGGTCTCAAGTTTCCGAAAGGACATGCAAGAACAATCAATTGCATTCTCGCCACACGTGTCAACCACGACACCCAATAAATCCAAACAAGGTCATCCCTTGCTTACCCTAGGATTCAACGGTCCTAACATAGGGATGTTATCAAATTACTCAGAAATGAAAACAAATACCATAGCCTAAGATACGACAATCCCTCCTCAAGGAAAGTCAACCAACCTTCACGATCATTCCTCAGAATGCATCGTGCCATCGAGATTTACCAATCTAAAGATGCCACAATCTCTCACCAGAGATTGCCAAACCAAGCGTACTAGTCCGATGCTCGACGAGCATTAAGAAAAGTTGGCAATCGTATACCCACACCGGCATACACGCCCAAGTACCGACACCACATGCATACTCGATGCAACAGACTCGGGTATCTCCAATCATACCCAAAATCCCAAAACCAACTGTCAATCCTCAATTTTTCTCACTCCACGGAGAATGATGGTTGACAAACCAAAAAGGGTGTGATTTTAACATCAACACTACACAAATCAAATTAACGAATCTCCCAAAGATTCAATTGGTAGGCATATCAATACCGCCTTCCTCACAAGGAAAGTGTCATGAATCCATGACCCTCCAACCTCGAACCACTGTTCGGAAAACCTGGATATATTTATACCAAAATATATTCCGGAACTCAGAAATACACAATTGGTTAGGATAGTGTATCAACACCACTATTACCCAAATCGAAACCCGTATACGCCATGTATACTCATCCTAATGATGCTCTGTACTAATGCCATAGTACTCCATAATTTCGAGCATTTCCCTGGAGACATCTCCTCAAACGTCTCACCGAAAGGTAAGAAATCCATCACTCGGTCCAACACCAGTAATGATTACCATGGCTGATTTACAATCAACCCACGATCAATACCAGCTGTCTCCATGACAGTACAATTCAAATCTCTCCAAAAGATGAAATCAATATAATAGTGTTACCCCACTAGCTATATCCCACCATTCCATTTGTGACTCCCGTTGCATTCCATATGCAAGGATGCTCAACCAGAGCTAACAACGACTTGTTGACATTCACGTTGGTATTCCCAACAAAATAGAGTTGTCCCAAAACAAGTCCCTCAAAAATCGACGTATAAACATCCCCGTGAGGTATTCCCTGCCTCAATCACCATGCCACATAGAGACTACAAGAGTCTACCATAAACCCTCATCGTATCACCATAAGATTCACCAAACTCGGTTCCCGCGAGCAGTGTAATGGCTACAACAAGCACACTATATCACTGCAACAATACTTGGCTAGCAAAGCACTGCCTCCATAGGCTTATACCAAGCCCACCAACACATCATATGTTCCACTTGGTATACCATACCGTAACAAGCCATTAGAGTAGTGGGTCATCACCCAATATATCTCTAAAACACCAAAGCATAATGGACATCCCGGTGTCCTTGCTCAACCACGGTGCAATTCTAATCCATTAGGACTTATTTCACACCCTCAGGGTGGGTGTGCCCATGCCTAACACTCATCACAACGACAAGCGAGTAGTTTCCTCAATGACTACTCTTACCACCAATCACTTGGCCTTAGTCAATCCAGCGAGTATACCCAAAAGGTATCATTACTCGAAAATATTTACCTATATTACATGATGCGGTACACTCACCGGTACAATGCATCCAATAATCCATCGAGCAAACCTGCTCGGCGTAACAGGCTCGTCAACCAGTGACGTAGACATCACATTGTGCTCACCATTGGCACTCAAACCATACGATTAAATACATATACATACTGTATTATTCATCGGAACGACGCCATGCGTCTACATAGATATCCACTATGCCATCGTCATCCCGTGACGGTACATGTCAACACCTGACATTCACAATCTCATCGTCAAACACGTGATGGTATATGTCGACACACGACATCCATAATCTCATCGTCAAACACATGACGGTATAAAACAACACATGGTATTCACAATAATGCTAACAAAATAGTAATATACCATACCTCAACGCTATCAAGATAGCGGCATACCTGTATCCATCATCCACCAGTGGCACACAAGCAGCACCCATAGCTCGTAGGCGGCGTAATACAGTGCTACGCACATAGCGGTATAATCCATCGCTATAGAATCGGCGGCATGATCCCTCGCCATAGAGTCAGCAGCATAAAGCATCGCTATAGATATCCGGCGGTATGAACCATCGCCATAGATGTAGCGGAATGACCCATCGCTATATAATACCTGGCGGCATGAACCATCGCCAATAGATGTAGCGGAAAGATCCATCGCTAAGAATACCCGGCGGCGTAAACCATCGCCAATAGAATAGAGGAAAAAACCATCGCTAAGAATACCCGGCGGCATAAACCATCGCCAATAGAATAGCGGAATGATCCATCGCTAAGAATACCCGATGGCGTAAACCATCGCCAATAGAATAGCGGAATGAACCATCGCTAAGAATACCCGGCGGCATAAACCATCGTCAATAGAATAGCGGAATGATATCCCTCGCTATTAATATGACAGCGGTCGTGTTCTTCGCTTCATATGAGCGGCAAATATCTTCATCGGTACCTCACTTCGACATACCAGCGACAAATAATATCCCTCGCTATGATATGACAGCGGCAGTGTTCTTCGCTTCATATTAGCGGCAAATATTCTCTCATCGCTACGGTATGACAGCGGCACCAATACTCCTCGTTTTAGTCATGACAACGGAAATACCCCTCGCGTTACATGACAGCGGAAATACCCCTCGCTTAGACAATACCAGCGGGAAATAATATCCCTCGCTATGATATGACTGCGGCCGTGTTCTTCGCTTCATATTAGCGGCAAATATTCTCTCATCGCTACGGTATGACAGCGGCAAGTATTCACATCGCTACGCCATGAAGCGGCAAGTATTCACATCGCTACGCCATGTATGCAACCGCAATGCATGACCCACATCTCAATAAACATTCTCATGAGTGTACTTGAATGCACCTCGCTTCAAATGTGACATGCGGAATTTTACCATCGCTTCAACATTTAGCGGCAAAGCATTAAAAGCATTAAAATCATCACTCCAATATGCAACAGTAATGCATGATCCATGTCCCATATGACCATGCAACCACCATGGTTAGCAACAACATATTCCAATTATGAACACATATCATAAATGCACATAAGCAATGTAGTTGTGCCACACAACACTAACTACCATCATTCATAAGTATGTGCTTCTCATTCTCATTAACATGTTCCTAGGCCCTCAACAGCCCCAAAGAGCAAACCACTGCTCTGATACCACTCATGTAAGGACCCCCGTGCCCTTAACCCGTTATTAGTGTATTAATCCGTGCTATTAGTGCATACAATCATATATCATGGGAATGAACCACATGCAAGCATAGCATCATATACCAACTATAAAATTTCTTGCATTAAAACTCAATAATATTCAACTTCCCAACCCAAACCATTTAAATAGTATGCACCCTCATAATACACTAACGTACTCTCATTTCATTTAGCAATTTCCATATCTAATTGCATGCAACAATAAATGAAGAGAGAAAAGTCATTGTCCATTTATACATTCCATATACACGTAAAAACGTACTCACATGAAAGCACCCAATGAATAAGCGTGTATCTAATGTATAAAATACTTTACCAGATACCGTTACTAGTACTTTCATCCTGGAAGCACCTCCCAAGCACAGCTCGATCTCAACTCTGGATCCGTGTACTTATTCAACCAGCTCTGGTAACTCGATCCTGGAAGTACCTCAAATCGACAGCCCTAGCTCAACTCCAAAGCTGCTGCTACACCAGTACCACCTGCCCCAACAGAGATAGCCCCACATGGGGTGAGCATACCAATACCACAAATCACATAATCATAATATTGCAGTTCACAATTTAGAGAATGTAAATGCCATGAATTTAAATGATACTCCCTGAATGGTATCATCCTCATCCGGGATCCACTGTATTGTCCCTGTTCTCAAAATAACCAAACCATTAAATTCTCAAAAACCAGTTGATCATTTCATTGATCAACTAAAACCATTCCTGTCACGCCAGTTCCATAATCAAATAGGAGTAAATCATCAAATAGGGTACCCAAGATATCACATGCATCTAGTCAACGATTCCATAGTTCCATATCATAGCTCGCTCTACAATAGCGGCATTTTAATCCCACGCCCGCTCAACAATAGCGGCGTCATAACCGATGGTCGCTCAATGGCGACAACATCCCAAATCATTGCTCGCTCAAAAGCGGCACCATATAAATCCCAATGCATATATATATAATTGTAGCAAATACCATAAACCATGCATTTTCAATACGCATTCATTGCAATACAGTGTACCAAGCACTCAATAATTACAATTATATTAAAGGGCTCGTACGTCATACGTACCTTATGATTCCATAGTTCGAGTCCAACCTTGCCTGAATCCCACGATCTGATGAGTTAAGTGCAAACATGCAAATAACTCCCAATCAAATATAAGCATGCAAACACGTGTCTAAGCACGTTTACAACCTCCAAAACTTATCGTCAATCCATGACGATTTACCATAATAAAGGCCCCCCCAGCTAAGCATGCATAATACCCAAAATATTCCATTTTATATGTTTAAGAGATAGCCAAAAACTCAATCGAGAATTCCGTTTAATTAAATTTTGGCTCCAACCAATCCATTTTAAAAGTATAGCATTCCCATTGGAATGTAGACATTGCCCCGAAAACGGGCCCTTTAAACCTCGGTTCCAAAATCCTGACATTTTCCAAAATTCCACAAAAACCAAGTCAAACAGGGCTGCGATCGATCACCCATCAGGCGTGATCGATCGCCATAACCCACTCTCCGAAAAATAAAACATCCGCGATCGATCGCCGCATATGCCGATCGATCGCCAAAAGTTTCTGGTTCCTCACGATCGATCGGTGATATCTCGTGATCGATCGCGGGTACTGTTCATCGTCACCCATTTTTCAGATTTATGTCATGATCGATCGGGGCCCATCCGCGATCGATCGGGACCTGCAATATTTCAAAAAACTCGAGCTTTAATGGGGTTTTTCACACCCAAACTCAAAACCAACACCCCATACACTTATATCACCACCAATACTCCATTTAAAGCCAATAAAAACACTAAAAACTCAACTTTGAATTTTTATCAAAAACCCCCAATTTCCAAACCAAACAAAATACACAACCAAAACCCACCATACTATTATCAAATCGAAGATAAGAACGAGGGGAAGATCAATACCTTATTATCTCCGAGAAATCCGGCTCCCGAGCCAACCTACCAACCATTTTTTCCTCCAAGAGGAAAGAAGAGGGGAAAGGGGAGATGTGAGGCGTAGAGAGAGGGGAGAGAGAGAGAGGTGTTCCGTGCCAAATGATGGAATACCGAGTCATCTTGGTATATCTAGTACCAAAACTCAAAAATACCATTACCTCCACAAATACATCATGATTCATTAAATATCATCTGTTTTCAAAAATCAACTCTCTAACCTCAATTCCCATTACCAGCCCCAGTACAAAGTACTCCGGACCCCAAATCCCACCAAAGACCAAATTCCAAGGTTATCACCACGATGAGAATACAATCTCATCCCTTGGATCCAATGACTCCAAAAATAGGATTTAAAATCCCCGGGAGTCCCAAAACCACAATTAATACACGATTGACACAGATAAAATCCATTAAGGATTATTACCATCGGGATTAACACTAATAATTCCCGGGTATCACACAGCCGGGGGGTTCGTCACTATGAACGGCATGACCAAGAACTCATAATGTCCGTAACGAGTCCGAAACGCTATCTTCTGAACGTCCCCTCCTCTAACCCATATATGGTGATAACCGGATCTCAGATCAATCTTGGAGTAAATCGTTGTACCCTGTAACTGATCAAACAGATCATCGATTCGCGGGAGAGGGTATTTGTTCTTTATTGTCACTTTGTTCAGCTGTCTGTAATCGATGCATAAACTCATCGCACCGTCCTTCTTCTTTACAAATAAGACCGGTGCACCCCAAGGCGGCACGCTGGGACGTATGTATCCTCTATCAAGAAGTTCCTGTAATTGAATCTTCAACTCTCTCAATTCTACCGGTGCCATTCAGTAAGGGGCACGTGAAATAGGTGTTGTGACTGGTATTAATTCAATCTCAAATTCGACCTCACGACCAGGAGGAAAACCTGGAATTTATTCGGGAAAAACATCCACAAATTCAGCGACTACCGGTATCTCCTCAATCCTTACTTCCTTTTTCTTTTCAGCAATATCAATCGCATAAATCAAATAGCCTGAATGCCCATGTTCTAATAGTCGTGACATTCAAACGACAGATATTAACGGAATCCTTGGACGAGACCCCTGTCCATAAAACGTCCATCACTTTCCTTGCTCAGATTGAAAGCGAACTGTTTTTGACAACAATCTACAATTGCCTGATAACGGTTCAGCACGTCAATTCCCACAATACAATCAAAATCTTTCATCTCTAATACAACCAAGTCTGTCTTCAAGCCATCACCATCAAAATAAATGAGGCAATCAGATACTACCCGGTTAGTGGTCGTGTTCTCCCCCGTGGGTGTCGAGACAAGAAGAGACGTGGGTAAAAGAGACGAGCATATATGATACTTCTTAACGAATTCAACAGAAACAAAAGAATGGGAAGCGCCTATATCTATCAATATAAAGACATGGTAAGTAAATAAGGAACACTTACCAGCAATCACTGTTTCTGGAGCTGCTTCTGCCTGCTCTCTAGTCAGAGCAAAAATGCCCGGAGGCGACCCCGACATCTGACCTCCCAATTGTCTCGGCATATACTGCTGTCTCTGTTGTACTGCCATGTCTGAGAATCTCTCTATAGTGTTTTGTTGTCCTCCGCGGTTAGGACATTCTCGAGCAATGTGGCCCTTTTTGCCACATTCATAGCAAGCGGTGCATTACCCCTGCGGTCTCCCATGCGACAGAAATCAGGTTGTCGACCACTGAATCTAGAAGACGATGAAGTTCCTCTTGATTTAAATTGACCACCTCTTGGTTTCAGACTATCAGAGGTTGACCGCTGTGGGGGTATTGGCGGTGGTATTGAGTCCGCATATGCACCAACTCCCAACTCTGCTAATTCAGCACATGAGAGAGCGTCGTCAAAGGAAGTAGGGCCATTAGTGATCACCCTGTCAAATAGCTCGGGCCTCAAACCTTTCAAGAAGTGCCTCATCTTTGCTTGAGTATTAATGGCAATGTGAGGCACATACCTCAGTAACGAGGAGTAGTGAAGAGCATAATCCGATACTGCCATATTGCCCTGTTTCAAATTGGTGAATTCATCTTCCTTAACTTGTCGTGCATCGGCTGAGAAGTAGGGGTTAGAAACCGAGTCCTAAATAATCCTCAATTTCTTTCATGTCCTTGAGGCTCTTGTTCCATCACTGTTGTTTTCCACCACATGGACGCCTTCTTGGCAAGTTGGAACTCTGCTAATCTGATTCATGCAGACTTTGCACAAGGGGCTGCTACAAAGATCTATTCTATTCTTTCCAACCACTCTTCGGCTTGTTCTCCTATCTCAGTCCCCTCAAACATCGGCGGTCGGAATCCAAGGAATTGGGTCAGGCTCAGTTCTCCTGGTAACAATTGCTGCTCAGCAGGTTCTTGACCCACAACTGGCGGTGGTAGAGGGTTGGAATGCCCAACACTTGCATTAACACTTATTGCATCGACTATCTCAATGTTTGCTGCCATACTGTTACACAATGGTTAACAATAGAAATCTACTATCAAGTTGCATAATCTGAACCACGTTAGTTAGCAAAACACAATCAATCAATCATTATCGAGTGTACTTACAATTACGTAATTATTCCATAATTACCACAACCAAGTCATAATTTATTTAGTTATTTTCGAGTATCACAACAAGAATGTTGAGAGACAATACATTTTTTATTAAGAAAGACCTGAAATTCACGAGACATGTATTCTCCACCGGAATCAGATTCCAATATTTTGATAGCTGTAGATAATTGAGTTTCAATAAAGGCTACAAAATGCTGAAAGATAGAGAAGACTTGGGATTTTGCCCTAAGAAAATAAACCCATGTAAATCTGCTATATTCGTCAATGAATGTAACAAAGTATTTATACTGTGTATGAAATATAACCAGAGAAATGCAAACATAACCATGAATCAAGTCAAAACAACTAGTATCCCAAGTACCATGAGTGGGAAAAGAAAGAGACTTACTATTTCCTAATTTGTATGTTGCACACTCAAAAGAACATTGAGATAATAAGTGGTTTTTATTGCCTAATAAACCGGTTTTCGTTATATGAGAAAACAGTGGGATTAGGATGACCCAAACCTTTGTACCAAATGGTACTAATATTATTAATCATGTTACATGCCATTGAAATAACAGGAGGAATCCAAAATGCTGGAAAACAGACGTCCCACATTAGGCCCCTTCGCAACTATCCTCCATGACACCTGATCCTGCACAAGACAAACGGAATTAGAAAACAAAACATTGCAATTGTCTTTAACAATTTGTTCCACAAATACTAGTTGATAAATCTGGAGAAACAAACACATCTCGGAAAGAGAAATTAACATCACCAATCTCACGAATAGGAAGTTTACTTCCATTGGCCATTGTAATTTGTAAGGGTCCCAGATATGGTCGATGGTTGTGAAGTGGGCCAGCGGCCCTGATCATATGATTTGAACCACCAGGATCAACAAGCCAAGATTTTAGGGGAGCAAGAGTATTAACTTGAGGACCTAAGGTAGAGAGTGCAGAGACAATCATCTGCTAAATAGTGTCAGAGGTAATAGCGGAAGGTTCACCATTAATAGTAGAGGAAGCGCCGATGATAGCCTGATGGCTGCTTATTAGGGACGAGTGGGGTAATCCCGGATGATGTGTCTCGATTCCTGGCAGTAATTGCATTTCTTCGTTGCATATTAGCTAGCGATGTGGCTAAATTCCTGACAAGTATAGCATTGAACTTGACGAAAATCCTTCCCTTTGCCTTTCATATGCGATGCATACATAGTGACATTAGTCAGAGGTGTGTGTTGCTGAAATGTTCCCTATGTAGTAAGGTGTTGTTCTTCTCGAAGTAATTATCCGAGACAAATATCCAAGGAAGGAGAAGGATCACAATTCATCATGGTAGATCTGACGATTTCAAATTCAGATCTCAACTTCATGAGAAACTGATCTCGTTTGCTCTGTTCATGCACTGCTTGGACACCAGCAAGAGATCCATTCAGAATGTTGGCATAGACAATGTCAGTAAATTCGGCCCATAAAGTCTGAAATTATAAAGTCTGAAATCCAGTAAAGTATTCATATACGGAGAGTAGTGTAATTGGCAATCTCATATTCAAGTTGAAAACGTCGAGCGGCATTGTTCTAACTATAAACTTTCTTCAAGTATTCCCACATAGTACTAGATGTGTGATATGGACGCAAATTAGGACAATAGGGGGATCAACATATGCTAAGATCCAAATCATGATACATACATCTTTGATCTTTGATTGTGGCAAGTTTTGAATCATCAGTAGGAGCCGAATCACTCCCAGCAAGGTGACCCCATAATTCCTTACCCAAGACAAACAGGCAGAATTAAAATTCCCACACAGGATAATTTTTACCCGTAAATTTTGACCACAAAATTTCAAAACTACTCATAGTAATTTAATATGGACGAAATAATAATAATAAAAAAAGGAATCAAAAAAGCCTTATGACTGACCAACAAGCAACATGCTGTCAAAATAAACGAGAAGAACTTCTGTCGTAACAAATTGCAGAAGGCCTAACCAAAAATCACCACCCGATCAAACAACTGTGAGAAAGGCGATGAAGATCGATGCACGAGCTGAGCAATCCAATTTCGGGAAGTGGTTTCCGATGAAGGTCAGCAGTACAACAACGATTTTCAAACAATTCTAAAGATCGACGCACAATCGGGATTTTCAAGTGCTGAGTAATCAAATGGGGATTTCTGATGAAGGTCGACAAAGAATCCAAGCAAAAAAAAAACAAATGCAACGGACTGGAAATCAATGGTGGGAACAGTTCTGATGATGATCAGCGCAAAGAGGAAGAAAAAAAACCAGAAAACCAAATGCCCAAGAGAACAATTACGTCTTGAAGAATTGGCTCTGGTATCATGACAAAGACTCAATTTGCTTCCTTAAAAAGTATCAATCTCTTTCTCATTCCTTCACTATATATTGTACAATTAGAATAGGTACATTCCTTATCATTTATCCCTAACTATAGAAGTACATACACATTCCTTAAATACAATGATGTCTTAATTGATGGAGATACACTTTATATAATTACAATAATCTGTAAGTACTGGTGGTGACTAGGGCTCACACACCTTATTCTAGTTGAATAGAAATCAACACTCAAATTCAATCCTTATCAATTATTAATCTAAACAACAACAATTATGATTAATTAAACGATAGTTTTCAAAACTAGTGAGAATGAGGAATCTAAACAACGTAAATACCAGCGGTTTATATTAATCTAGTCAATTATTTTCTCAAGAACAGAAAAGTATCAATCTTAGTTGCTTCGTAAATTAGATTACTCAAACATTTTCTTATTCGATATCAATTAGCAATAGATTGCATGCAGTTATTAGGTTGTCAATCAATAATCAAGCAGCAATCATATCAATAAAATAAAAATAAAAAACATTGGTACTCAATAAAATCGATGATTAAAGAACATAAATCTCACGAAAATTAATAAATCCAAAGTATTATCTCCATCAACCAAGAATTAAAAAGGTTTAGCTATGCATAATTAAATAAAAAACAATAAAACAATATTCTAGAAAACATTAAATAAATGCATGAAAAAAAACTAATTGGTTCGTCACTAGTCAACAATCCAGCCTTCGTGTCGAAATCCTTCTAGATAAAATTGAGAGAACAAATATAAAACTAGTCTAAAACTAAGTTAGCTACTTTATCTCATTAAATGATAAAGTCTGAAATTGGAGTTATATGAGTGGATGCTGAAAGAATAGGCCAAAATCATTCAAAGATGGAAATAAATCGTTTTTCTTATTTTTCAGGACTCCGGACCGATCGATCGATCGTTGGTGCGTGATGGATTGCGCTGTCCAGGTTTTTAGTTTTCAATTTTATGCATCTAACGATCTATCGGGCTTTGGGTCGCGATCTATCGCGCCTTGTGATTTTTTGTTGCTCAATTTTCCTGCCTTGCGCGATCGGTCGGGCCTTTCTGGGCAATGGATTGCGCTCTTCAGTACTCGTTTTGTCCACTTTTCTTGATCTACTTCAATTTCTCATCATCTCTAAAGCATTTTTTGACCTTTATTCATCGTCTTTGGTTCGTTTCTTCATCTCCACCTAAAGTCAAGTAAATATATGATTAGGTAACATATGCATCAAATTATTAATCAAAACATATCTAATCGTTAACAATTAAACGCATTAAAGATATCTATTTCTAGACACATCATCTTTAAAAACGGAAAAAAATCAAGAATCTTGGTTTGGACAAGAGAGAAACCTGCACGTCAATTGTCAATTGTCAATTGTCAATTGTCAATAAACAAACTTTGCTCCGCATTTAATGATGTAAATGCACAACCCACAATGTGATTGGGTCACCTAGAGATTGCTTCGAGCGGTGAATCCAGGAATTTTATTGAGGGAATGGGGCAAAAATTAATTATATAAAAATTAAACTAAAAGTTCATGATAAACATCCAAGTTTTAAGACTATAGTGACAACCATTAATTAAAATGTGATTATTTTAAAAAAAAAGATGTTTGATTTCAAGAAATAATATACTTGCCAAGTTTAATATAATAATATAATTATTATAATGCTCATTTCATTGATATTCAATGAATGTACTTGCTCGATTTCAAGAAAGGTGATAGTATGTTCTTTAGATATAAGAGACTCGTCCCTTTTTGGTGAGAGTTATAAGAGTGCAGGTAGAAGAAAGAACTTTGTGGTAGAGATTATTTTGTGTTGAAATATTTTGATAATTTATTGATATTTATATTTGTTCATTATTGCTAAGTATTATTCTAGATTTTTCATATTAAGAAATCATTTTCTTTATAGGATATCTATATTAGAAAGAGGAAAAGGAAAGTAATTTGATAAAAGGAGTATCTATATTTAAAAAGAGGAAAGGCAATTAATTGGATAAAAGGGGGAAGAAGGAGAGATGAGAAGTAATGGGATAAAAGGGGAAAAGAGGAAAAGGAATATAAAGGAAAAGGAAAGTAATTAAATAAAAGGAGGCAAGAGGAAAAGGAAAATAATGGGAAAAATGAATAACTTCATAGTAAATTCCGAACTCCGGTCTAATGGATTCATGTTGCAATGTCTTCACCACTAGACCACTAGACCATTGGAATATTCATAGAAGTTACTTGGTAAAAATATATATAATACAATTTTTTGAGGGGCAGCTCTCCTCTCAGCTACACATAAATTCGCCAATGATTGCTTCTGAGTTTTATAAAATCTCCACGAACAGATTCAGAGACCATTTGTCCACGCTATGTTAAAAACTCTAATATGTTAATAGAGTTTAGTGATTCCAAGAACAAAAAAGCTGACTAATTTATGATTAAGTACCGAACTTTCGTTATTCCTAGAACCAAATGCATGAATCCGAAGCTTGAATGGTAAGAATTACAATTTTCTAAAACATGACAATTATCCAACTGTGTATGAACTGATCGTACTTTATTGTTGATGGAGGAAGGTTAGCTGCAGAATCAAAACTGAAGATTTTGTAAGATATGAAAAAGCCCGGGAATGAAAAGGGCTTGTCGCATTCTACTTCGTTTCGGCTCGCCATAAAATGGGAGAGGTATCTTTATGCTAGATCCAATTGTCCAAATTTGATTTGGATATATGTGGTCCATATAAATATATGGATCCCATATATCTAAATTAAATTTGGATCATTAAATATTGCTTTTATATATATATATATATATTAATTTTTTGGGTACCGCCTAACTGAGAATTTTTTTACATTAATATGTGAAAAAACATGTACAGGTTCAAAAGTAGCAACATTGCATGGTTGGGAATATTCCAAATTATATTATATATATATATATATATATAATACATGGTAACTTAATTAAAGGTGACTGGATAGTTTTTTTATAATTTAACTAGAAAATAAAGTATAATATTTAAATAAACGAAGAAAAGATAGGCGGCGGGTCCAAATGGTAAATTTCCAAGCATGCCTTTGATTTTATTTTGAATTAGCCTTAATTCTGTTCATATTGATTTGTCATTTCAATGCCATATTTCAGTAAAAATTATCCACTCTAATCGGGCTGGAGCCTGGATGGATTGTCTCATTCTTATTAAATTATATTAAGGGGCCAAATTAAAAATCTAGAATTTTATAATTCGTATTCTTTAATATATTTGTATTTCACAATAAAACACCAAATCCTTTTAAGATGAATACCAAAAAGGATAAAAGAATAGAACAAAATAAAATATACGTCACACAATCTCCTGCCCTAAGCCATTTGGTTTATGCAAAGAGACAGTAGTAGCTGCAGCAAAACCAAGAGAAAACCGAGAACAAACTACCAAGTAAATCGCCCCCGTTTTATGTGGTTTACATCTACTTTTTACATTCATGGGTTCTCAGGAGAATTGGTCAAATTAGCATAGCTCTCTAATGAAAAGGAAAAAAACCTCAAAAGTTGAAGGCTGAATTTTCTTGTTTATTCTTAGAGGCAAACACCTATATGAAAGCATAACGTGATCTTTTTTTCCTGTTTATTTCTGAGAGGCAAACACCTATATGAAAACAACACAAACTTGCAAAATAACAATGAAGAAGCAGCAAATGAAAGAGACTAGACAACACCACACCAGCAAAGGATGTAGCATCTCTACTCCGATGAAGGGGATCAGAAGTACTGCTAGATCGGCGTTGATAAATGCCGTCGCCCATCCCGCCTGAGGTCTCGAAGTTAGTGACAGGTGGCAAGCGACGCAAAGGATCCAAAATCTAAAGAAAGCAAAACTACATATATAGCATTAGTGAGGAGTTAACATATGAATATCCAAAAAAACTAATAGTAGACATACATGCATGGTTCACAGTCGAGGTCGCGGGCCCCGAAACGGAAGCCTCCGTTCCAGTTCCAATGACATTTCAAGTTGTATCGGGTATCAGATGTCTAGGACTCGAAGCTTTTATCACTAAAGGTTATCCAATTCCACCGAGTGTCTTGATATCAGGGGAAATTGTTGATTCTCCCAATCCTCTCTACATCACATGGTGTAGGCAAGATCAGCTTATATTTTCCTTTTTACTATCTTCAATGGCTAAAGGAGTTCAGGGCCAAATGATAGAATGCGAAACATCAGCACAACTTTGGTCCGTGTCACCCATCTGTTTGCTACAAGGTCTAAAGCACGAGTAATGCATTATAATGCAATTGCAAACTCTGAAGAAATGGAGTCTAAACATGAGAGACTATCTCAGTAAGATGAAGAGTTATGTTGACATTCTTGCAGTATGTGGGCACATAATCTCAAATGAGGACCAAGTCCTTTATATTTTGGGAGGAGTTGGCATGAAATAAGACTCAGTAGTAGTTCATGTCACTTCCAGAATTGAAGAGTTATCTCCCTCTGAAGTAGGTGCACTTCTCCTGGCACATGTAGGGAGGATCGATTCCTATACAGTCAACACATAAGGAACAACTCCCAGCGTAAATATTGTCATGCTCTCAAAACCCAAGACTCGAGACGATTTGAACCCCATGAGCGATTGAATTTCTTGTGCGCAATTCCACCGTTTTTTTTTTTGTTTTGTGCGATTTCTTTTTTTCTCGACTGCCTCATTAATCCCGTCTCTGGTGTACCATATTGAACCACCATGACTACGGGATCAGATTCCACTCATAATTCATTCCAATTAACACTCCATAGATTGACAGGCAAAAATTACTTGGAATGGCGCAGTTCATGCAACTCGAGATAGACGGCAAGGGGCGATTAGGCTATCTGAGTGGTGATGTGGAGCGACCCAAGATGGGGATCCCAAACTGAGTACATGGGGGGTGTGGGGGGGGGGCAGGGGCGAATCTAGCCCAAATATTTAGGGGGGGGCAAAATTATAGTTTTTTAGGGGCTAAGAATATGGGTTTTAAAATTTTGGGATATATATATATATATATATATATATATATATATATATATATATATATATATATATATATATATATATCTTTTATTGAATTTTAATTTAAATTCAAAGGGAAGTAAGGGGTAAATTGTAGTTTTTTAGGGGTAAAAATATAGGTTTTTAAAATTTTGGGATAAAATTATAATATATATGATATATATTATTAATATATAATATTTTACTATTTAAATGCTTTTAATATATATATATATATATATATATATATATATATATATATATGATCTTTTATTGAATTTTAATTTAAATTCAAAGGGGAAGTAAGGGGGGAAATTGTAGTTTTTTAGGGGTAAAAACATAGGTCTTTAAAATTTTAGGGTAACAAAATAATATATATAATCTTTTACTATTTAAATGCAAAGGGGAAGTACCAGATAAAAAAGATACAGCAGGAATCGAACTCGGGTGCACAGGTTCATCACCCAGTTCTCACCAGCAGACCAAGGGAATGTGATTGTAAGATTTGTAGTACAAATATATAATAACCATTATTTTTTGAGGGGGGGCAGCTGCCCCCCTCACATAACACGTAGATTCGCCCCTGGGGGGGGGGGGGTGGTGCTCGGAAAACTCCTTGGTTATCGCTTGGCTAATAAATTCAATGGAGCCACTGATAAGTAAACCATACCAATTTCTTCCCACGGCTAAAGACGTTGCTACGTATTCTGATTCTGAAAATTTCTCACAAATTTTCGAACTCAAACAAAGGTTGTGAAAGTCAAGCCAAGGTTACCGAGATGTCACTTATTCTACAACGAAATGATTTCTTTATGGCAAGAGTTGGATCAATGTTTCAATGATGAATGGGAATCTCTTACTGACAGTGTCCGGTTTCTAAAAAGAAGAAAATGATCGGGTGTATATGTTCTTGGCAGGGCTCAATCAAGACTTCGATGAGGCACGATCTCGGATTCTTGACAAAACACCCCTGCCTACAATTCATGAGGCGTTTTCTGAAATTCATCGTGAAGAATCTAGGAGCCATGTGATGCTTAAGTCAGCCTCTGATATAAAATCCACACCATATTCCACCTTTGAAAACTCCGCCTTCCTATCAAAGCGTGGTTCTACTCCTGCACAGAATGATAAGCCGTGGTGTGATATTTGCAAAAAACGTTGGCATACCTTGGAAACTTGTTGGAAGATTCATGGGAAACCTCCCAGTTGGAAGAATAAATCTGCTCCGAATACTCGAGCACTACAAGCCTCCTCGACAGATCAAGGGCAACAAAGTAGTCTGGAATCGTTCCTTTCACTAAGGAACAACTGCACCAACTTCTGCAATCTCCTCAATTTCAAGTAACTCCACCCAATCCTTCTTGTTTGATTGCCCAAACAGGTAAAAATTATTCTACCACTTTTTTGGTTTTCCCAGCAGCAGTGAAGGTTAGAACAACCTCTGGATCATTGATTCCTGGGCTACCGACCATATGACAGGTTGTTCCCAGTCCTTTTCCACCTATACTCCATGTGCAGGCAATAGAAAAATTAGGATTGCTGATGGGTCTTCTTCAGCAGTTGCTGGAATTGGCAATGTCATGATAAATAATTCCATAACTCTTTATGATGTCCTCCATGTCCCTAATCTTTCTTGTAATCGTGTGTCAATTAGCAAACTCACTTCAAATCTTAATTGTCGTAGTGTTTTTGACTCCTCTCGATGTGAATTTCAGGAAATGGTCTCGGGGAGGATGATTGACAATGCTAGGGAAAGTGGAGGGATTTACTTCCTTGAGAATGGTTATGTGTTTACCATTGGATGGGCTGCTGTGTTGTGAAAATCTTCCAAGCAAACATGCATTGCTCGTTGGATAAAGCGGGAGAAGAAGCCGAATAACTTAGAAGTTTCTTGGAAGAAATTCTTTGTTGTGAAAAACAAGTGCCTACAATTAAGATACATTGTGATAGCCAATCTACTATATGAACGACACAAAGTAGCATGTATAATGGTAAGTCTAGACATATACATAGTAGACATAATACCATTATACATTTGATCTATAATGACATTATATCCATTGACTACATGAAGTCAAAGGAAAATATTGTGGATCCACTTATGAAAGGTTTGCTTAGAGATCAAATATATAGTTTTATTGAGGGGAATGAGATTAAAACCCTATAATCAAAACATTGTGGTTGATACCCAACCTAAACACCTTGAAGATTAATCTCCAACCCCTATGTTAAGGGGTGGCGCCTGCAAAATTGGTAAGATAGGCAAAGTCTTTAGTGATTCCTAATACATATAATGAAATATGTTGGAGTATATTGGGATACTCTTATAGGAGATCATATACTTAAGTGCGAAGTGTGAAAACTTCAAAGATGAAAAACACTTATGAAATCAAGCATGGTCCAAGGCCAAATGGACACAACCGTAAGAAACCAACGACTAAGTAGTTGAAGATTATAAGTTGACTATGAAGTCCAATAAATCCGATTGAATACTACTACGAAAGGTTCAAGGCGTAAGCTACCTCTCTAAAGGCTATAACAATTCGCTAAAGGCATTATTGGAAAAAGATGCATATTAAATTAAAATTAAGCATCAGAGACCAAACGAATGGAATCCGTACATTCGACATTCTGGAGGCCGCAATCGATCGCCATATGTGGGTGTGATCAATCGTGACAAATGAAAACAAGGCAACTAAAATATGTTGGGCGCGTTCGATTGCACCCAATAGATTTTTGGATAAAGAGGGCGCGATCTATTCTGTGATCGATTGCACCCTGTGCAGACTTGATGATTCGGTTTGTACCTTCACGTGCAGATGTGTTTTTTCATGAAATGGTGCTTTCAAATGGTGTCTCTTGGTGACATATCTTGGTCTAGTATAAATAGAATAAACCCCTCTTGGATTTAATACACCATTTTCGAGTTATACATCAAATTAAAAGATTAAAATATGTGCATCTTGTTCATCTTTAATTTCTTGTTCAAGTTTGAGTGTCTTTAAACCTTTGTGGTTTGTGAATTTGTTATTTGCAGTATTTCAATCACGAATCATAGTCGTTTCAAGGACAAAGAGTCAAACTATTGCCTCGACAATAAAAGTCATTTGTTATCTTGTTTTGTTATACCCAAAGATACACACCCATATATTTATATAACATTGTTTAGATGTGGTGAATTGTTGCAGGCGGGGGAATATTTCATGTTCGTGGGTGAAAGGGGTTTGGAGAATGTTTTTGAGCTTTGGATTTGGCACTGGAATGAATGTGTTGCCATATTCGTGGAACTATAAATCATATTTGTACAATGAAACATTAAATATTAATCAATCTGTTGAACACAATGGTTAATGCTGTGACGAAATTTGTGTAAAACATGACCGATATTAATTAAATCACACCTTTTATATTTTTTTACAAAATCACACTTCGAAGATTTTGTATTTATCGAATTTTTTTATTTTATGATGTTCCTTAAAAATGTTAAAATTAAATGTTAATTGTGTTTTAAAAATAAAAAATTACATTTTGTTTTCTAAAGTGCCGGGTTTTATACTATTGCATTATCTCAAATATAGGAGTACAGTCTACATTTTTTTCAATTAGACAATTAGTCCATAAAACTTTTACAATTAGTTTTTTCTTATTCTATTCCTTCTATTTTTTTATCAAAGAATTTGTAGATGTTGTTTTTTCACACTTGTAAATTTACCTATCATATAAATTATTTTACTAAATAATTTTACATTAATATACAGAATTTAAGTAAGACTAGATAAGAAAAATGGTGAAGATGATAGGTTGGATAATTTTGGTACTCTGTGTTAACAGTATATCGTGGGATAAAAATTCTCACTAATTGAATTTTATATAATATTTCAATTAAACACTTGATAGAATTGGAGAAAGAATCAATTCCAACTCTAATCAATCAAGATTCAATATGATGCGAAATCTTCTCATTAATTTCATAAACAAGATTTCAATTAAACACCTACACTATATTTGGTAGCATGGATTTGGTGAGATTTGAGGGGATTTGGAATTGCAAATTCCATTTTTAGCGTTTAGAAAAAATGATTTCAAAACGGAATTGGTATTTGATGGGATTTGATATAACTAAATGAAATCTATATAAAATTGAAAGAATTTCATGGGATCTGGGTTATAGGAAGATAAAAAATATTTTTAATATTAAGTTTATATAACTTACTCATTAATTTTTAGTCTACTTTTCAAATTTTATAAAACTATTTTCTTAACAATCTATATTATTAATTCATATTTCAGAGAGTATTTATTTAAAATCAGTTAAAAATGTTTTATATGTGAATTTTTTTTTCTAAATTTCCTTTGATGAACTTTTTTTTTTTCATTTCTTTAAAAAAGTTTTTAATAAAAATATAGTTTACTTGTTAATTTTAAAATATTTTTTCTTGTATATCTTAATAAACAATACATGAGTATTTACTACATGTTAAGCAATGTCTTAAAAAATATAAGTAATATATAAAATTTTAATATCAAATAATAATATTTTTTAGTGTCAAATCCACTTTTTATATAACATTTTAAATTTTTATCAAACACCAAATGGAATTCCAAATCCATAAAATTCGAAATCCAAATCCAATCCCAATTCCAATCCAATTCCAAATCTAAATCCCATTTTTATTCAACCAAACACACCACTAAAATGTCCGTTTAATTTATTATAGTATTATTGTGGATTTCTAGGTTGAAACTTACATATTTCAGGAATCTTCAATTTTATAATCAGGATAATGATACACCACTACCGAGGGAAAAAAAACTAAAAATTAAAATTAAAATTAAAAATAAATTTATTTATTGCGTTGCAATCTCTTTAATATTTTTAATTAGTGATTATACAGAATCTTGAATCAAGATTGCTATCATAACAGAATATGAGATCTTTAAGGATTTCAGTGATACTAAAACACTTGCATCAAGTAGGATTCTGTATCTTCACCATATTCCTGGTAGAATTATAACCTCAACCACAAAACACCAGTATATATAAAACAATTAACCGATATAATTTTCATTCACTCCTAAAAAGTTTGGAGCGGTATACAATCTGCAAAACGGAGTAAATATTTTTTTTCTTGAAAATTCTTGAGTAGCAATCACCTGTAATACATACATGAATTTGTTTCATGGCTGAGATCAAAGAAGAATTATCAATGGATATTGAAGGGACAGAATCTGACGAATGTCCCATAAAACAAGTCGACGTAACGGTGCCGAAAACCGATGATCCTAGCATGCCAGTTTATACATTCAGAATGTGGTTTCTTGGGATTATTGCATGCCTCTTGTTATCGTTTGTGAATCAGTTTTTCTGGTACAGGACTGAGCCACTCAGTATCGGTCCTGTTTCTGCTCAGATTGCTGCGGTGCCATTGGGCCATTTGATGGCCAAAACGATCACCAAACGTGTGTTCTTGAAGGGTACAAGGTTCGAGTACACACTAAATCCAGGGCCCTTTAATATTAAAGAACATGTTATGATCACCATGCTTGCCAATGCTGGCGCTGGATCTGTTTATGCTACTCATATATTGAGTGCTGTCAAGCTTTATTATAAGAAGAGTTTGGGTTTTATTCCAGCCCTTCTTCTTATGATGACAACTCAGGTATTCTTCACCTCCATCTTCCACCTGCCCCGGGTTTTTTGGTTAATTGAATTAAGAATATATGGCTTAATAATAGTGTAAGGTTGCCTGAAGAGTTTCTTTGAGAGTAATCTAGTAATCTATGTTGTATTATGTTCTGGGTGGATCATCCAAAGAAGTGTTTTTGTAGCCCTATAAGGCCTCATTATTTTAGGAATGTAAGTATGTAACGATGGTTTCTCTTGAAAAATATATTGAAATTGGAAACTTTCTTTACTCTGATAAAAACTTGATCCCTATAATAACATTGGCCTCTTCATTTTATAAAACTCTAATGGATTGAAAAACAGTTGCTAGGATTTGGCTGGGCTGGAATATTCCGGAAACATTTAGTTGAACCAGGAGAGATGTGGTGGCCGGGTAATTTAGTCCAGGTTTCACTATTCAGGTACTTATAGCCTTACACTTATGTTCAAATTCTGTACACTGTTCTAGCTTGCCCCGCTCCCTTATGCCCAGTCCTTACCAAAAAAGTAATTCCATGTCTTCTTCTTGAAGGGCTTTACATGACAAGGAGAAGAGACCCAAGGGTTCCACAAGCAGAACACAGTATTTCCTGATAGTTTTAGCCTGCAGCTTTTGTTACTACGTTTTCCCTGGGTATTTCTTTCAAATGTTGACATCCTTTTCTTGGGTTTGTTGGCTTGCGCCTAAGTCCATCTTTGTGCAACAACTGGGCTCGGGCTTACAAGGTCTTGGAATTGGGGCCTTAGGATTTGATTGGTCGACGATTTCGTCATACCTTGGAAGCCCTCTTGCGAGTCCATGGTTTGCTTCTGCTAATGTTGCCGTTGGTTTCTTCCTTGTGATGTATGTGATGGTACCGCTTGGTTACTGGTCAAACCTTTACGGTGCCAAGAACTTCCCAATATATTCCTCCGATCTTTTTAAGAAGAATGGTTCAATATACAACACTGAAGCTATAATCAATTCGAACTTCAATCTTGATAAGGCTGCTTATAACAAATCTGGTCAGTTGTATCTGAGCACCATGTTTGCTCTAACCTACGGTCTTGGGTTTGCTACACTGTCGGCCACTTTAGTCCATGTGTTACTTTTCAATGGAAAGTAAGTTTCGTTTTATCTTAGATTAAACACTTACAAAGAATTTAGGCAAGCGAATTATGCATGTGTGACATTTGACCTTGTGCAGGGACATATGGCATCAGAGCAAAACGGCGTTTAAAACAAACAAGAAAATGGATATTCACAACAGGCTTATGAAATCATATAAACAAGTCCCGATGTGGTGGTTTATGGCTATCCTCTTCATCAATATTGGAGTCATCCTTTTTGCTTGTACTCATTATAAGAGCTCGCTTCAGTTGCCATGGTGGGGTGTTTTGCTTGCTTGTGCTATTGCCTTCATTTACACACTTCCCATTGGCATCATTTCTGCCACAACAAACCAGGTGCGACCAAATAGTTGGTCTTTGAATTTGATTATTAGTGTTCAAACTCTTAGTTGAATTTGCACATTGCATGACATTGGATGTTCTTATTTGGTTCTTGCATTTTATGTAAACAGCAACCAGGTTTAAATATCATCACAGAGTACATCATTGGTTATGCATACTGATATCACCTAAATTTGCGATGACTTGCTCTGATATCAATAGAGAGGGGGTTCACCTCTCTTTCTTCAACACTCAATATAACAGCCTAGGTATTAGCAAATATCCTCTGCAATGACCTGAAAATACAAAGCAAATGTGAGAAGGGGCCGGAAGTTATTCCGGCAGGTCCCCTCCGACGCTCAAGTCAGGCGAGAGAATATGAAGAGAATATATGCTGTAAGTGAAAGCAATTATAACATTAGTCTTTAATCAATACTCCAAACCTGGTATTTATAGGCGGAGACCTAAGAGTGGTCTTGCAACAAGGACTCTTTCCATGTTTATCCAAATCTTACCCAGATATGTCAAGATCCTGATAACACAATCGAATCCCGGATATTGCTCCGCATATCTAGGACTAGATCTCTTGGGGGACTGGTTTCCTTGCTGAGAGCCGGTAGCAACATGGGAAATGAGGAGAGCTCGGCCTATCAGCTCGGTCTCTCAAAAGAGGTCTCATGGCGAGTTAGTGACGGCAAACAGGTAAGGGCCTCGCAAAAGAGCTCGGACGGGTAGGCGAGCTCTCGCCGAAGAATGACGAGTAACATGCCTTGGAGCTAGGTCGGCTTGTCAGGTGGTATCTTCTAGCGGGTATCACAGTCCCCCCTCCCTGTCGAGCTGACGTTGTAGACCAGAAGCTCGTATGTGCTGAGTTATCCTGACGAGCCAATTCTTGACAATAGCAAAACTTGATTTAGGCGGGAACTAACGGCTACAAAATTTGAATTTTAAATTGAAATTGTGACCGTTGGGCTCCCCTCCCGATTCCCGAGGCTAATCTAGACCGTACAGCGCATCAAGGATCAACGGCCAGGATTCGTTGAGGTCTCCCTATATATATACCACTCCGGGTCCCTCATTATCCACTTTTGCCATTTTCGAAACAGATCGGATCCGACCTCTTTAGCTTGCCATTTTTATTTCTGAAAACTCCTAGGTACGTTTTCTCAGCTGTTTTTGTTACAATGTCTTCACCTCAATTGTTTCCTTCCCCTCTTACTGACGAGGAGCTTAGAGCTGTAGATCAGTACGGCTCATTTTATCCCGAAGGGATTGCCCTTCCTGAGGGAGTTGAGCCCCTTGAAGAAGTGGTGCGCACTGAGGCTCCCCAGGAAGCTGGGACCTCAGCCGAACCCGATCTTCAAGTGACTGAGGTCAGCTCTCCACTTAGATCAGAGTCGCCTCCAGGCAATTATCCTTGGTATGAACTTTATGTTCCTGTCTTGGATGAGTCAGATGAGGCCAAAATACGACAGGTCAGCCAGGCCCCTTCTGATTATGAATTCATCTTCCCTTCTTCTTCTCAACGACCCAACCAACCTCCTCAGGGTTTTTTTACCTTCTACCGCGGTCAGCTAGAAGGGGGTTTACGTTTTCCTCTTCCTGCATTCTTTCAAGAGTTCAGCAGTTTTTATCAGTTAAACCTTGGCCAATTTTCTCCCAACTCCTTCCGAATTTTGTGTAGTCTCGTAGTTATCTTTAAGGCGTTAGGCTTGCCTTATGACCACCCCACCCTCTCTTATTTTTTTCACATCAAGAGATCAGATGAGGGCCCCTGGTATGTCACCAGCCGACCTGGCTGTGCATTTGTTGGGGGTTACCCTAGTAAAATTAAAGACTGGAAAAATGAGTTCTTTTTTGTAAAGCCCTCCCAGCCCTGGGTCTGCTGCTCTGATTGGCTTGAACATCTCCCGGCTCTCCCCTCTCCTCCTAAAAATTTCAAAAAGAGCACCGCCTTCTTAGATGTGATGAAAGCCATAGGAGGTCACAGTTTTAATTCATCTAAACTGGTGGTGGAGGATCTGCTTTGTTTTGCTGGGCTGAGTCCAGCTGATCTGACCTTAAGGGGGAGAGCCGGTACTGGTTCTAACATGCTTTAACCATTATTTTACTCACGTGTATTTTGTTCGGTGTGACTGAACTATGTATCTGTTTATACAGAAGACAGAGTTATGAACTCATTAGTGCTGAAAGCTATTCAGAAGAGGAAGCAAAAACAGGGCCAACCCCCAGCAGCCGAGGGTGTCACTATTGTGGATGTAGGAGGTGAGAGCCCCCCCGAAGATGTAGCCCAGCTATCCCGGAAAAGACCGGCAGCTCCTGGGGGTTCGTCAGGGTCTACTGCTGTTGAAGCTCATCCTGTGAGGCAAGTTCGGCCACGCCCAGATCCGTCCGACCTCCCTTCAACGGGTGAGAAAGGGGGTGCACCAGCTCGTGTGGAGAGATGTCGTGAGCGGGTGATGGAAGCTTACAGAGGTGGTGTACGACTAGTTGGGGAAGGCCCGAGCACCGTTGCCCTAGCTGTGGCTCGTGATCTTCCCAATACTGAGGATGCCCTTTATATGAGCCAACTGAGCTGGGGGGACCTGATGACCCGAACTGGGAGCCGTCTGACCGAGTCTATGCTCTTGATGGGCGAGTTTATGTCAAGGGCAAATATGATCCGAAGACAATCCTTGAAGGATGCCAAGGTCTTCGATAATATGCAAGACACCCTTGCTGAGGCCAAATCTCTTCATGAGAAAGACATCTCGGAGCTGAAAACTCAGGTGGAGAAGGGGGCCGTTGCTGTGGCCGAGGCTCGTTCTTTGGTTGAGGTCCACAAACGTCAACATGAGGCTGAGCTCCGGGAGCTGCGTAATGAGTTAGCTTTAGCTAAAGGGCTAGCTACTTCTGCTGAGCAGGAACTAGCTAAATCTTTAAAGGAGGCAGCCGAGGAGAAACAAAAGTCTGAGGAGTTGGTAGGAGAGAAACTCCTTACTTTTATTGAGGCTGGTTTCCAGGGATGTCTTAGCCAGATCAAAGAACGTGGCTGTCTTGTGCCTGACGTCTCTTTAGATTTTCTAGACGTAGAGAAAGTAGCTGCCTCTCTCCCCCCTGATCTATAAATGTAATTTCCTCAGATTGTTCTCTTAATTAATGTTATTTCTGTTTTACCGTTCTTGTCATTTTTTTTTTTTTTTTTTTTGTTTTGGCGGACCACGCATGTCGTAGCTCGGATTAGCTTAATAATTTACCACGTAATGGCAAACACTAAACAGATAGGACCCATTTAGATACAGATCGGCCTGGTTTAATAATGTACCAAATAATGTCAAACATTTAACAGCTGGGACCAAGGGCGATGCAGCTCGGCCTGACGTAATAATTCACCGCATAATGTCAAACATTAAACAGCTGGGACCAAGGGTGATGTAGCTCGGCCTGGCGTACTAATTTACCCAATAATGTCAAACATTAACCAGCTGGGACCAAGAGCGACGCAGCTCGGCCTGGCGTAATAATTTACCCGATAATGTCAACATTAAACAGCTGGGACCAAGGGTGATGCAGCTCGGCCCGGCGTAATAATTTACCCGATAATGTCAAACATTAAACGGCTGGGACCAAGGGTGATGTAGCTCGGCCTGACGTACTAATTTACCCAATAATGTCAAACATTAAACAGCTGGGACCAAGAGCGATGCAGCTCGGCCTGGCGTAATAATTTACCAATGTTCCTGAGGCAGGTGGGACACCCATGCTCCTGGCGTGACCAGGGCTGAGCTCGTGCTCCTGAGGCAGATGGCACACCCATGCTCCTGGCTTGACCAGGGCTGAGCTCGTGCTCCTGAGGCAGATGGCACACCCATGCTCCTGGCGTGACCAGGGCTGAGCTCGTGCTCCTGAGGCAGATGGCACACCCATGCTCCTGGCGTGACCAGGGCTGAGCTCGTGCTTGCACACCCATGCTCCTGGCGTGACCAGGGCTGAGCTCGTGCTTGCACACCCATGCTCCTGGCGTGACCAGGGCTGAGCTCGTGCTTGCACACCCATGCTCCTGGCGTGACCAGGGCTGAGCTCGTGCTTCTGAGGTTGGTTGCACACCCATGCTCCTGGCGTGACCAGGGCTGAGCTCGTGCTTGCACACCCATGCTCCTGGCGTGACCAGGGCTGAGCTCGTGCTTGCACACCCATGCTCCTGGCGTGACCAGGGCTGAGCTCGTGCTTGCACACCCATGCTCCTGGCGTGACCAGGGCTGAGCTCGTGCTTCTGAGGTTGGTTGCACACCCATGCTCCTGGCGTGACCAGGGCTGAGCTCGTGCTTGCACACCCATGCTCCTGGCGTGACCAGGGCTGAGCTCGTGCTTGCACACCCATGCTCCTGGCGTGACCAGGGCTGAGCTCGTGCTTGCACACCCATGCTCCTGGCGTGACCAGGGCTGAGCTCGTGCTTCTGAGGTTGGTTGCACACCCATGCTCCTGGCGTGACCAGGGCTGAGCTCGTGCTTGCACACCCATGCTCCTGGCGTGACCAGGGCTGAGCTCGTGCTCCTCAGGTAGGTTGAAAACCCTTTTCCTGGTTATACGATATATGGCAAAAATTATAAAACTTTGTATAATAAAAGAGTATATTGTCCAAAAACAAAAACAATCTTCGCTAAAATTTAAAGAGCTGAACTAAGAATAATATTTTCGGAGATGGTAAGCGTTCCATGGTCTTTTCAACATCTTCCCATCAGGACCTTCTAGGTAGTAAGCTCCTGAACTTAGCTTTTCAACAATTTTGAAGGGACCCTCCCATTTAGGGTCAAGCTTGCCCACTTGAACCTCTTGCACCTTTCTTAGTACGAGATCACCGACCTGGAAAGTTTTCTGGATGACTCGTCTGTTGTACATCCGCGTCACACGATTGCGGTAGGCTTCCATTCTGATGGCCGCAGCCTCCCTCACTTCTTCAATCAGGTCCAGGTCAGCAGCTCTTCTATCGCTGTTTTGTTCGTCATAGAAATGCACTCTTGATGATTCCGCTCCAATTTCAGCTGGGAGTACCGCTTCATTTCCATAGACCATACTGAATGGGGTTTCACCTGTTCCCGTTCTTGGTGTAGTTCGATACGACCATAGAACATTAGGTAGTTCTTCAACCCAATTTCCCTTAGCTTTTCCCAACCTAGCTTTGATGCTTTGCACGAGAGACCTGTTGGTAACTTCTACCTGGCCATTGCTCTGAGGATATGCAACGGAAGTGAAAGCCTGATGGATTTTTAATTCTTCACACCATGCTCTGAGCAAAGCTCCTTGGAATTGCCTTCCATTGTCCGAGATGATCTTCCGCGGGACACCAAATCGGCAAACAATATTTTTCCAGATGAAGTTGAAGACCTCTTTCTCAGTGATTCTGGCTAGTGGCTCTGCTTCCACCCATTTAGAGAAGTAATCAATGGCAACAATCAGAAATTTCTTCTGAGCTTTACCTGTTGGAAAAGGTCCTACTATATCAATGCCCCACTGATCAAATGGGCATGCCGCCACAATAGCTTTCATCATCATAGCTGGATGATGCTGGAGCCTGGAATGTCTTTGACAACTGTCACATGATATAACCATAGCAGCAGAATCCTTCTGAATAGTAGGCCAGAAATATCCGGCAAGGAGCACCTTCTTAGCCAAGAAATACGATCCTAGGTGATTTCCGCAGCACCCCTCATGAATTTCCCTTAATACGTAGTCTGACTCTTTCGGACCCAAACAACGCAGAAGTGGTTGGGCAAAAGACCTCTTGTACAGGACGCCCTCAATGAGTATGAACCTCTGACTCCTTTTTTTGAGTCTATATGCTTTTTTGGTATCAGAAGGGAGCTTGGCCTTGGTAAGGTAGTCTAAGAGCTCTTGTCTCCAATCATTCTCTTCCACGGATTCAGATGGGACGTCCTGACTAGGAGTCAACTCAATTTGAAACACCACGTCTCTATCTTGCCAAGCGCGGAGAGCACTAGCCATTCTTGCCAAACTGTCGGCCTTTCTATTCTCCTCTCTTGGGATCTGTTTGAATGCTACCTCTAGAAATCCCTCCTTTATTTTTTCTATGGTACTTGCATAATGGATTAGCTTCTCGTTTCTAACCTCATAGGCGCCATTCATTTGTTGGGCTACCAACTGTGAGTCGGAGAAGACATGTATACGCTTAGCCCCAACATTTCGAGCAGCCCTTAATCCAGTCAATACTGCCTCATACTCTGCTTCATTGTTGGAAGCTCGGAAATCCAACCGAACTGCCAAACATACTTCTTCTCCGGTAGGAGAGATCAGCACAACCCCAATCCCACTTCCCTCATTACAAGAAGAACCATCTACAAATGCTTTCCATAATTCTTCTTTTTCGGGATGTACAGTCTCCGCAATAAAATCTGCTAAGGCCTGAGCTTTGATAGCTGTGCGTGGCTCATACTGTATATCATACTCACCTAGTTCAGTTGTCCATTTAACAAGTCGTCCAGAGACATCCGCGCGACTGAGTATTTTTCCCAGGGAGCTGTTTGTTAGCACTGTTATATGATGGGATAGGAAGTAAGGCCTGAGTCTCCTAGCTGTGATGATCAACATTAGAGCCAACTTCTCGATCTCCTGATACCTCAGCTCGGCATCCTTCAAGGCATGAGATAAGTAATATATCGGCTGCTGTTCTGATTCCTTTTCTTTGACGAGAACCGAGCTGATTGCTTCCTCAGTCGCTGATAGGTAGACGTATAGCCTCTCTGCCTGCATAGGCTTGGCCAAAATTGGAAGTTCAGCTAAGTATTTTTTCAGTTCTTCAAATGCTTCCCCACATTTTTCGTCCCAATCAAATTTCCCAGCCTTCCGGAGTATCTTAAAAAAGGGGAGACTTCTATGAGCTGATCTAGAAATAAATCGTGATAAAGAAACGATTTTTCCAGCCAAGCGTTGCACCTCTTGAAGGTTCTTCGGCGGAGACATCTCACAGATAGCTCTCACCTTCTCTGGATTAGCTTCAATCCCCCTTTCTGTCACTATATAGCCTAGAAATTTCCCGCTTTTTACCCCGAATACACATTTCTGAGGGTTTAACTTTAACCCGTAAGACCTAAGGGTGGAGAAAGTCTCAGTCAGATCGGCAATGAGATCGGTGCCACTTTTTGATTTTACAAGAATGTCGTCCACATATACTTCCACATTGCGGCCGAGCTGTTTTGAAAACACCTTGTCCATCAAACGCTGGTAAGTAGCTCCTGCATTCTTGAGCCCGAAGGGCATAACAACATAGCAAAAAGTCCCATCTGACGTGACAAAACTGACTTTATCTTGATCTTCTCTAGCCAGAGGAATCTGATGATATCCCTGGTAGGCATCCATTAAGCACAAGTACTGATGTCCTGCTGTTGAATCAACCATCTGATCAATCCTTGGTAATGGGTAACAATCCTTCGGACATGCCTTATTAAGATCTCTGAAGTCTATACACATCCTCCACTTTCCAGAGCTCTTTGGTACTAAGACCACATTTGATAGCCATGTTGGAAATTGTATTTCTCGAATTTGACCTGCCCGAAGGAGCTCCTCCACCTGCTCTCTTATGACCTTATCCTTTTCAGGTCCAAAATGTCTTTTCTTCTGTTTTACAGGTTGGACTCCCGAGAGCACATTCAAATGGTGTTCTAGTACGTCTGGTCTAATTCCTCTTAGATCTCGAGCACTCCAGGCAAAGATATCCTCATTTTTAATTAAACATGAAATGAGATCGGCTCTAACGTTTATTTCCAAGTCCTTGGCTATTTTAACTTTTTGATCAGTAGAGACGAGCTCAATTATTTCAGGTTCTTCATCCAAGCTGTTGGGAATGCCTTTGTCTTTAGGAACATTATACCCAGCTCTTTCAATACAACCGACCTCCCGGCGAGCTCGCTTCACGTCTTCCTTTACTTCGTCCACGTAACATCTGCGGGCTGTTTTCTGGTCACCACAAAGAACCCCAACTTCTCTACCCACTGGGAATTTTAATTTCTGATGATAGGTAGAAGCTACCGCCTTGAAGTCCTTCATTGCAGGTCGGCCTAAGATTGCATTGTACGATGATGGTGCTTCTACCACAGTGAAATTAACCATCTTTGTTATGCGAGACATCCCATGACCCAGAGATAAGGGCAAGTTGATCTGTCCAAGCGGTTGAATTGCGTGCCCGGTGAACCCATACAGAGGAGTTGCAATGTGTTCATATTTTGACCCCTCTATCTGCATCTTTTCTAAAGTATCTTTAAATAAGACATTGACTGAGCTCCCAGTATCAATGAAGATCCTTGCTACGTCATAATTAGCTATGGTTACGGTCACGACTAGGGCATCATTGTGTGGAGTTGCAACTCCTCTCAGATCACTAGGTCCGAAGCTAATGACCGGCTCATCCCTTTCAATTAACTCTTCTGATACTTCGAAAGTTTCCATTCTTCTACCATGACTTTTCCGAGCTCTGCCCGAGTCTCCATCCGTGGGTCCCCCTGAGATCATATTAATAGTTCCTCGGGTAGGATTATTATCCACCTGTTCGACCCTTCTCCTTTGATTATCTGTTTCTTTAGGAGCGATACCCCTTTCACGGGACCTGGTTCGGCCCCTATATGGTGTCTTTTCTCTTCTTTTTCCTCGGTACCGGCTTCTACCCTGTCCTTTCTGAGAAGGTTCCTGCTTCCTTGTTAGCAGAGTTTTTATTTCAGAGTCTCTTCTGATGATTCTTTCTACCTCATCTTCAAGCTTCTGGCACTCATTCGTTATATGACCGTACTCTCTATGGAATTCACAATACTTATCAGAAATAGGAGTACGGGACCCATTATCCAACCTCCTGGGTCTTTCTAGTTTCTTTCTATCATCACATATTTCCATAGCTCTTTCCAAGCTCATGGATAGAGGTATGCGTGATGCAAATTGACTTCTAGTTCGACCACTTTCATCAGCCCTGTCAACAGTTCTTTTCTTACTTAACTCTAACTTATCCTTCTTGTCTGATGGCCGCAGATCAACCCTTCTCTGTCTCTGAGCATCTTCTAGATTGATATACTTTTCAGCTCTTCCCAGAAGTTCGTCATAACTTCTAGGAGTTTTCTTTACCAGGGATTTAAAGAACTCTCCTGCCTTAAGCCCCTGTGTAAAGGCATTAATAAGGACATCCATCGTTGCAGTGGGGACCTCTAAGGCTACCCCGTTAAAGCGTTGTACGAACTCCCTCAAGGACTCCTGCTCATTCTGCTTGGTAGTGAACAGGCTCAAAGAAGTTTTTTGATACCTCTTACTGCTGGCATACTGGTTTAGAAAGGCCGACCTGAACTCCTCAAAGCAGCTTACAGTGTTTGGTTTAAGTAAATTAAACCACTGTTGCGCCGATCTAACCAAGGTGGTAAGGAAAACACGGCATTTGATCCCATCAGAATACCTATGCAACAGAGCAGCATTCTCAAATCTTCCAAGATGCTCTTCAGGGTCTGTGCTTCCATCATATTCTCCCACTGCAGGTTGTCTGAAATTTGGCGGGAGTTCCTCTTTTAGAATAATTAGGGAGAATGGGCTTTCTCTCCTAGCCACTGGAGCTCGGCCACCAAGATGCTGACCCAATCGCCTTATCTCTCCCCATACAGCCTCCATTGGATCTATTAGCGGAGGCTCTACTTGTGTATCTACCACCGCACTGGCTACCCTATTGTTTTCACGGACCTGTTCTGGCTGAACAGGCGAAGGCGCCTGATTTGTTTGAGAAGGCGGTGGAGGTTGATTAGATTCCGTTGGTGGCGGAACCTGTTGTTGGAAAAGAGTATTTTGCATGGTCTGACTGATGAATTGTGCCAGTTGCTCCATAGTCATATCTCCCACCTTCATAACAGATGGAGGTGCCTGATCTTCCTGCTGTGGAGGAACATCTTGATTTTCCACACTGGGATTTAATCTTTCTTCCTGATTCCTCCTGACTCCACGCCCACGTCCACGTCGTCCAGCCATATCAACGTCTTCAATTCAGTAAATACTTCCCACAGACGGCGCCAATTGATATCACCTAAATTTGCGATGACTTGCTCTGATATCAATAGAGAGGGGGTTCACCTCTCTTTCTTCAACACTCAATATAACAGCCTAGGTATTAGCAAATATCCTCTGCAATGACCTGAAAATACAAAGCAAATGTGAGAAGGGGCCGGAAGTTATTCCGGCAGGTCCCCTCCGACGCTCAAGTCAGGCGAGAGAATATGAAGAGAATATATGCTGTAAGTGAAAGCAATTATAACATTAGTCTTTAATCAATACTCCAAACCTGGTATTTATAGGCGGAGACCTAAGAGTGGTCTTGCAACAAGGACTCTTTCCATGTTTATCCAAATCTTACCCAGATATGTCAAGATCCTGATAACACAATCGAATCCCGGATATTGCTCCGCATATCTAGGACTAGATCTCTTGGGGGACTGGTTTCCTTGCTGAGAGCCGGTAGCAACATGGGAAATGAGGAGAGCTCGGCCTATCAGCTCGGTCTCTCAAAAGAGGTCTCATGGCGAGTTAGTGACGGCAAACAGGTAAGGGCCTCGCAAAAGAGCTCGGACGGGTAGGCGAGCTCTCGCCGAAGAATGACGAGTAACATGCCTTGGAGCTAGGTCGGCTTGTCAGGTGGTATCTTCTAGCGGGTATCACATACCCTGGTCGTCCTGTGGCTAACATGTGCTTCAAGGTGTATGGATACATAAGCATGACTCAAGCTCTCACATTTTTAGCAGATTTTAAGCTTGGTCACTACATGAAAATCCCTCCACGAGCAATGTTCAACGTTCAGGTCAGTTATTTACCCATGTCCATTTATCCATGAGCTCGTCATATCGTAAATACTAAATCCACAAGCCTTTTCACTCTTCAGGTTGTAGGCACTTTTATTGCAGTATTCGTGTACACGATAACCGCATGGTGGCTCATGGGTACCATCCCTAACCTCTGTGACACATCCCTTCTACCATCTGATAGCCCCTGGAAATGTCCAATGGACCATGTTTTCTACGATGCTTCAGTCATCTGGGGGCTCATCGGGCCACAAAGAATTTTTGGAAATCTAGGCGTTTATCCGGCGATAAACTGGTTCTTTCTTGGTGGAGCATTTTTACCATTTCTAGTCTGGTTAGCTTCCAAAGCAATGCCAAATCAAAAATGGATCAGGCTTATTCACATGCCGGTTCTGATAGGTGCCACAGCCATGATGCCACCCGCATCCGCTGTCAATTACACGAGCTGGCTCATATGTGCTTTCCTGTTTGGTTATGTTATCTTTCGACACTACCCTAAGTGGTGGGAACGCCACAATTATATTTTGTCGGCTGGTATGGATGCGGGAACAGCATTTGTCGCAGTTTTCTTGTTCATAACTCTGCAGTCGAACGCCATCGGTGTTGATTGGTGGGGGAATAACTTGGACGGATGTCCGTTGGCTTCTTGCCCTACTGCGCAAGGAGTCTCAGTTAAAGGTTGTCCAGCCATTCTTTAAAGTTTTTTGTTTTGCATTCAAGGACCTTATATTTTCTTGTAAATCTTAACCACATTATTTGGATGGCTTGGTATGTTCTGATATTTTGTCTATGGATTTGGTTAATTTGCTTTCTTATGTGGGCTTATTAGATCTTACAACGTTGATGTGAGATATCGCTTTTTTTAAACTATATTTTAAAGCTTATTTCATCGAAGAGTTTTGGATATGATTAATGACGTGTTTGTCAATGCTTCTCATAAGTGCTTATCTGTTTTTCAGATTAAAAAAAATAGTTTTACGTGTTTAATTTACTTGCTTCTGCTATTGCTTCTCTTAAAAAGTATCTAAGTTGTTTTTTCTTTAATTTTAATAGCAAACACATCATTCTTTTGCTTAAAACAATTTTTTTTAACTTTAAGTAATGATAACGTAAAAAAAGCATTGAATAAACAATTCCAAACACACCCTGAGTGTAAAGATTTTTTATAAAGATAAGAAATATGAAAAGCAAAACATGGGAATAAATAAATAGCACAAAGAATATCCAAATGGTAATTTTTTAAACCTGAAATATGCTTAATTTTCAGCATTCATCTACAATTTTAAACATCCCTTCTATTATTTTAGTGGTGGGATGATAAAGCAGACAAAATTTATTCAAAAGTGGAGAGAAATCATTTACAATATGACAAAATAAATTTAAAACAGCTCACGGTTCTTTTCTTGAAAAAATATTATATTTCTTCTTTCTCACTAAAAACTAATTAAAACACATTATTCTTAATTTTTATTGAAAACCCATTTTCCTATCAATTTCTTCTTTCTTGAAATTCTTCACTTTAAAAAAAATTAATAAGTTTCAAGTTATTTTTTACAATATAAGTTTTTTTAAACAAATAATTTATATTTTAGCCCCCAAAAATTTCAAGGTGCCCCCTTATACACCTTTGTGACTTTTCACACGGGATAATTGATATATGCTATTGATGTAGCAGAAAATAAAGTAGAGAGAAGAGTAGAAGAAAAATTATACGGTCTCCTTTATGTCAAATCGGACTGATTTTTGAGAGTCAAAAGTAATCTAGGTGTAAAATGAATATTTACCCTAAAATCGAGTAAAAAATTCTTACGCCTTTTTGTTCCTTTTATACCTTGATGACTTTTGACTTTCAGAAATCAGCCTGATCTGATATTAGATAGGTCGTATAATTTTTTTTCTGCTAGGAAACCTTACAACAGAGTAAAATTCTAATTTTAAGTTTTCAAAAAGACGTAAGAATTTTTTACTCGATTTTAGGGTTTTCTTAGCACAAAAAAAATTATGTAGCCTCTCTCGTGTCAAATGGCCCCCTAACCCCAAAAATAACATTTTGTCTTCCCTTATATTTTTTTGACCCCTTAAATATTTTTTTTACCTACATTTTGTATTATAAAATTTTTGCAATCATAGTTTTTCTAGCTCGCTACTATGCATCGCTACTATCACGAGCAAATAATGTATATTTTGGTAAGCATTTAGTACTGTCGATGAATATGTTAAGTGTCATCCTTAACTAGGAAACTGCAAATAATGTTGAAAAATGGACCACAATGAATTTTGCCTAAAATAAACAAAAGGAATAGAGATAAATTTAGGAGACATAATTATTAAACCAAGGAAACATTGCAAAATGTAAGGCTCCTTAATGTCGGTACATTGCTTTCTTGATGGTTATATCAATTAAGACAAAGTATCCCATAATTGCTTGTGCATCCTATGATTTGGACATTCGTGAAGTTAATAATATATTTGTGATAAGACTGATTAAATAAGGTACGGTCAAGTGGGAAAATGAATAGAATAGAAGCCAATCACTCTAGTCTTTGTAAAACTTATATTTGAGTATCTTTATTCAAATATAATTTTTGATAAACTCGAAAATTGTTTTTTGAACTACATTGAATTGTTCCTATTATTAATCACATCAGACCACATAATATAAACTAGAGTAACGTAGCAAAATGTATGGTTTCTATAATTTCGCTTGATTGTTTTCTACTAGTGTTGACTACGAGGTCCATGTATTTGATTATTCTTGGTGTCACCGATATCTATTGAGACAAAACAATCTAATAAGTATCCATGTTCCTTTGGTTTGGACACTAATAAGTAATAACTTTTGTGTTTAGAGTCAAAGATTATGTCTTGGTTTTCCTTCTGGTATTTACTGTTATCTGATATCATTTGTAATGAGTAGTCGACACTCAGAACATCTACATCCCTATTACTTGTAAGGATTAGTTGACCGAAAATTCTTGAATAGTCAGGGGCATGGACCGGGTGTGGGCGTCTACACTCGGTTTATTCAAGAATTTCTCAACCACACTCCATCTATGCAAGAATTTCTCGCAGTTGACACCGAGCTGCTTGTTCATAGTCAAATAAAGAAATAATAGCCTAACGATGGACTGATTCATCATCACAATAAAAGCTCAGTTGCATTATTTGACTAGTCATGTTTGAACTGCCAACATCCCAAGTTCACTCCGTCTATGGCCCATGGTATGTTCTAGTCAATTGTCCAAGATAATAGTGTAGTTTAGTTGACGCTTACATTTAGGTAGTGTTTGAAGTTAATGATATGATTAGTCATCTTAGGTTTATTTATCTCATCCCATGTTTGTTTCGTTTTATTAAAAAAAGTCATCACACCATATTTATCCCATTTTAATCCCATTTTGTAGCAAAATGACATAAATACACATTCTCACCTTTTTTCACTACCTCAAAATTTAAAATTCCCGCCAAAAATTACAACTTATTTCCTACAATTATTATTATTATATATATATACATATATTATTATTATCATGCAAATCGAAAATAAAGTCCACACAAGCAAAAAAACAGTAGAAAAGTAGATAAAAGGAAAAAAAAAGATCGAAAATATAAAAATGAACGACTAAACTACAATCAACTAATCTCGTTTGATATTATTAAAACTAGTCCCCGACAACGATGGCAAAAACTTGGTCGCTATTTTAAACAGTATTTTTCAGTGTAGCGATTGCATACCGCAAATGCACGGTATCAAGTTTTAGTATAATGATATTATAAGTATGAGTGTCGAACCCACGAGGACTAGGAAATAATTACAAACTCCACTAGTTTAACTATATTTAGCCTACGATAACTGATTATGATTAATTAACTAAAGTGACTAATTAACTCAATAACTCGATAATTAACCCAACACACAAGAACAAATAAGATTAGAATCAATAGAGACAATCATCAAGACTTTTGGTTCACCCATGCAATCCCCCACAATTCGCCTATAGTCAAGAATTAAATTCAAACGTTCTAAGGTGACGAGTTCTCTTAATGCATTTGTTATACCTTGGTCCGGTTATAACAAGTTTAATACTAAGATGCAACAAGATAATGATCATGCACTTATTTAACACTCAATATTGTAAGTTGATCTATGAAAACTTCTAGCTTTCGATTACTAGATATCTATAGCTATCACACGTGTATTTGACTTTATCTTTCGATCTTAGTCTGAAATCCACGGTTTAATTTACTATATCGTATCACAACCTCCTATGGCGATGTACTGCTTTGTTATCCACTTTAAAGATGCAACTGAACGTTTTTTTGGTGTTTTTTTATCCTACTTCACATTATTTTCTTCCACTTGTATTTAACATATTTATTGAATGTAGAGAAGATGAGGATTTGGCATAATTTGTTAATTAAATGGAGATAAAATTTAAAAAATATTGGAAAAATATACCACATGTGCATTGCGTGTCTACTTTTTTTGATCCTAGTCAAGGCATCACCTCCTTTGATATTTTTTTAATATTACCAAAATAATTTGGATGAGGATGTCGACGATCAAAAGACGTCAATCAGACATTTTCTCCAAAACATGTTTGCTTTGTATCATTCTGAACAGGTATAAGGATCATCATCATAGAGAGTAGCGGAGCAAGAAGACACTACTCAATCAAGAAGTTCGGGGATAAATTTGCTGAGAAGTATAGGGAGAAAATAGTTGAGAGGAAGCAGATCGGCAATAACCACGTCGAATGAGTTACAGTTCTTTTTGGGTCAAAATTTCAGAATTTTGACGTCTTGGAGTGGTGGAAGACAAATGCTCGACAATCCTATCTTAGCCAAAATGGCTAGAGATGTTTTTGCTGTTCAAAAGTGTCGTATCTGAGTCGGCGTTCTCAACTTATGGCTGAATAATTGGAGACCAGATAACTTCTCTTAAAGCATATTCATTATGCATGCTAACATTGCTCAAAGATTTGTTCAATGCTGACCGAAGAAATAAAAATGAAGGAGGAGTCGACGAGTTCGGCAACCAAAGTTCCGAAGAAGAAGAAGAATTTGCGAAGACAATATTAATAAATTATGATGAATAATGTATTTCCTTTTAAGTAAATTTCAAATGTTTATTATTTTACCTTATAAACTTTTCGAATTCAATAAACTATTTGTTTTTCCAATACAATTCATCTATTATTTCATCAATAAATTTGTTATTTTTGAAATATTGGCTAAATATAAAAAAAAACAGGAAAAAAGAACCCAAGAGGACGGATCAGTACCCATTGGAACCGGTCCAAACCGGTTGGCTACCAGATTGAACCGGTTCCGCGAGTTTCAGAACCGGGACCGTTGTAATCTGGTCCGGTATGGTCCATGAACACCTTGACAATTGCATTTATATACAAAATTTCTTTGTCAAATAATAATAATTAACGTTAATTATATCATATATATTATAGAAATTAGAGAGATAATTTCAGTGTGTGGTCCCATCTATGTTGTACCGATATCCAAAAAATTTCACGGTCGAGTATCGGATACTTTTGGGATACGGATACACACGGATACGACACCGTTACGTATCGGATACACCACGTGGCGTATCTGGGGACAAAAATTAAGTTTTTATTTCAGATATATTTTGGATACGATCAAGATACGCCGATGACCGTATCCGACACGGATTAGATACGAGAACTTTCGGAATTTTTTTAAAAATAGGGTTGAAACTGTAATTAAAATTAAATTATTTAACTTAATCCATATTTACTAACCACCTTAATGTGTTTAATATCGATTATATGCTTGAAATTTTTAGATGTCCTGGATTAATATTTTACCATTTGTCATGAAGTTGGTGAGTTTGCAACTTTATTCTGATTTCTAATGTGTTTAATGTTGATTATATGCTTGAAACTCAATTTCTTACAAATATTATTAATTATATATTTATATATATATATATATATATATATATATATATATATATATAATTTAATAAAATTTGCCGTATCCAGACGTATTGTATCCTACAAATTTCAAAAATTCAGTGCAATCGTATCCGTATCTGCATATCCACGTATATGGTCCCATCCATTTATCGTTCATGATGCACTTTGCCACTTTGAAGAACCAAGGAGTCATACATGCGTTTATAAACACCAGAACACAATAAATAAATAAATATATATATATATATATATATATGTTGTTGTGTTTGTAAATAACGGGTCCATGTAAGAATTTTCCGGACCCAGGTACTATTTTTTATTCTTCGTTTCAATTTTTGAACAAATATATATATCGCACATGTGTCGACAAGCTAGTTTTCTTGAATTTGATGATAGATTGGATGAACATTTAACTGTTTCGTTTTTCCAAAAATTTCGCATTAAAAGCCACACACAATTACTCAGGCATTGTTGTATATACTAATTCATTATAATAAGTTGGATTAAAAAGGACTTGGTGCTTTCTTTGGATAGTTTGAAAAGATATTGGTCAATTTTTTTTTCTTTACGACATTTCTTTAATTCTCGGTCAAACATTCTTTTGATTTATAACATTTCTTTAAGAAACTATATACAAATGATATTTAAACATATATAAAAACAAACAAAGGTCGAACAAATGTTAGAAATTAAAAATATTATATTTTAAAATCTTAGCCAAATAAATGTTATTTTTTAAAAATATCTCATTCTTTTCTTGGCAAAATCTAAGCCCGCTGATAATGTGCCTATGTCAGAAACTTTTGAGATAATCTAGCAATCCTCTATTAATCTTACATAAAATATTCTAATTATTATCACAAAAAACGTATAACTAATTTTAACATTGAGTACCAATATTCAAGTTCCTTTGCTCTTAAGGGCGGTGTCCTTGAAAATATCTACAACAAACATTTGATGTGTATATAGAAAACACACCATCAGATACGTGGATGACAAACAGGACACCAACAACACAAGCCAATATTCAATAGTACACCAATGGTGATGATTAATTTCCAATGTTTTATTTTTCTGGAGTACTTCGTTTTGCTCTAAAACAATTTTTTTTTAAAGAAATAAAGGATTGAGAAGATTTTTAAAATCTTGCCCGTTGAAGCTACCTGGTCAAACCATTAAATAAAGATCTGAACGAACCGTCACATTTTTGGATATCAAAAAGGCTGGAAAAAGCAAATGTAAAAGCGTCCACATTTGTTTTTTTGTTAGGTCTGTTTCCTTTTTCGGCTCTTTTTCGTTGCCTTTACGTGAGTTTCTCGTCACCATCGTGTTGTTTCTATTACAAGAATTATTCCCTTTGGAATAAAAACATTAACGTAAAAAAATTTAAAATTTATTAAATCACGAATTTAAGCCCACCCAAATTTTTTAGATCGAAAAGTTCACGCCCAATCAAATACTTTACCTGGGATGAGACGGAGGAATAGAAAAACTCATAAATTATGAGCTCTCCGACTTAACGGGATGGACAAGAGCTCATGTTCGCTTTGGCATTATGTTATGTGGAGTTTATGGTATGTTAGGAATGGAGTAATTTTCAGAGGTATGGATCCAGAGGAAAAGTTATTGAGGAAATTAATGTCAGATACTGGTCTTGGCTATCTACGCTTGTTGAACCATGTTATTACTCTTTAGTGGATTAGATGGTGAATCTGGTGTGTGTCCTTCGATGTTTGTCCGTTCGGTATTTACTCTCGTGATATGCTTCAAAAGATTGTGCTGCAGACACATTTTCAAGTGATTTTCAGACCGGGTGGATTTCTCATATCAGTTCTCATGATGATGAGTGGCTTCACTTTGGGAATTGACCTTATGTTTTCATTGTGCTTCTTCATTGGGGTGGACTGACTTGTTTAGATTTAGGCAATGTTGTGTTGTTTGTTGGGTTTCTGTCCCCCGACGTGAGATCCAAACGTAGCGAAATAACCATAAATAGATCTAACCAGGGGACAGATTGACCGCGCTAGATTCATATATTAAGCATGCAAATATCTAATAAATAAATGCACGAAAAGAGATTACCGATAACAGCGAAATCAATCTGATGGCAGTGATCCTCTAGTCCAATCAACCTGACCAGATCTACAAGCTCAGCACCAGTGCTAGTGTGATGTCGGCATATGAGATTGTAATGAATAGTGAATGTTATATTTATAGTGGTTATGAGTTAATTAATTGGGTTAGGGCCCATAGCAATCGGGCCAACATTTGGCTTGCAGGGTATTTTACGCTAACATTGTCTGCATTCTTGTCTGCCTTTTGTACTTTGTGTTTTTTAGCATTGACTGTGTCGTTTTCGGGTTGTTGTAGTAACGTTTAATTGTTTTGTTTAGGGTTTGAATACCTCTTGTACTCCCATTAATAAATTATTTTCTGATAAAATAATGATAAAGAAGCCATAAATTATGCGATAAGATCTTATTTGTATATGGAATGTATTATGTTGTGTTTGGAATTATATCCGAGCATTTGGATTTCGGATGATTCTGATTTGAACATCTAAAATCTTATTATTGATTAAAGTATCAAGAAAATGATGGTAAACTCAATGGATTGAAACATAAATTTACAATTTTTAAATTTGAAAACCTTCGTCCATGCAAAAGTTATTGAATTGTTAGAAGCTTCCTTACAAAAAAATATGAGTATCCTATGTCCCCTCAAATGGCTTTTGTTTAAATGTAATTTCTTAAAAATTAAAATTTCATACATCCCAGTTTTCAGTTTAAGCTACGATAAATTAATTTAAAATCAACAATTTTTTTCAAAATAAACACTCATACTATCTATCTTCTATTCATAAAAATTTAAGTTATAAGCGGTGTTTGTGAATATTTTGAAAAGTCTTATATGCTTTGAAGATTTAAAAAAAATATATCACATTTTGGTGTTTAATTTACTTGATTCTCTAAAAAAAAAAAATTAAACACCTGAAACAAATATTAAATCATGAGATGTTGATCGATTTAAAATGAGTTTGTCGATAATTTATAATATTAAATTATTATTTTTTATTTTAATATCAAATATTTTACTGAAAGACATTTTTTTCTATAAACAAAAATAACATAAAAATATTTTAAATAAGCGTTTATAAATATTGCTATAGTCGTTTTCAAAAATATTATGTGCCTGAATTTTGTTCTCTTATTAACCTACTATCCTAGGCTAAATTAATTAAATAACGTTAAAAAGAATTTTTTTTTGAAAAATAAGGTGATTAAGTTGAGGTTTAAGGAAGTAAGGTGAAACTTGGTTTTGGAACACGTTTTTTAAAAAACGTGTTTCCAAACCACGATTCTTTAATAAATTTTTTTTTTTACTTTTAAAAAGAACCGTGGATTCGATCCACGTTTTTTCAAAATATTTTTTTTTAAAATTTTTTATAAAGAAACGTGGAGTTGATCCACGTTTCTTTATAAATTAATTTATTTAAAAATATATTTAATTTGTTTTATAAAAATATGATTTTATTTTATAAATAATAGAAAAATAGTTGATAATAGTTTTAATGATTAGATTATTTGAAACAATATATAGACTTAAATATTTATTTATATTTCAGTCATTCAAATACAATATTATTCATTGAAACTCTAAATATTTCCTCCGGTCCCACAACCACGTCTGTGTATCTGTCTTTGTGGTCTTCTAGATGCCTCAGCTTCCGCAACATTTGTTTGTGTTTCGTCAGGTGTAATCCTGGCGATGGACTCACCAATATCATGATAGTGTGGAGTCAAGTCAGAGAATGCAACAGGCGAGACATCAAAATTTGGACGTAATTGTGAAGAACCAGATACTCCAAGCATTAGATCAATATATGATAATCCACCATATGGTTGGGTTGGAACCGGTATATATGGAGTATATGGGGACGGCTCTTCCTGGTTGGCAGTTTGGGGCACGTAGTAGTCAGAAGATGCTTCATCAAAGTGGAATGATGGACGATGTGATGTGGATGCACCACCTGCATCAAATGTGCCAGTTGTAAAAGGATGGATGTCATCGTGAGCATCTACTGGAGTATCAGAGCAAATTGATCGTCTTCTCCTCCGAGTCACCCCCTACCGATAGCTGGTTGTCGTGCAGGCACACCATATCTATTTTGTTGAGCCATAGCAAGTTCATGCACTTCGGCTGCAATAGCTATGTTCTGATCTAATACACGCCTGACCCCCGGTGATATCTCTTCCTCCTCACTCAAACTTGAGCAACTAAGTCTGAGTTGCTCCATATGTGCATCCTCGAAAAAACAAATTGGTTAATATCTACCATAACTCAGAAGACAAAGAAAAGGATAAGTAAGAATGAATGACATATATACATACCACCTGCAACCATGCAGCAGCATCTCCTGCACGGTATCCTATCTCAATATTAATGGTAGGTGGAGATATAATATGACGGGTAATTTGACCGTACCACGCCATGTAATATATTGAAAGCTAAATGCATAAATGTATAATTGAAAGCATTCGCCTAAATACATATTTACAAAAATTAATGACACATTTTGATTAGCATTGTCGGTGCGAAGTCTGTCCTTGGTCTTGAGCTCTACGTGACTGCTGTCTTGCACGAGCTTGAGGCCAATCCATTTCATTTTGAATGCGCGATGTACGAGTTCTTCCACGTCGTGTTTTCTCTCGTAGTGAAGGGTTGTGTGATAACTTGAATAAGGGGGTCCTCCAATATTCTTCTGAGAATAACGGTTAAAATCTCCCTTGGTATGCAGCAGCATAATGTTGCAAGCTATAGTACTCACTCACTGAGTTCGATGCATTAACACCAAAATGTCGGAATACATGTTGTTAGTTCCGGACCTTATCGATGAGTTTTTAAAGATGACAAAACATATCAGACCGGATCAAGTGAAATCAGACTTACCAGATCGATCGCCCAAAACAGATCAAGCTGATAAGATGACAAAGCATATCAGACCGGATCGATGGATTTCAGACTGACTATATCGATGCTTCAGATCGATCTCAATCTTTATCAGATCAGAGCAGTCAAGGATACATAAAGAATGGCTCCTCAGTCCGAATCATTAACGGCTATTTATGTCGTAATTAATGCTACAAAGGGCCAAAGACTGAAGATTGCCATAAAAGGTAAGAAGACAAAGAAGAGCCTACCTGACAGTCGCCGAAAGTATGAACCAGAACGGCAAGTATCCTGAAGAAGAAGACTGTAGCTTTTTCAGAGTTTAAGCAGAGTCAAAGTTGCACATTAAGGGAAATAATGTCGTTGCTACTTACAACTATAAAAGGATGCAACAAAAGGAATATACATGACTCTCGCTGATCAATTAAAAAAAACGCACAAGAAAGCAAAACAGCACAAGCTTACAAGCTCAGAAGCTCTCGAGCTGAAATTATTCTTAAGCACGATTACTTTGTAATATTTGATCATTTAGGATCACTGTGCGCATCTTGTGTATTCTGTGTTGAAAAATAGAAGTGAGAAACATATTGTAACTGTCAGACAGAGTGTGTCTGAGCAGATCGAGTGACTAGGAGTTTCAGACTGGTAGTGAGGTAAATCCAGCCTGAATCGGGTTTGTACAACAGGATTGTATAAATCAAAGTCTTCTAGTATAAACCTTCCTTAATTGGAAGAAGGGGAGACGTAGAAGGATTACACCACCTTCGAACTTCCAGAAACATATCCTGTGTATTATCTTTCTGCACTTGTTCTTTCATACTAGCCATCGAGCCGTTCTTACATATACAAGAACAGACTGTTCCGAAATTGTACTTTCAGTGGTCTGTTCTGTACAAGAGTTGATTAAGAAACAGATTTCTTTCACTAATCTGAAAGAAATCACAAGGGATTAATTTTTACAAGGAGTGTTCATTCACCCCCCCCCTCTAAACACTCCGGACCGATCCTAACAAGTGGTATCAGAGCAGGCTATCTTAATCAGCAAAATCACTCGAGCTGATGGCATCATTCAACAAAATTCCTATGTTCTCAAAAGAAGACTATGATGACTGGAGAATCAGAATGCAAGCACATCTGGCAGCTCAGGATGACGATATGTGGTTCGTCATCACTGATGGACCAATGAAGATTCTAAAAATAAATACAGTAGTCGCCATTACTGGTGGTGAACCACAAATGGTAGAGAAAGACAGATCCCTCTGGACGAATGAGGAAAGAAAGAAGGCAAATCTCGACAACGTTGCCAAAGACATCTTGTTCAAGACATTGGACAAGAACATGTTCAGCAAAATCAAAATGTGCTCTACTGCCAAAGAAATTTGGGAGAAGATAGCACAGCTATGCGAAGGCAACGACCAGACCAAAGAAAACAAGCTGACTGTTGCTCTTCAAAGATTTGAGGGCATAAAGATGAAGAGTGGAGAAACTCTAAATGAGTTTGATGAAAGAGTCACTGGCATCATAAATGAGCTGAATGGTCTGGGGAAGGAATATTCTAACAGAGAGATCGCTCTGAAAGTTATGAGAGCTCTGCCAAAGGAATGGGATGTTAAGACCATTGCCATGAGGGAATCAAAAGATCTTAACAAGGTTGAACTTCATGATCTGTTTGCAGGTCTTAAGGCCTATGAGTTTGAACTGATAAGCAGAGGTGAAGCAGAGCCATTCATCTCTCAACCAAACAAGGCCCTGGCAGCCATTCCAGACCAGACCGCCTCAACATCAGACCGATCCGCTGAACAGATAAGTAATGATGCTATGTCATTATTTATCAAGAAATTCGGTAAATTCATGTCTAAGAATAAGAGGAACTTCAAACCCTCTCATCATTATAAATCAAGAAAAGATGATGCTGTTAACGATCAGGCTTGCTACAATTGTGGTAAGACCGGACATTTTATTGCAGATTGCACCAGACCGAAGAAAGAAGAACGGAAAGAGAAGCATCGTGATGATAGGAAGAAGAAGCACTACAAAGACCGCAAGAATCATGGAAAATCCCAAAAAGTCCTAGTAGCTGAAGAGGGAAACAGCAAATGGGCTCAGACAGACTCAGTCTCGGAAAGCTCTGAATATTCTTCCAGCGAAAGCGAAGAAGATATTCAATGTCTTATGGCAGACGAAGAGATGAGTCAGACAGACGAGGTATATGATCTTGACTCAAATGAATTTACACGAGAAGAGCTCATGTCCGCACTGCAAGACATGGCTAATGATTATAGGATCTTAGCTGAATCATTTGAGAAAAATAAAGCTAAAGCCAGTAATCAAATAGATGAGCACAATAAACCAAGCTGCTCTGAGCAGGGTGAGTGCAATAATCTAAAGATCGAGCTGAATAAGCTGAAAATCTCCTATGATCAGCTCCATGAAGAAAATAAGAGAATTAGCACACAAAATGCTAAGCTTTCTCATATATTCAAAACATGGACAAAATCCAGAACATCTTTGGAAGAATTACAAGAGGTTCAAAGAAACGTCGGTGATTTCACCGGCATAGGCTTTGACACCAAAGAATGCACCAAAGATGAATCTGAGCTGTTGCTGGTAAAGAACCAAGTCAAACAAATGACATTTGTTAAATCCAGCACAATATATGAGACTGAAGCACCTAAAATTCAAACGGGAGTCCCTTACGTGAATCAAAATCTGAGAAAAGTGATTGGTTATGTTGACCAAGCCAAAGAAAAGGCACCAGCAAGATTTGCGTCTATCAGACCAAATCCAAAGGTGCAAGATCGAAGGCAAGGAAGACAATACAATTACTATAATTCAAAACCGATTCAACGAAGATATAGACTACCTTATGAGAATCAAAGGCTTCCACAGCGCACACATTATCACACACAACATCGAAACAAACCAGCACACAGCACACCTTACACACACAAGCCATTGAAGCTGATACAGGTGTGGGTTCCCAAATGGCTAATCCGTTCTGGACCCAAATAGGATTGGGTACCAACAATAATTATATTTGATGACAGGTACCGAAGAAACTCGCATCAGACTGGTATTTGGACAGTGGGTGTTCTCGTCACATGACTGGAAACATCGAGCTGCTGTCTGAAGTCACAGAATGTACTGGACCCAAGATCATCTTCGGAGATAACTCAAAGGGTAAGACCGTGGGCAAGGGTAAGATTGTCCATGGTAACATTATTATCAACGATGTGCTGTTAGTTGAAAATCTGTGCTATAATCTGATTAGTATAAGTCAACTCTGTGATAATGGTTATGCTGTAGAATTTCACAAACACACTTGCACTGTTAAATCATCAGACGGTATAACCATGCTTGTAGGAATCAGGAATGGAAATACATATAAGATTAACTGGAATCATGCTCAACCTGATAATCCTACTTGCTTCATCGCTAACAATGATAATAAACATTGGCTGTGGCATAAGCGCTTGAATCATATAAACTTTAAGACTATTTCCAGCCTGTGTAAACATGATTTAGTTATCGGTCTACCCAAGATCGATTTTGCTAAGGATAAGATCTGCGAAGCTTGCCAAATGGGCAAACAGATCAGATCATCCTTCAAAAACAAGAATGCCAAATCCTCCTCCCGCTGTTTAGAATTATTGCATATGGACTTGTTTGGTCCTATACCAATAACAAGTTTAGGGGGAATGCGGTATACTCTTGTTGTTATTGATGATTACTCACGCTTTACATGGACTATATTTTTAAGCAGTAAAGATCAGACCGGTCCGAAGTTGATCAAGCTGCTGAAACGCACTCAGAATGAGAAATCATCCAGCATAGACAGGATTCGCAGTGACAAAGGCACTGAATTTTCAAATCAGATTTTTAATCCTTTCTAGAAGATCATGGAATCAAGCATGAGTTTTCAGCCGCTCGAACTCCTCAACAGAATGGAGTTGCAGAACGAAGAAACAGAACGCTCAAGGAAGCAGCAAGAACAATGCTTGCTGATTCTGGTATTTCGCAAAAGTTCTGGGCAGAAGCTGTAAACACTGCTTGCTACACTCAAAATCGGTCTATGATCAACAAGAAGCTGAACCTTACTCCATATGAAATATGGACTGGTAACAGACCATCTATTTCTCACTTTCATGTCTTTGGCTGCAAATGCTTCGTTCATAACAATGGTAAGAATCATCTTACAGCATTTGAAGCTAAGTCAGATAATGGAATATTCTTGGGATATTCATCAACTAGTAAAGCTTATAGAATTTTCAATAATCGTACCTTAACTGTAGAAGAATCTGTTCATGTAGTTTTTGATGAATCTTTATGTGTTGAGGGCAACAAAGAATCAATTCAAAATCAGATGGAAAATATCCATCTCGAAGCTAACAGTGATGATGAGATTGTAGCTAACAGGTCAAGAGATAATCCACCAGAACCAGAAGTACCAGACAGACCGGATCAAGGCATTGAAGCTTCTTCAGATCGAGTTGATCCGGAAGTTCTTCACTCAAATGTTAAAGCAGATGCTGATCATGCTGCTACTACTCATCCGACCGGACCAGACAATCCAGAGTCGAGCTATCGATGGACTAAGAAGCATCCACCTAATCTAGTGATTGGTAGTCCCTCTGCACCGATCAGAACCAGAGGACAGATGATGGATGAATTCACACATGCTGCTTTCATCTCAACTATGGAACCTAAGAAGATCGATGAAGCTCTGACTGATTTCAACTGGATTAAGGCAATGCAAGAAGAGCTTAATCAATTTGAACAAAATCAAGTTTGGAGTCTAACCCCCAGACCAAGCGATCTGCCTGTTATTGGAACCATATGGGTTTTCAGAAATAAGCTGGACGCAGATGGAACTGTGGTTAGAAACAAAGCCAGACTGGTGGCACAAGGATTCAGACAAGAAGAAGGAATCGACTTCGATGAATCATTTGCACCAGTCGCCAGACTTGAAGCTATCCGAATCTTTCTTGCATATGCTGCCTTTTAAAGACTTCAAAGTATATCAGATGGACGTCAAGAACGCTTTTCTTAATGGAAAGCTTCAGGAAGAAGTCTACATTGAGCAACCACCTGGATTTCAGAACCATTTGTATCCCAATCATGTGTATCTACTGAATAAAGTAGTGTATGGTCTGAAACAAGCTCCAAGAGCCTGGTATGACACTCTATCTCAATTTCTGCTGAACCATGATTTTCAGATCGGCTCAGTAGATAAAACTCTCTTTAAATTTATTAAGGGGGAACATACCCTATTAGTTCAGATTTACGTTGATGACATAATCTTTGGGTCAACTAACCCCAAATTGTGCGAGAAATTTTCTAAGTTAATGCAGGGACAGTTTGAGATGAGCATGATGGGAGAACTTTCATTCTTTTTGGGTCTCCAAGTAAAACAGCTCAACAATTGTATTTTCATCAACCAGACCAAGTATACCAAAGAGCTCCTCAAGAGATTTGGAATGGAAACATGCTCAACTGCATCAACTCCAATGAGTCCAACAATCAAGATAGACAAAGATGAAGGGGGAACGGCAGTTGAAGTAACCATGTATAGAGGACTAATCGGATCGCTATTGTATCTTACAGCGAGCCGGCCTGATATTATGTTCTCAGTCTGTATGTGCGCCAGATTTCAGTCAGAACCAAAGCAATCACATTTTATTACTGCCAAGCGTATTCTGAAATACTTAAAAGGATCTCAGAACGTTGGCCTTTGGTACTCCAAAGATTCAAACTTCAGCTTGATCGGATATTCAGACGCAGACTACACTGGGTGTAAGATTGATCGTAAAAGCACCAGTGGAACATGTCAATTTCCAGGTGAAAGATTGATCTCTTGGTTCAGTAAAAAGCAGACATCGATTGCCACGTCTACAGCTGAAGCAGAGTATCTAGCCGCTGGAAGCTGTTGCGCTCAAATGCTTTGGATTCAACACCAGCTCAAAGACTATGGCATCCAAGCTGTTGACTCTCCGATATTTTGCGACAACACAAGTGCAATCGCTATAACGTATAATCCAGTTCTGCACTCTCGAACAAAGCATATTGATATACGACATCATTTTATTCGAGATCATGTTGGCAAAAAGGAAATTCGGATCGAGCACATCTCAACAGAGCAGCAAGCAGCAGACATCTTCACCAAACCGCTCCCAGAGGCTAAGTTTAATTATTTCCGTCAAATTCTTGGTTTAATTGACTTATCTTAATAGTTTAGATGTTTTCTTACTTTCGCTCTTAAAGATTTTTGTTGCCACAGATCGATAATACAATGTTCAGAAAAACACAGACCGGTCCAAACTTTCAGACCGTTCCCTGTCGATCTGATGTTATCCTATGTCTGTCTGGTCAATAAATTTTTTATAACAAAAACAGCCCGGACTGATCGCATTTTAACCGCCTTATCTATCTGTTATCCTGACCGTTTATTTTGAATTTCTTTTTATCAGTCATCGATATAAAGACACGTGTCTTCTCTCTCCTATTTAGCGGGCTGAACATTTCATCTCCTTTCACTTTTTACAATTTACCGCTATCTGTTTTCTTATTCTCTCACTCTCCTCAATCTTCGCACTCTTTTACCTTCATTCCAATGGCTACCATTACTCACAACTCTCTCTCCGTTGAGTTTAATGACATTTACAGGGCAGAAGATGCAGAGATGGTGTCCATCTTCCGAGCTTTGGAATCATCTGGCTTAAGGAACTTTCTGGAGTGCTTTACAGTTGTTTATGAATCTGAAATCCGTGAACTATTCGCCAATGCCGTCTCCCAGAAGACATCAATATCCACTACTGTCAAGGGCAAATCATTTGAGATCTCGCCGATGACGCTGGCCAAAACCTTTGGCCTCCCCAATTCCGGACTGACAGAGTTTGGACAGATTCCTCAAGCGTCACTCTCAGCTCTTCAAGGGAAGATTTCTATTTTTGGCCACCGTCTGCAACCCTCGTTTAAGAAGAAGGAAATGCTTTTTTATTTCCAGGTGCTGTGCGAAATTGTTGGCAAACCTCTTTTGGGCAAAGCAGGAAGTTTTGACGCTGTAACCGCAGAGAAGTTCAGGGCTATGGCGGCTATTGTATCCGGACAGAAGATGAACTGGTCCGTGATTCTTTTTGGAGTTCTGATGGAAACAGTAATTGCATCAAAACAGGCCGTATGCTTTGTTGTTCCTCTCAGCAAGCTACTGGAGTCCTTAGACATCGAGCTGGGAAAGCAGTCCGCTCTCAGTCCCTTCAAGATTCTAAACTCCAAAGGGATCGCACTGCTGAAGTCCAAGAGTGTTCCGCCTACTTCTACTACTCTGGCTGCAGTCAAGATTGAGAAGGGCGAAGAACAAGTTGTTGCGCGCAAACCTCGGGTCAAGCGAAAGCTAACCATCCAGACTGATTCTGAAGAAACTCAGTCTGCTCCCTCGCCACCAACCAAGCCACTTCCCAAAAAGCCAAGACCCAGATTACCAAACCAAAAGCCTTACCCATATTGCCACCAACTAAAGCCACCCCTGCCCCCCAACTTTCCACCCAACCTTCACAAGCTTCAACCCCTGCACCCAAAGTCACCGTTAGACTTCCCTCTGCCATTCCCGTGGTCAAAGGGATAGTTATCACTGAGTTGGGAGATTATACCCAATCAGGGATCAAGTCCCCTTCCTCCACTGGCAATAGAAAAGCCATTCTCTCCGAACCCCTCTCCTCTAAACCCAAATCTGCAGTGCAGACAGCCATCGACATTGCTATGGAGGATGTTGATGAGAAGGTGAAGGCACTCATTATGGTCTTTGATGAATACGTCCAGTACCGGACTATCAACCACATTGAGATGTTCTTCGGAAAGTTGAGCAGACTGAAGAAGATGGAAGAGGAAGTTCTGAAAGGAACAGAGACCGATGATGTCCGGCTTGCCGTGCAGCGCAAAGAGCTATTTACGGCAATTCAAAGATTCAGACTGGCCACTCTGCTCCTAGCTGCTAAGAAAGAGAACTTCGATCCGAATGCTCCAACTGCCAGAGATGATGGGGATGTTATTGCTCAATTAGAGATGGATGTTCATGCTCTTCACTTAGCTGTCCGTTTTCAACGATAGAAGATCAGTGTATCCACTCCACCAACCAGCCCGGATCATCCTTCTGCAAGCAAAACTCTGGCAGAACCTTTCGTTGAGGTTATTCCCTCTGGGGCAGCAGACCAGACTGAAGATCAGCCAGCAGCGCAGCCTGCAGAACCAGCCGCAGATCAGACTGCAGATCAAGCAGCAGCTCAGACTGCAGAGCTAGTACCAGATCAGCCAGCAGATCAGACAGCGGAGCAGCCATTGCCTAATGCTCCGTCTGCTACAGATGATGAACCATTGAATGTGTTGTTGGACTCTCCAACAACATCTATTCCTTTGGGGTCATCAGCCTCCCGTGCACAAATCAGTCCAACCGCAGCACTTGCAACAATTGACGCACCAGACTTCGTCGATCCGGATTTAGTGGTGTCTACAGTTGTTGCAGCTTTACAAATTGAGGAGCCTCTCAGTCCCAACACTCCTCTGGGACAATCAGATGAAGATCTGGCCTTCATTCAAGAATTTTCTTCGGATTTGGTCACCCTGATCCGATCCGAAAGTCATCAAGCTGCCATAGCTTCCATTATGCCGATTGCTGAAGAAGATGATCCTGCACTGTCATCATCAGATCACTCTCCCAGCCGGCTATCTGATGCACCTCCATCACTGGCACGGACTCTCCAGCATTTCTCTGATAACTGCATGTCACTCTCTCAACGTGTTCTAGAAGTTCATCAAGGTCAGAGGCCATTCAAAGAGAAGATGACAGCCAGTATAAGCAGCCTTCAGCGAGGACTGAATGATCTGTTTTCTCAGCAAGCCACTTATAAGAACAGCCTGAGAAAAGAGCAGATCGAGCTGGCCACTGAAGTCCGAGCATCTGTTGCCAATTCCCTCCGCGCTCAAGACGTTCGTCTTGACGCTATCAGCGCGCAGCTAGCACAAGTTGTTGATTTTCTTCAAGAGATTGCTGCTGACAAAAAGGGGGAAAAGAAGAAAGACTTCAAGCCGCCTCAAACTTCAAGAAAATAGCAGTCTCGTTGATTAAATTTTTAGACTGACTGTATGCGAGATTTTTTATCAATAAAAATCTTTCTTTATTAAGTCCTTGTTCATTTATTTTGAACTTTAATAAAGGCTTAATCGATCCAACTTAATAATGTTCATTTATTTTGAACAAAGAAGAAGTAATCGATCCGAAAGTTTTCGCTTCAGAGTTCTTATCAGACTGGTTAAACAGACTTAGAAGCTAGGTTTTGTCATCATCAAAAAGGGGGAATTTGTTAGTTCCGGACCTTATCGATGAGTTTTTAAAGATGACAAAACATATCAGACCGGATCGAGTGAAATCAGACTGACCAGATCGATCGCCCAAAACAGATCAAGCTGATAAGATGACAAAGCATATCAGACAGGATCGATGGATTTCAGACTGACTATATCGATGCTTCAGATCGATCTCAATCTTTATCAGATCAGAGCAGTCAAGGATACATAAAGAATGGCTCCTCAGTCTGAATCATTAACGGCTATTTATTGTAGCATTTAATGTCGTAATTAATGCTACAAAGGGCCAAAGACTGAACATTGCCATAAAAGGTAAGAAGACAAAGAAGAGCCTACCTGACAGTCGCCGAAAGTATGAACCAGAACGGCAAGTATCCTGAAGAAGAAGACTGTAGCTTTTTCAGAGTTTAAGCAGAGTCAAAGTTGCACATTAAGGGAAATAATGTCGTTGCTACTTACAACTATAAAAGGATGCAACAAAAGGAATATACATGACTCTCGCTGATCAATTAAAAAAAACGCACAAGAAAGCAAAACAGCACAAGCTTACAAGCTCAGAAGCTCTCGAGCTGAAATTATTCTTAAGCACGATTACTTTGTAATATTTGATCATTTAGGATCACTGTGCGCATCTTGTGTATTCTGTGTTGAAAAATAGAAGTGAGAAACATATTGTAACTGTCAGACAGAGTGTGTCTGAGCAGATCGAGTGACTAGGAGTTTCAGACTGGTAGTGAGGTAAATCCAGCCTGAATCGGGTTTGTACAACAGGATTGTATAAATCAAAGTCTTCTAGTATAAACCTTCCTTAATTGGAAGAAGGGGAGACGTAGAAGGATTACACCACCTTCGAACTTCCAGAAACATATCCTGTGTATTATCTTTCTGCACTTGTTCTTTCATACTAGCCATCGAGCCGTTCTTACATATACAAGAACAGACTGTTCCGCACTAATACTTTCAGTGGTCTGTTCTGTACAAGAGTTGATTAAGAAACATATTTCTTTCACTAATCCGAAAGAAATCACAAGGGATTAATTTTTACAAGGAGTGTTCATTCACCCCCCCTCTAAACACTCCGGACTGATCCTAACACATGTATAGCATGCGAACATGGAATCCCGACCTGTGTCCATTTCCCACATGAACATGTCCTTGCCCTTAGTTTCACAACATGTGTACTGTTCCCCACTCCAGCTCGGACGACGGTTATCACTGAAGCAGTTTGTTCTGTATTATCGTACTTCTGGACAAGGTGTTGGAGTGATTCGTGTTGCCAACGAGTGAACTTTTGAAAGGCAAATGTTGTCCACCCTTGATTATTTTGTATCATTTCTTGGCACTTGACTTGACGTTCCACGAAATATTGAACAGTTCGACCAAAAGTCAATTGTACAATGGCTGTTATTGGTAGACGACGGGCACCTTTCAAAACTCCATTATACGCCTCAGACAAGTTGGTAGTCATAATTCCGCAACGCCATCCTCCATCGTGTGCCAACGTCCATTGTGTTTGGTCAATTCCACTGAGGTAATTGAATGCACCCTCATTGATGCTTTTGATTTGTTCCATATATCGGTTGAACTTACTAATTTGATGAGTTGTACCCGCTTTCCAGCACATATCTTTCAACATTACATTTTTAAATTGTTTGTTGAAATTAGAGCATACATGCCTTAGACAAAAACGATGAAAGCCATTGGGGGGCTTAAATTGAGGCTCACATTGAACTGCTCGGAGAATATCTTGGTGTCTGTCAGAAATAAGGCAAATGCCATCCAAACCACTAAGAATGTGTCTAGAGATCATATGAAGAAACCATCTCCAAGACGACAATGACTCTTCATCTACAAGCGCGAAAGCCAAAGGCATAACCTGTTGATTACCATCAATTCCGACTGCAATTAACAATTTGTGCTTATACTTTGTATACAAATGTGTACCGTCAACGCTTATCACTTTTTGACAATGACGGAAACCTTCTATGCACGGTCGGAATGCCCAAAAAACATATTTAATGATCTTTTGATTAGGTACGTCAGTGTCAATGTGGTCCCACTCAATAACGGTCCCTCGTTGTGTTGTTTAAGGGCAGACATATACTTCGGCAATTGTGTGACTGAGCACTCCCATGTTCCGTACACTTGCTCCCGAGCAGCTTTCAAACCATGCCATGCCTTATGATATGTGATTTCGAAGCCATATTTATCTTTAACCGTCTGTTGTACGAATTTTATCTCATATGCAGGATCCTTCCGAACGAACCCCACCAATAGACTGGCAATTACATTCCTACTCAAGTTACGATGGTCAACCGACAATTCATTCATCAGGCATGTATGGTCTCCACCGTATTTTGAAATTTTGAAAACATTCATTTTCTCTTTACATATCCCCCGGACCATCCACCCACATGGCATAACCGCGGAATTGTGTCTGCAAACTACTTTCCATATTTTTGTCGTGCTCTCAATAACATGGTACTCACGTCTAGCAACCCGAATGGAGAAGTCCTTCACTGCCGACTGCAAATGAGCTTTACTCTTAAATAACATACCCAATTCCAATTTTCCCTTGACATGATCATAGAAATTTCCCCAGGAACCAGTCGGAATATCAACAGAGTCAACATGAACATCTGAAAAGGTTGTCGAGAAGAATGGAAGGACAGGATAATGTTGGCGTGTAGGTTGTGCCGCTTGGGACATTATTGGTTCAACTTGCTCTTCATGTACAGATTGACCCTCGGTATGTTGGGACATGGTTTCTAATATAACATCAATTGCTACATCTTCGTCGCTATCATCATGAACATTAAGTCCCGCATCATCTGGTTCGGAATCGACATGGTTTTCAGGACCAAAATAATCGGCGTTGGCGTACTCATTTCTGCCTTTGTCACTTGATTCATCAGATACCCCTTCAGTTCTATACATGTTATGGCCCACATTACCGGAACTGCTAGCATAATTATTTTCAACTCTCATACTTGCAAGACCCTGTGTGACTGTTGGTATCTCTGGGTTATGATCAGTAAGCATTGACATATATGTGCCCAACTCTTGAGTATATTGGATGTCAGGCACATTATTGTGGTGTATTTCTTCTGCCTCAATATACAAATTAACACCAGAATTTCCAACTTCGGGGTCAAAGAAAAACCAAATATCACTGTCTGTTACGATTTCTAATAAATGCTCGACTCGCCCAAAAGTATTATTGAATGTATGCTTGGTCCAAACTTTAAGCGAATATTTTTCGTTATTGATATCTATCTGTTCATACAGTTTTGTCAACAACTCAGACATTGTAATATTTCGAGGCATTCGCATGTATCTTATTGGAGGTCGATCGTAACTAACAGTCATCCCATCATGTGATATGCGACCACCATAGTACAATAAAACATCAATTTGACGTTGAACCGACATATTATCTACGAAAATATAACATCAGCTCATTAATGATAAATGGAAAATGACATAAAAATAATACTCAAAAATTATATTTTATTTACATATATTAATATTTTTTATTATTTCTAGTATTAAATATTATGTTTAAATTAAAGTTTAAAAATTAAGTTTAAGTATTATGTTTAAATAAAAGTTTAAAAATTTGACGTTGAACCGACATATTATCTCCGACAATAGTACATCAGCTCATTAATGATAAATGGAAAATGACATAAAAATAATACTTATAATTTATTTTATTTACATAGATTCAAAAATTATATTTTATTTTTATATATTAATAATTTTTTAGTAATTTTTCGTTTTAAATATTATGTGTACATAAAAGTATAAAAATTAAAGTTTAAGTATTATGTTTAAATAAAAGTTTAAAAATTAAAAGTTTATGATACAAGAAACGCGGACGACATCCACGTTTTTCGAACTAAAAAAGCTCACAAGAAACGCGGATGTAGTCCGCGTTTTATAAACATAATTTTCGAAATTTCCAGCATAAGAAACGCGGATGGAGTCCGCTTTTTATAAACATAATTTCCGGAATTCTTCAGCACAAAAAACGCGCCTGCCATCCGCAATTTTTGAACGAAAGATGATAAGAAACACGGACATTAACCGCGTTTTATAAACATATTATACACATTTTTTGAAGAAGAAACGCGGACACCATCCGCATTTCTTCGAACTAATTTTTTTAAGATGTATTTGTGAAAATTACAGCATGCTCATTTCTTCAATAATTAATCATCACCACTCCCGAGCCGCATTAAATTTTTTAACAAATTACAACATATCTAAAATTTATCATTGTAAAATTTCAAGAAAACATACCTCAAAATTCAGATTTGTTTTTGGAAACTCAAAACCAAGACAATTCAAACCTACAAAAATTACACAATATAGGTAATTTGCATGCATATATACAACAAATAACTGAAAAATTTACTCCATAAAATTTGATAAATAACTTACTTCAGCCAACAAGAGGATTTCTTTTCTTTTCAGACAGACAATAATTTTACTTCGGATGTCTATCACCTTTTTAAAGACCAAAAAAAAAAATTCACAATTATTTTTTTTTTATTAAAAACATGTCACGGGTTTGCTTTGGATTTTTCGAAGCTGCTTTTGGATTTCGAAGACCAAGAAACGCGGTCCTGAACCGCGTTTCTTTTTCTGGATTTTCGAAGACCAAGAAACGCGGTCCTGCTCCGCGTTTCTTCTTTCGAAGACCAAGAAACGCGGAGAAGGACCGCGTTTCTTCTTTTGGATCGAAGACCAAGAAACGCGGAGCACGAGCGCGTTTCTGTTTTAAATTTTTTTAAAGAATCGCGTTTTCGCTCTGCGTTTCTTCTTCTAAAAATCTCTTAATCAAAATCGTGTTTCTGATCCACGATTTTGTTTAAAATTTTTTAAAGAATCGCGGTCCACATACGCGATTCACATTAGTTTAGTAAATAGGCTATAACAACATTAGTTTTAAAATATTTTTTCATTTTCATATTATTTTATTAAATTTGCCTACTATCCTATGATAGTGAACCATCTACAGAATTCTCGTGAAATAAACTAAAATAATAAATTTTATTAGTAATTTTAAAAAATATTTATTTTTTAAGTTCTCGAATTTTGAAACTAACACGCTTACCATTTTACTTTACTCTCTCCATCTCATTTATAATACAAGTTACTGCAGCGAATCGGTTATTTTTGTTAATTTTATAAAGTGTAATTTTAAACAATCGAGCTCATTTTCTTTAAAAAAAATAAATAATAAAAAGCTATATATTATAAAATTTGATTTTTGTAGAGATTTCAAATAATCAATAGATTAAATTATTTATAAAATATAATGCTAAAAAATGAAATAAAAAAGAAAAAGCTTTTTGCTACGAGTAATTATTTTATTATTTTATAATTCAAAATCTTGGAAAACGCAAATATATTTATTTGCTCGGCCTCAATCACCTGTACTCTGAATCTATCAGTGTTTGGCATCATCTTTTTTATCCTCCTTTTCACTTTATTCTTGTGTCTCACGTGTTCTTTGTTTTCACATCTATATATTTCAATATCTACATTGAATTATCCGATGACAAATCATCCTGTATAAATATCTTTTGTCTAAATAAAGTTTTCTCACTCCAAATTTAATCCAAGGAAAATTGCATAAAAAAACCTCTTACTTTGTAATAAATATACACAAAACTCCCATATGTAAACAAAATAACAAAAAAACATTCACTTTCTTAAATTATGCATGAAACCCAATATGTTATAGAAAATGACAAACTTTTATTTGAAACCTTGCACGAAACCCTCTCGTGTTAAATAAAATAGACAAAGAACCCCCTCATTTCTTAAATCATGCACAAAACTCCCTCGATAGTCCAATACGTCTTCCAATTTTTCTGTATTTACATTATTTTCTTCTTTTTTGTAATGATTTCTTCTTTTAATTTAAAAGGAACAATAACCAGAATTTTAAAGTGAATGAATTTTAAGGTGTAAATTTAAAATAGATTATGAATAATATTTTGAATTTTTCTTTTAATATATGCATGCTTATTAACCAATTCAAATTCATTTCTTTTCAAGTTTTGGATATATTTTGCAATAATTGCACATGTAAAATATATGCATATTTTCAAAAAATCATAGAATATGTTTTCACAATAATAATATATATAAATAAACAAAAAATAAGTTATTATAAACATAAATGATAAATATGTATATTTATGAACTTGTTTTCATAAAACCTGCATATAGTTTTAATGAGATGAATAAAATCTATTTATTTGTAATTGCGGTTTTGTGCGGGATTTAAGAAAATAAATGTTTTTTTTTTGCCTATTTTTTAGTTTCGTGCAAGGTCAAAAAAGAGGGGTTTTTATGCTTTTTTTTATAACACAGGAGTTCCATGCAGAGTTTAAGAAAACATGGGGTTTTTTGTCTATTTTGTTAACGTATGAAATTTTCATGCATATTTATTATAACACAGGGGTTTTTATGCTATATACCCTTTAATCTATCCATTAAAATTATAAGATTAGTTATTATTTTTTCTTTCTCCAAATTATTTTAATAAAATATATTGTTTATTCAATTAATTTTTATGCGCATATTATCTGTTCATTCATACAGCATGTGCAAAAAGTCACTATTTATCTACATTAAATGATACTATTTGAATTTTTGAGTGAATGAAATGAATTATGGAGTTTGATTTAAAACATACTTTATTCATTTATATGTTTTATTAAAATTAGAATAATAATGAACATGGGACTATAACATTTAATACAAGAAATCATTAGCAGCCTCATGATACATTTAAACTCAAATATCTAATGTACATAATTTTTTTGTTTTGATTTTACCAAAACATGTTTTTGTACTCTAATATTAGGTTAAAAGAATTGGATTATATATTATAATATTTGATAAAATATCAAATGTTCGATTTTATAAATAGTATCAAAACAGAGAATCAAGATCATGTATTCAAAGAGCACGATCAAAAGTGGTGTTTGTGATCTTTTATGCTTTAAAATATATGAGTTACAAACTTTACAAGGGTTGTGCTATAGATCTTGACAAAATTGTAAACACCCCTCTTATGTTACTGGCTTCCAACAACTTGTATTTGTTCAAAAGTTTTAATTCAAAAATTAAAATTTATCAGGGGATTGCATTGGATTAAATGTAAATAGTGAATAAATATTTTTTATACTATAATTTATAAAAAGAACATAAAATTGATATTATCACTACTATAAGTCACATAATAATCATATTTTCATGCACACTCTAGCGCTCTGACCGCGATTTGACGAATTCAGTGCATCTGCGACGCACTAAGTTTCACTAAGTCGTGAACTAAGCTTCACTAAGTCCCATACTAAGTTTCATTAAGTGGCAAGTTAAGTTTCACTAAATCGTGAACTATTGTTAAACCTTATTAATTCTCCGTCTTATTTCTTTTTTTAATTGTTTTACTTATTTTGTTTAGAAATTTTGGGCTCGGATGAATTTTTATGGTTCCCCACCTCTTCGGGTTGATATGAAAATTCTATTAGATGGTAAATGGATGCATACTGCAAATTATCAATTAACGACTTTATAAAAAGACAAACAATATATTAAAGATTCAAATAATTGATAAAAGAAAGTATGACAAATCTGTGATTTTGTAACATTTTTAATGAGAAAATAATAATAATTTTGATATCATGAGTTTTTTGGTATGAAAATTAATAAAATGAACTTCATAGATAAACTTTTATTTTATTGAATTAATTTAATTGTTTATATTAATTATTTCACAAGGTAATAATATCATTCTTAAGAAATAATATGAATTATTATTAATAAAGTCACACTAATATCAAATATGCTGACACACAAAGGTAATGTTTGGTTAAATGTAATCAAATATTAATATTTCATTTCATTTTTTATTCTCTAAATATATTTTTCGGTGAAAAATAATTTTCACTTCGATCCTATATATATGATCTAATTTTTAATGCTGCTTAAAAATAATAAAGCTGCAAATGTCAATTTGTTAAGAATTTATATTGAAAATAATATAATAATGATATCAGTTTCTCAAAAATAATGAGTTTATATATGTATATATATAATTTTTTAATAGGCACATTAAAATACATCTGCATTCAATTGACGAACTCGTGCTTGCGTTCGCGTTATGCATGCAGCACACCCGATTTATGTGACTCAGTTAGTAGGGCTAAATACTCAAAATATAATAATAATGATTTTTTTTTGTCAAATACCGTAACTCGAAAATGTGTTACAAAATTACTGTAAACCTTTTTCTCAGAACACGATTTATTTTCAAATTTTTTTTTTGTAAAGAATCCGTGTTCTAAGAAAACGGTTTCTTCTCAATTTTTTTTTTATTTGTGAAGAAACCTTTTTCTCAGAAAACTATTTCTTCATAATTTTTTTAATAATTTAATTATTAAGACGTGAATTTTTTAACAACATTTATTAATTTAACATTACAACAATGACAACAATATATGCCCTATTGCATAGCTCATCTTCATCGACGTGCTTGTTGCCTGGCACGAGTTTGTGACCAATCAATCTCATTCGGTATTCAGGAACTTATATTCCTTCCAAGTTGGGGAACAACTCGAAGAGTGTTATCATAGAATAACTGAAACTCAACTTCATCCTAATATGGTTCGACCAAGTAGTTCTCAAGTACACCAGCATAAGTAACCTGATAAATTTATGACTTGTAAAATGACTTTACAAATGTTGCTGCATTTAATTTATATGTCTTGCAAACGATTTGCACATGTGAACAAGGGATCCAAAACTCAGTCCATTTGCCGCATGTGCATTCACATTATCTGCTCTTCACGGTATGTTTGTTTCCATCGTGTCCATATCGTTGGCCAGTGATCACATCAGCGGATTGTTGCCCCTGATTAATCAATGTGACAACATGTCGACTTGAGAGCTGCTCCCATTGCGTATACAATTTGGTTTCATAAGATGTCCACATCTGATTGTTGGACATCAAATTCGAAGCATTTTCCATTCGTTTATAGAAGTGCTTAGCAGTACAGTAAAAAGTAATTTAAGAGATCAGAGAGGAAGTTTTTGGGTACCCTTTAGTACTCCATTGATGCATTCAGACATGATGATTGTCATAATTTCACAACGAAAACCTCCATCACGAGAGAATGACCACTTCTCCATATCAATTGCATTCAAATAATCAAATGCATCCACATTTATGCGCTTGATATCTTGAGAGCATTAAGGAACTTATGTATTTGACGTTCACACCCGGCTCTCCAACACATGTCCTTTAATTGGACGTTCTTGAAATGACTGTTGAAGTTTGAGCACACGTGTCTCAAGCAATATCGATGACGTTCGTGAGGAGGGTTGAATGCAGATATTTCATCAACTGCTCGAATAAGACCAGTGTGTCGATCAGAAATGAGGGACATACCAACAACTCCCCGCACAATGTGTATGCTCAGTCTCTAGAAACCATTTCCAAGATAACAATGTTTCTTCATCAACTATTGCAAACGCAAGAGGAAACCTGTTGATTTCCATCCATTGCTACCGCGATCAATAATTTGTGTTTGTACTTCGTGTACAAATGAGTATCATCAACACTAATCACTTTTCGCCAGTGGGAGAATCCATCTATACACGACTTGAATGCCCAAAACACATTTTATGATCTTATGTACTGGATTGCGTGTGTCTTTATGTTCCCATGCAACCACCATACCAAGATTATTCTTCTAGAGAGCACCCATAAATTTAGGTAGTTTCCATTTGGAACTCTCCCACGCCCCATAAACGATCTCACGAGATCGCTTCAAGCTATGCCATGCTTTCGCATACGATATTTGAAAGCCCAATTTTTCCTTCATTGTTTCCTGGGCATACTTAATCTGGCATGAAGGATCGCGACGCACCATTCCCACCACTATTGTTGCAATATAATTCTTACACAACTTGTGATGATCAACATACATCTCATTCATTATACATGTGTGTTGTCCATCGTACCTTGTTATTTTAACAAATTCATATTTGCTTTCAACGATGCTCATAGGTGCCATTGGCATCGATTATCTTCACTGTTGTGTTTGCACTCAACCTTCCACAATTTAGGCGTACTCTCGACAACTCTGCATTCACGTCTCGCAAACCATATAGAAAAATCCTTCACCGCAAAATTAATGAACTCTTATCCTCAAATAACATACCCACATCAAGAATTCCTTTATTCAAATCATAAAGTTTCCCTTCGCCCCAGTTGGAATCTGATAAGAGTCAGCATATATTTCGAAGTATATGGTCGAGAAGTATGGAATACTTGGGTGAACCATGTGTTCATTTGAGGTGTGGCTAGGTGTATTGACTGTAGCATTATCAACATATGGTGAGGAAGTACCCGCAACATGTGCCGATAGTGTTTCAAACATGGTCTCCACAGCAATATCATCTTCATTAACCTCCGGAATTAGGTGCATAGCCTCATTAGGTTCTGAATCAGTAGGTGCATTAGGCCCAGAATGGTCTATCTGTGGCTCTTCAATCATGGGATTATTATCTTCTGTAACCACTTCAGATATATATGCATAACCAGAGGAATAAGGAGCATACTATGTATTGCCATATGCCGAGGATGAAGGAACATTAAGGACATCAGGTTGGGATAAAAATGATACATATGTGCCCCAATCCTAGCTCATCGACATATGCGGGGGAGACATATATGCACGATGTATTTGCTCTTTCTCAATATAAATATCCAGTTCGTTCAACTCAGCATCATGAATCAAGAATATTTGCAATGTACTGTCATCTGTGATCTCAACAACGGATTCTGTAATCCTTCCCAAATATTCAAGTGCCCATTTAACATATATTTTCAATGAAAATTCATTGCTGTCAATACCGGCACTCATATAAATTCGGCACCAATTTGATAGGTATACAATATCATGGACAATTTGATAGGAAGACTGTCAAATGTTGCAGACCAAGAATCATGTGATAAATTACCTCCTGCATAGACAGACAATATTACATTCCTCATTGGTGCCATATCTTCACAAAAAATACAAAATATTTACTAACACAATTCAAATATATTTAATTTTTTACGCTATCAACAAAATACCACCAATAACTCACATTTTTCATACCCAAAAATATCAGGGTTACCAGTAGCCGCTGCCTCCTTCTTTGTCGCTGCCTATGCCGCGTTGTCGTAGGAATCGTCTCTTATGTCGTCGGAGTCGCCCTCGCTGGGATCATCTCTTGCTGTCACCACCGCCAACGCTGCCTCACTTGCCGATGAAAATCGACTCCGCCGCCAATCAAGACCATTTTTATAAAAGTGTGTTGTGTGTGATAGTGTGAATTGCGTGTGTGCATCTTGTTTTTAAAGAAAGGTTTAGACCGATGTTCCCACGTTTTTTTTTTAAAAATCATTTATCTGTCACACTAAATAAAATATTAAAACAAAAAGTTTCTTCACAAAATTTAATTTGCGAGGAAACCTAGAAAACGGTTTCCGATAATTTCATAAAAAAATTTCGGGTTAGGGTATTTGGCAATTGTTTTTTTTTTTTGTAATATTTTGGTTATTTGGCCCAAGTTACAAGCTATTGGACCGCTTAAAAGTTGAAATTAACATAAATTACCATCTATCTTGCTATCTTTCACTCTACTTTTCTCATACCCAATCCATACATTTCTAGCTCTACACATGGATGCTTTTGGCGTTCTCAAATTCTGGCGAAACGCCGTTGCCGATGATGAAGATGATTCGTTCTTCGATTTGATTTTCAAAACGCCTGCTGGTAATGGAGGAGGCGACGAAGGTTCGAAGAAGGATTTTCAGTTCATAAAATCACCGAGAGACGTTTTCCGGAGTAAAAATGACTTCATCATTTCGAAACCTTTGTCTATACTACGATCAACTCCGAAGTTCAAAGTCTTCATGTTAGGATTCAGAAAATCGGCGAAAAGTCAGAAATCGGAGTGTAATGCGGCGTTGAAGGTGAGTCAGTTCTCGACAGCATCGAAAGTTGAACAGAGCAACCGTTTCTCTGCGAAATGCGGCGAAGTGGAGGAAGTGTCGGACTTTTCTGTTTTAACTAGGGAAAACAGTTTGAAAAGCAGACTCGCGAAAGATACATCCGATTCCGATGCTTTTTCTGAAGTTGTATCGCACGAGAAATCGATCCCGATATATCTGAAACTGATGAGACCTTTTAACGTGAAGGCTTCGAAGAAGGCGAAGGTAACGGATTCCGTGACTCCGTTTTCTTCTCCAGTCACCGCGCCGGTGAATCTGCCTCAGAGGAAGCTCTCCGACGGTAGTAGAGTAGGGAATAATTTGAAGATCCTGGGGAGCAAGTCGGCGTCGGCGATTAGGTTAGAAATACCGTCGTACCCTCGGAGAGACGACTCGTTGCTGGAACAGCATGATGCAATCCTCGGCGCTATTCTTTATTGCAAGAAATCTTATACCTCTTCATCCAAAGGTATCATACAATACAAATTTCAATGCTAAATAATTTAATTCCATTTCTGTTTATGAGAAACTATCCAGACTTAAATCATTATTTTTTGGCTGGTTTTCAGAATTTTCTCAATTATTTCATTCTGCAATCGGTCCATCGCTCGATGAATTTGGGAGAAGCAGAAGCTCAGTATGAGAAAAATGCAGTATTTGAAATACAGTAGAAAGAAGAAAGTAGCGGGAGTATCAATATTTTCTGAGGAGAATACGACGTCGTGATTGCTGAGCTACGATGATAATAGGATCAGTAGGAAATCTGAAATATCCGGTAAGCAAGTCTTGCATAATCGTTGATTTGGTGACGTAATACAAGATTTGTACCTGCAAAACAGAATCCTATTATTATTATTATTATTATTATTTTATCATCGATTTATTTGAATGTTGTTGAGGCCTTGGAGCTCAATTTCTCATGTTAGGCGAACAAAGTGAGAATGCTTGTTGTGTTTCTGTTAATAATTGGGATGAGCTAATTAGTCTCAACTCATCTCAGTTTTACTTATCCTTGTTAACATAGTACACAAATTCTATATTTCTCTCGTGCTCTTGTGAATGTATTTTTAAGTAACACATTAGCTATAACACTGCAACATGTGGATATATAGGCGGAACCAGGGGGTGCGCAGGGGCAGCCACATCCCCCAACAAAATGTTTAAAGAACATATATTACGCAGATTTGTCGTAACATCTCCATGACATAGTGGATAGAGTTCCAACTTTGTTGTGCGGTGAATCCTACTAGTGGTTTTTTCTGAAAATTGATTGCTTTAAAAAGAGAATTTACTTATTATAGCCTATTTCAAAGCACTATTTTTAAAAATAGCCCTCTTTATTCAATATTATTCAATATAGCCTTTTATTATTTAAATATCCTAAAATACCCTTTATATATACTTCACACATCTCAATTAATTACCCCAATTAAGTACTAATGTTTAATTAAACCAAAATCGATATATACTTCACATCCCAACTGAGCGATTGCAAATCAGAAAATTTACTGATTGCACACTACTCAATATCCATGAAGAACAAGACCAAATTAGAAGATTCGTAAACCAACCAATCTCACGCCCAACACCGAAGATCCAGAAGAAAAATTTCACGATTCGTAAACCTGAAAAATGGCACAAAATCGAAGACCCACCACCAAAAATCAATTCGTAAGTGTTTCTAGCGTAAATCACGATTATGTACCAAGAGAGGTTCGCGTTTCTTCACATATTAATTTTTAATAGGAGAGAGAAATTGTTTTCTCCTTCCTATTTGATGTTTTCTCTCTAATATTACTACAATTCATTTCTCTCGCCTCAATGCATTGATATAGAGTTAATGTTCGGAGATGTGAGATAAAAATATGGAGATAAAGTTTAAAAATATTTTAGCTTTCAAAGTTTTGATATTTTTTATTTCAAAAAAGCATTTAACAATATTATTCAAAAATGAATATGTCAAAATTCTTTTCCAAATTATCTTTGACTTGTTTGTCGAAAAATTTGTATTAGGAAAATAAAATAAATTTATTTTAATTAATTTGTTAAAAATAAAATTATGTTCCGTATAAGCTTCACGGACACGGATACGGGGACACGAGTACGACACGCCACGAACTTTCAAAAATTACGGAACACGACACGTCTATAACACATGAATAATATATATATATATATATATATATATATATATATATATATATATATATATATTCTACATATAAATTATGTTCTAACATAATAAAATTCAAGAAAAAGTTTAATTGTTAAATATTTGAATAATAAAATTGAAAATGATGTTGAGTTGTAGACATTTACAACTAATACCCACTCAAACTACATAATCATATTAAAAAAACATATATAATTTTTTTTAGAAAAATGTTAAAAAATTCCTAACTTTTTATGATTATGTAGTTTGAGTGGGTATTATATATTATTCAAGTATCATAGAGATGTCGTATCCCCTAATTTTAGAAAGTTTGTGTCGTGTCGTATCCGGGTCCCCGTATCCGTAATGTTTGAAGCGTAGTCAAAAAATATTTTTCTTAATGAAGTAATTAAAATAAATTTATTTTATTTTTCTAATACCGATTTTTTGACAAACTAGTCAAAGATATTTTGGAAAAGAATTTTGACATTCATTTTTGAATAATATTGTTAAATAATTTTTTGAAATAAAAAATACCAAAATTTTGAAATCTAAAATATGTTAAATATTTTTAAACTTTATCTCACACATTTTTATCTCAAATCTCTGAACATTAACCATATCTCAATGTAACTTTAAAGTAGAAAACAAAGTTGGATGAGAATCATTTTTATAATAAATTTTTATTTAAAATTGGTTATTATTTTGTTCATTATGCCAATTATATGTGTGTGTGTTTATATGTATATATATTATTTGATAATTAATTATTTAAAAAATTTATATTCGCACCCCCTAATGTATTTTTTTAGTTCCGTCCCTGGGTGGATACACACAATCCTAGTATCCATTGTTTACTGCTGGGACAAATCTTGTTTTCTTTATATTTTTCAGAAATCTATTATTTACATATCAATAAATCTTAATCATTCAAAATAAATATACTATTATTTATTCATAACTATTTCTTATTATATCATCTCATATTTATAAATACAGTATAATTTATCAATATAATTATATCATTCCAAGTAAGCACAGTTTTAAAGTAAAAAGTGTATTAGATTTAGTCTAAGAATAGGTCTAATTTGCATGTAAGGCCTACCTAAAATTAATAGGCTATTAAACCATTCATTTTTAATGGTTAATGATAATGCCAAAGCAAAGATTGTCTTTGCCAAAACAATCTTGATAAAATTTCAATTATACCCCTTCAATCTTCCAATTACTAAAATGTAGCATTTTATGAACATTAAATCATTCAGTTTCTGTCATCTTGAGAAGAACCCAAGAGCATAATTTTGCAAAGGACTCGCAGTTCATGATTCAAAGAAAATACATGACAGACCCATCATGATTCCGTATTATAATAAAAAATTTAGCAAACTGATTAACACCTTTTGACCAAACTATTATCTGGTATCCCACCAGGTTTTATGATGACTCCTACCATCAACCACACGATTGCAACCGATGATTTTGTAATGGGCCTCCAACAGTAGGCCGCACATCCCTAATTCGTTTCTTACTTTAGGGCGTAGATTATAACAATATATATGAAAGATTTAAAGAAATCTGGGAGATAGATGGACAACAACCTCATTTTTATTCTGGAAATACTTATAAAATTTATTACATTAACACATCTCCTCCTAAGAGGAGACTAACTTGTTTAGCCTTCTCATATAATGAGGCTGGACATGAAACACATATACAAACTAATTAAAACTGAAATTTTACAAAGTAAGAAATTATTATCAAGCTATGAAAGTTGATAAGATTGCAGCGCGGAGACTATAATATTCATTTGTGAGAAAACTATGGAGAATTTATGATGCCATTAGCTTCCTCAATGTATGACCTTATATAGGCATGAATCTGGACTTCAAATGCGGATTCCAAACTCTTGTTGAATGTTAAGTGTGCCCGTGAGTGCGCCTTTATCTCGTGGTCTGGTATCTTTTGTCTAAGTGTGCCAACTTTTCTCGTGAGTTGTCCATTATTTTGTCTGAGTGCGTTTTAATGGTCCACAACTTTTTCCTTTGTCGAGAAATCTTAACATTATTGATTTTTGTGGTCCCCAACCTTTAGGAAAAACGTGGCCTCTTGCCAGCAGGTCTTTTATCTTTTCATGCTTCGTATCGATCAGGCTTTGGCCATAACCCTTTCCAAACTTTGGCTCTTTCTGTTCTGACGCCTGACAAACCCGATCTTTCCATCGGTTGATGTGTGCCATGTTGCATAACTTCCGATAAGTTTCTTTACTTGTCGGAATCTTGTTTTCCCAAAGAATTCTCCTCTTTTTCTCGAAGAGTTCTTCACCAAATCCTGTAGTAGTTCCTGTCATAGAATTCAGCAAGAATGTTCCATTGCTGAATTTTGGAAGAACTTGAATGAAAATTTAACTTTATCCATCTAGGTCAGACAGACCCAAAGTCCCCATGCTCGTCTAGTTGAAGCTTCATTTTCTGTTATTGCTCCAACTAATACTGGTGCATCCTCTGGTAACGCGGTCTTGATATTTTTCAAGGCATTATTGTCTGGTCGTCTGAGCTTGATGAAATGAAAAGCTTCCATGAAGCATTTCTTTGTTGGTTCAGGAGCTGCACTGATAAAATATAACTCCAGTACTTGTCCCCTGGTCAAATGTGGGTTATTCGACCATGTCTCCTGGACAACTTCTCTAATCCATTTGGATAGTTTGGAAATTTTAGAGAAGGCTGGTGCAACAGTATAAACCGAAGCAAGAACTCCGAAATTATACCATTCCTGTACATTGTTTGGATGGCTGTCTGGTTTCATCCAAACCATTGGGTATTTTCCGGAGATATCAACAATTATTTTTCTGGGTTGATACCCCGTCTAGTTATCAATTTCTCCCAAGTTAGTTGGTAATCCTGCATAGGAGAAGAAACTAAATCTTCGTTAACTTGAACCCTAGAAGTGTATGTCTGTGGCCTAAAGTTCAACTCTCCATCTTTTACACCAGAGGTGCTGGGTTGACTTGAAGGTTCAGATTGTGTTGACACATGACCCCCCAACTTTCGCTACACTTGTACATCCTCAAGGAATGCATCATCTGGAGCACCTGTGACAGAGGTATGTGAATCCCTTGCCTCCGGGTTAGATGAGCCCCGTTCTCCAAACACTCCTTTGCATTGTTGGAGATGCGGTCTGGAGATAAGTGTCATTTTTACACTTAGATATATATATATATAGATATAGATATCTAGTAATCGAAGGCTAGAAGTTTTCATGAAAATTATGCAATATTGCGTTGTTAAATAAGTACACGATAGTGACTTGCTGCAATTTGATATTATGTTTAATATAGCTCTAGAGAGTATATTAGATAACTTCGGAGAACTCGTCACCTTATAAATATTTGGATATTCAATCGAGAATTGTAGGGGATTGCATTGGTGAGCCGACGTCTTGATAATCTTCTCTAACAGCATTTTCTCGTTTACTTTTATTGATTTGGTTGGATTAGTAGTTAATTTAGTTGCTTAGTATTTTATTTAATTCATATTCGTAGGCTAAATATAGTTTAAAGCGTCTTATTTTGTACTTACAGTTAGTCCCCGTGGGTTCGACAACCCGTTCTTCATTTACTATACTAAAACTTGACACTGTGCACTTGCGGTTTAATCGCGTTATACTGATATTTATTACTTAAATAAATCATGATCAAGTTTTTGGCCCCGTTGCCAGGGACTTAGTAATATCATACGAGATTCTTTGACTGTAATTTAACCATTGTTTTTATTTTATTATTTTTGAAAAAAAATAATTATATTTATATTTTATTGTTTTGTTTTCTTGCGAGGTACTTGTGATGTTCCATCAACAAGTCTTCACAAGCTTTGCCCAACAACCATCAGAGACATTATATGCAGTGTGTGAGAGATTCAACAATTTGGCAACCACTTTCTGGTATCATAACTTTTCGATCTATACTTTCTGTAATTTTTCTACAATGGATTGGATGCAGAGACACAAAGATGTGTATTTAGTGGAGCTTTGGCAACTGGGAGTCACCTGTTTGATAGAGATGAAGACAGTGTGTTGCACTTATTCAATGATATGCAAGACTTCGACCACCATTGGCATTGGGTGTGATATCCCTGAAATAATCATGTGCATTTTGGCCTTTAATTATTATCATGAGGTTATATGGAGTTATGATTGTATTATGATTGGGAAATGTATAGTTATTCGATGGACATGAACTGGTAATACATTTCAGGGTGCATGTGATGCATGTTGGGGGGATTTATGATTTGTCATGATTTATTTGGGTTGGTTCCCATTAATTTGGAAAGCATGTTAATTGTTGCTATGGTGCATTTTAATTTAGTAAATGCATTAAAATATCATGTAGAGGTATTTAATACATCATGCTAACAACTTGGGCATCATGTTAAATTAAACCCCTACACCCCCAACTTTCCCCTCACTCCTCATTCCCCTTAGGAAAGCTTGTAAGCTTGGATATCTTGCTAGGATTTGAGTTCAAGTGGTAAGGAAACTTTCTTGTTAAGATTTGAGTATGTTTGGATGGGTTTTGATTTTGGGGAAAAGTGGGTTTATTTTGAAGAATGTTGATTATTTGGTTGGATATGGAATTTTTGTTGATTATTGATGTATTTGTGTTGATTATGAAGTATTGGGTTATGTTGAATGGTTGGGGTTGTAGGTTGTATGAGTTTTGTGGGTTGGAGGAGATGAAGTGTTTGTAAATGGCAAAAATCGCGTGTACAGAGCGAGGCGCTCGATCGCCTCGAAGTAGCGACCGATCAGGGCTTTTTGGCGATCGACCGCGAGACACCAAATGTTCAAATTTGTTATTTTGATGGGATTTTTGGTATTGAACTATTATTTGGTTCTAATATCGAGTTGTGCAATTGTGTAGAGCCTTCCCAGGTGGCAACTGTGATATCCCCGAAATAATTTTGTACAATTGAACATTTATTATGTTATATGAGGATTATGGTGTTAATTTATTAGTGTTGAATTATGATATTGGGAAATGCTTAGTCATGTGGTGGTCATGACCTAGTAATGCATTTTAAGGTGCATGTGGTATATGTTGGGGATTCGAGTTATGGCATGATTATTTGGGGTGTGTGTTGGTCATTGTGGTATAGCATGTTTAATTGGAATTAGAAGTGTTTTATTGTAAAAATACTATAAAATATCATGTGAGGATATTTTAATACATCATGCTACATACCGGGACAAAAACATAACCTACCATCCAACCACCCCCTCAACCCATACCCAATTCTGCAGATTTCAGCTGCCCCCATACCCCCACTTCCTTCCTTTCACTCAACCCCCTCACTTGGAAAACCTCTCCCCTTCACCCCCCATTTCGTCCAGCATCCGATAAGCAAGTAGGAGAAGAAGATTTGCAAATTTCATTGCAAGAAATCTTCCAAAAGTTGGAGCAAAAGAGGGTGAGGAACATATCTTGATTTGTTTAAATTTTGGTTGAACTTTGATAATGTGCTGTGTAGAAATGGCATGTGTAGTAGCTTTTTGATGAGATTATTGTTTTGTGTAGCTACATGGTAGTATATTTGTGTATTTTGCATGTTAAGTTGTTGGGTTATAGTGGTTTGTGGTATGTTTTTGAGTAGCCTTGGAAGAGTGCTCGAAAATGGCGATTTCTCGCGATTGCAGACTTCGGCGATCGATCGGCGTGTTCTTCCCGATCGATCGCGAGCACCAGGGTGCGAGGCAGAAGACTTCAGCGATCGATCGCGAGTTTGGCGTGATCGATCGGCGATGCCGCGATCGATCGGCACAACTTCAGCGATCGATCGCGGAAGACAGAATTTTGAATGTTGAGGCAGTAGCATCTCGCGATCGATCGGGGCTTATTGGCGATCGATCGCGAGAAGCCAAATGTTGTGTTTTGATTAATTATTGTAGGATTTTTGGTATTCGGCTATTATTGGCATCTAATATTGTGTTGTACACTTGTGTAGAGCCTTCACAAATAGCCACACAACGCAGGGGATAGAGTCCTGCAACATATCATATTTTGGAAAGGTACGTAGAAGACGTAAGGGCACCCAACGGTAACATGTAATTTATATACGCATTGGGATATGCATTGTAGATGCAAGTGTGTATTGAATTGTGCATGGTAGATGCAAATACATGTTGATCCATACATTATAATTGCATATGTATATGTTGATTGATTGATGCGCATCCCATGAGTCATGGTTATAACCTTGATGATTTTAATGCTTGCCGCTATTTATTTGTTTTGTGCCGCTAAAATGTGAAGCGAGGGGTGGGAGTACCGCATGTCACATTGAAGCGAGGTCATCATATGAAGCGAGGAAAGAATATTTGCCGCTAAAATGTGAAGCGAGGGGTGGGAGCACCGCATGTCCATTGAAGCGAGGTTATTCTATGCCGCTTATATGTGAAGCGAGGGGCATTAAAATACATTGTGATAACGGACTAGGGATTGGTTTGAGGATTTGAGGAATTGAAATATGTCATGACATTTGTTTAAAACCATAATATCATTCATTGATTCGATTATGAGTTATGGTACAGGGACAACCAAAAGGGGGCATTTTAAATGCATTGGAATACAGGAAGTATTTTGTATTTATGGTTTACACATTTACGCTTTTATTCATATCGTGTTGAATATGAATTATTATGTGCTCATGTGTTGGGGGTTGTCCTTGTAGGTGCATTTGGCATGGAGAAGCAGGGTCGAGGTTGATGCGTGAGCTGTAAGGAGTGCTTCAGAGATAGCAGAACATGATCTCCCTTTTTGTATAGTTTCTACATAGAGTAGAGTAAAACTATAGTTTCACACTCTTTTGATAGGAATGTAACTAATTCCTTTTTGAAATTTTTGGTACTGTAACCCTTAAGCTCAGGGCATCAACACGGTCTATTACTCTGATTTATGCATGATTAGTTCTCTTAATTGCACCTTATAACGTTGTTAGATAACGGGGTCTCACATTTAGTGGTATCAGAGCCAGGTTAGAGAACCAGGGAATGGTGAATGGTAGCCTTTAGAAACAAGTTGGTTAGGTATTCATTGGTGGGCATGTTTATGCATGTAGTGCATACTTTGCGTATAATTTGTTATACTAACATGCTTATGAATATTATTACTCTTTTTATCTAACGGCTTATATTATGAACTGCTTTTGGTATTGTTGTTAACCCCTGTGTTACAGGATGTCGGCTGTTAATCTGGAGAACCTCAATGAAGAGGTGGGAGATGTAGGCAGTATCAATGCCAGTATTGCTCAGACGAATCCTCTGCCGCCACCTGCTGTAGGCGTAGAGCCTAGTGCACAGATACTGCTACCAGGGGAACTTAGTTTGACCAAGTTCTTGAGCTACCATCCACCGCTCTTTGAGGGAACTGAGTCAGGGGAAGAAGCAGAGGAGTGGTTAGAACGACTTGAGCAGATATTTGTATCAGCGCCCTTTGCAAGGACTGCCTGGCTGAGGTTGGCAGAGTTTCAGTTAGCAAAGAAGTCTTCCATGTGGTGGAAGACAACAGTTATGGAAATGAGGGCTCAGGGCATGTTGGTGGACTGGACTGTGTTTAGAACCCGATTCCTTAATCGGTACTTCTCTGCAGCTGCCAGACAATTGAAGGAGGACGAGTTCACTAATTTGAAACAGGGTAGCATGACTGTGTCAGATTATGCCATGCAGTATTCTTCACTGCTGAGGTATGTGCCTCACATCGCTATAAATGGTCACGCCAAGATGAGGCATTTCCTAAAGGGTCTGAGACCAGAGCTTTTTGACCGGGTTGTTTCCAACAACCACAGCTCATTTGATGATGCTCTGACTAGAGCGGAGCTGGCAGAGATTGGAGTGAGTGTGTACAAGGAACCTATACCACCACAGAGACCAGCTGCAGACAGTCTGAAGCCACGAGGGGACCAGTTTTAGCCTCGTGGGGCTTCTTCATCTTCTCGATTTAGTGGGAAGAGGTTTCAGAATCAGAGGCAAGGAAATAGGAGGAATAATGTGCCAAATATTCAAGGACCATCGCAAGGAAATAGGACAGGAAAAAGCAAGTGTAACAACTGTGGAGGACCGCACTTGCCACGTGATTGTCCAGCCTGTTACAGTTGTGGCAAGATGGGCCACATCGCTCGGTATTGCCCCGGTCAGGGAAGACAGACGGACTTTGGACCGAGTAGGCCGAGATTTGATGCCGGGACAGTACCTCAGAGATAGCAGATTGTGCCCCGACCACTGGGAGGTCCGGCGGTGGGACCACCGCAGGGTCAAGTGTACGCACTGACTCGAGAGTAGGCAGAGGCAGCCCCAGAGGAGGTGATTGCTGGTACGTGCCATTTATTTACGTACCCTGCCTTTATTTTGATAGATACAGGTGCTTCCCACTCTTTCATATCTTCTGCCTTTGTTGAGAGACACCATATGTGCCCGTCTCCGTTGCCCACGCCTCTCATGGTCTCGACACCCACCGGAAGGCATGTGATTGCGGATCGACTGCTATCTGACTGCCTCATTTATTTTGAAGGCAATGATTTGAGGGCTGATATGATTTTGCTGGATATGTCAGACTTTGATTGTATTGTGGGCATTGATGTGCTGAATAGATATCAGGCCGTGGTTGATTGCCGTCAGAGGATGGTACGCTTCCAATCCGATCAGGGATTGCAGTGGATCTTCTATGGGGACGGTTCCCGTCCGAATATTCCGTTGATTTCAGCAGTTAAGATGACACGGTTGTTGGAACGGGGTCACACTATCTTATTTATGCCGTGGACGTATCGGAGAAAAAGGAAGAGTTAAGGATTGAGGATACACCGGTAGTCGCGGAATTTACCGATGTGTTTCCGGATGAAATTCCAGGATTCCCTCCGATCAGAGATGTTGAGTTTGGGATTGAGTTACTACTAGGGACATCTGTTATTTCTCGTGCTCCTTATAGGATGGCACCGGCGGAACCGAGGGAGCTGAAAGTACAATTACAGGAACTTCTCGACAAGGGATACATACGTCCTAGTGTATCGCCTTGGGGTGCGCCAGTCCTGTTTGTAAATAGTTCGATGCGCTTGTGCATCGATTACCGTCAGTTGAATAAGGTGACGATTCAAAATAAGTACCATCTTCCGTGGATTGATGACCTATTTGATCAGCTTCAGGGCACAGAACTGTATTCCAAGATTGACTTGAGGTCAGGATACCATCAGATACGGGTTAGAGCTATGACATTCAAAAGACAGCGTTTCGGACTCGATATGGGCACTATGAGTTCTTAGTTATGCCGTTCGGTGTGACGAATGCCCCGGCTTTCTTTATGAGCCTGATGAACAGAGTGTTTCAGAAGTATCTTGATTAGTTCGTGATCGTATTTATTGACGACATTCTTGTCTATTCGAGAAGTAAGGAGGAGCATGCCAATCAGTTGAGGACGGTGCTTCAGCTCCTCAGAGATCATCAGTTGTACGCCAAAGTCAGCAAGTGTGAGTTCTGGCTGAACAGCGTAGCATTTCTGGGTCATATTATCTCTAGAGATGGGATATCAGTAGACCCCAGGAAAGTAGAGGCAGTAATGGATTGGTCTACGCCTACTTCAGTACCCGAGATTCGGAGTTTTCTTGGTTTGGCCGGGTATTATCGACGCTTCGTCGAAGGGTTTTCTAAGATTGCCAAACAACTGACGCAGCTAACTCAAAAGGGAGTCCATTCTTTTGGTCGGAAGCTTGTGAGCAGAGCTTTCATGAGTTGAAGCACAGATTGACTTCGGCACCAGTATTGATGATTCCTAGGGTGAACAAGCGGTTCGTTCTCTATACTGATGCATCCCTTCAGGGTTTAGGATGCGTGCTGATGCAGGATAAGCATGTAGTGGCTTACGCGTCAAGGCAGTTGAAACCGCATGAGACGAGGTATCCAGTCCATGACTTGGAGTTAGCGGCTATAGTGTTTGCTTTGAAGATATGGCGACACTACTTATATGGTACATCATTTACCATCTACACCAATCACAAGAGCCTGAAGTTCTTGTTTACGTAGGCTGAGCTGAATATGAGACAAAGAAGATAGATGGACCTACTGAAAGACTATGATTGTGAAATCGAGTACCATCCGGGTAGAGCAAACTTGACAGCCGACGCTTTGAGTCAGAAAGTGAAGAACACAGCAGAGGATGTCATGTGTTTGTCAGCTATGATGGCTTCCTACTGTCAGTTGGGTTTTGATTATGACGTGTCTGCTTCACCGATACGTGTATCAACTTTATTAGCTGAGCTGGACATTTATGATCACATCCGGAAGGCTCAGGGAGCAGACGAAGAGGTCCAGAGATGGTTATCAGTGGTTCGTCTGGGTCAGTCATCGAGGTTCAGGATGGCTGAGGACGGTTCTTTGAGGCTTGGTGACCGATGGGTGGTTCCGAATACGCCGGAGTTGCGTAAGGGGATCTTACAGCGAGCTCATAGCAGCATGATGACTATCCACCCGGGTGGGAGAAAGATGTACAAGGATTTATGTGACTAGTTTTGGTGGAAACGAATGAAACGAGATGTTACTACATTCGTTAAGAGATGTTTGATTTGTCAGCAGGTGAAGGCTGAGAGGCAGAGGCCTGGTGGTGAGCTTAGGAGCTTAGAGATACCTGAATGGAAGTGAGAACACGTATCCATGGACTTTGTGACCCACTTGCCAAGGACCGGGTTTTGATGCTATCTGGGTGATTGTAGACAGATTGACTAAAGTGGCTCACTTCATTCAATACAGTATGACCTTTACCTATTTGAGGATGGCACAGTTATATGTTCGAGATGTGGTGAGACTGCACGAGATCCCTATTTTGATTGTGTCTGATCGAGATCCGTGGTTTACATCTCACTTCTGGGAAGGTCTTCAATCAGCTCTGGGTACAGAATTGAGGTTGAACAAAGCATACCATCCTCAAACGGATGGCCATACCGAATGTACTATCCAAACGCTCGAGGACATGTTGAGGGCATGTGTGTTGGAGTTTGATGCTTCTTGGCAGGATTCAGTAGCCTTGGTAGAATTTTCTTATAACAATAGCTATCAGGCAAGCATACAGATGGCTCCTTTTGAGGCTCTCTACGGTAGACGTTGTAGGTCACCGTTATGTTGGGACGACGTGGATCGCAAATCAGTCGGAGGACCAGATTTGATCCGGGAAATGGAAGAGAAGATAAAAGTGATAAGGCAGAAAATGAAAGCAGCCCAGGACAGGCAGGCAGCGTATGCTAATCAGCGGCGTCGGCCGTTAGAGTTTCAATTGGGCGACAGGGTCTTTTTGAAGATCTCACCTTTCAGAGGTGTAGTGCGATTTGGAATGCGGGGGAAATTGTCTCCGAGATATGTTGGACCGTACGAGATCTTACAGCGTATTTGTACTTTGCCATACCGACTGGCTTTACCACCCTCTCTGTCTGGTATCCATGATGTGTTCCACGTATCTATGTTGCGGAAGTACGAGCCAGATCCTTCTCATGTGTTGCAACCTTCTGAGGTTCAGATAGAGTCTGATATATCCTATGTAGAGCGGCCTATTAGAATCCTGGACCGTGCAGATCGCAGACTTCGGAACAAGGTGATACCTATGGTCAAAGTTCAGTGGGATCGTAGTGGTGTCGAGGAGGCCACGTGGGAGACGGAGCGACACATGGTGCAGCACTATCCAGAACAGTTTTCTGGTATGTGATTTATGTTTTGTTTCGTTTGGTAAGTGCATGCTGATTTCGAGGACAGAATCTTTTAAGTAGGGGAGTATTGTGATATCCCCGAAATAATTTTGTACAATTGAACATTTATTATGTTATATGAGGATTATGGTGTTAATTTATTAGTGTTGAATTATGATATTGGGAAATGCTTAGTCATGTGGTGGTCATGACCTAGTAATGCATTTTAGGGTGCATGTGGTATATGTTGGGGATTCGAGTTATGGCATGATTATTTGGGGTGTGTGTTGGTCATTGTGGTATAGCATGTTTAATTGGAATTAGAAGTGTTTTATTGTAAAAATACTATAAAATATCATGTGAGGATATTTTAATACATCATGCTAAATACCGGGACAAAAACATAACCCACCATCCAACCACCCCCTCAACCCATACCCAATTCTGCAGATTTCAGCTGCCCCCATACCCCCAATTGCCTTCCTTTCACTCAACCCCCTCACTTGGAAAACCTCTCCCCTTCACCCCCCATTTCGTCCAGCATCTGATAAGCAAGTAGGAGAAGAAGATTTGCAAATTTCATTGCAAGAAATCTTCCAAAAGTTGGAGCAAAAGAGGGTGAGGAACCATATCTTGATTTGTTTAAATTTTGGTTGAGCTTTGATAATGTGCTGTGTAGAAATGGCATGTGTAGTAGCTTTTTGATGATTATTGTTTTGTATAGCTACATGGTAGTATATTGGTGTATTTTGCATGTTAAGTTGTTGGGTTATAGTTGTTTGTGGTATGTTTTTGAGTAGCCTTGGAAGAGTGATCGAAAATGGCGATTTCTCGCGATTGCAGGCTTCAGCGATCGATCGGCGCGTTCTTCCCGATGGCGCGATCGATCGGCGATGCCGCGATCTATCGTGCACAACTTCAGCGATCGATCGCGGAAGACAGAATTTTGAATGTTGAGGCAGTAGCATCTTGCGATCGATCAGGGCTTATTGGCGATCGATCGCGAGAAGCCAAATGTTGTGTTTTGATTAATTATTGTAGGATTTTTGGTATTGGGCTATTATTGACATCTAATATTGTGTTGTACACTTGTGTAGAGCTGTGGGGTCCTCGTTACTTAATTCATTATGTATCATGTTAACATACATATGTGAGTTTGAATTAAGTAATAACATGCACTGATTAAGAGTATCATACTAGTTAAGTTGTTACAGATGTACCAAAAAACTAGTACAAAAACCAACTAACTTTTTAAACATATACATTACATGGAAAATTAACAACCTAAGCCAGTACAACTCCTATGCAGTGGTTCACCTCGCAGCGGAATAAGACTCACGATTCCCACGTCTATGAAATCCTACAGAAACATTCACAAAAAGTGAGTATAGATAAACAACTATCTCAGTGCGATATCAAAATACAATATCAATAACAATGATAAAGCACAATACATCATCTAATGTGAATGTTCTGTATCATGCATCCACAAATGCACCATGTCATGACATGTCTCAACAAGTACCCTATTATCACGAGACTAAAATGATATGCCTATTCAGCTCAATATGTCAGTGGAACCACCTCACATCTTCATATTAGCAGCACATATCATAGTACCGTCCTCAAATGATAATAACCAGAGCATATACCCAAAAACCGGCGTATATCTCTATATAGCATAACCGAGCATATACCCAAACCAGGCGTATATCTCTCTGTCACATAACCGAGCATATACCCAAACCAGGCGTATATCTCTATGTAACATAACCAAGCATATACCCAATACCAGGCGTATATCTCAAATACATAACCGAGCATATACCCAAACCAGGCGTATATCTCACATACATATGATATCCATGAATGTACAGGCATATGATACTACCAATCATATGATACTAACATAACAAAATTCATATGATATCAATCTTATAACATCATCACACAATATCTATACTCCGTACGTTAACACGTACCTGTACTGCGACACAAACGAGATAAATTAGGCGTCACTGGCTAAGTGCCTCGTTGTCCCGTCCCATGAGATGATGCTACAACAATGCCAACTATATCATGTTATCATAGGCATTAAAATCAAATTCTACAAAAATATAACATTTTTCAACATTCTGGCTCTGGCGATCGATCGCTATTTCTCACCGATCGATCGCCATACTGTTCTGCCCCCTCGTGATCGATCGCCATACCTCGCGATCGATTGCCAAAGTGTTCTGTTGCTCGCGATCGATCGCCACATTTTCACCGATCGATCGCTACATGTATAAACCGCCTTATATTTTGCCCTGTCTCGGCGATCGATCGCCACAAAGCTTGCGATCGATCGCCGATGTCCAGAAAGTTCAGAACATGGCGATTTTGAGCTTATCTTCCTAGCTCTTCTCCTACAACTCGAAATTTAACATTTAAATAAGTTTCATGCATTCTCTAATACTATAACAACATGTTTCCCCCATCTTACAATCCAATTACTAGCATATAAACATGTCATGATTCTTCACATGAACATTTGATATGTTACTTCTCATACATCAACACCAATAACATAAATCAAGTATAAAACCATGAATTTCTTACCAAGATGGTACAATTTCACTTAACACACCCTCCTAGCTCAATTTACAAGTGAAGCCCAAGCTCAAACCAACAAGAACTTGAAAGAGATGGAGAGGAGCTTGTGTAGTGTTTTAGTAGGTGTAAAATGAGAACTATGTGATTCTCCTCCCTAAATCACCTTGATATAAGGTCATTAGTTCCCTAAATCATTTGTTATCATATCATTTGGTCATTTGGAGTTAATGACATGTTAAGTAACATGTACATGAAATGAAATTCAAATTCAAATGCAACTCCAATTCAAATTAAATTCATATGCATAATCAAATGCCTACTAGTTCATGTTTGCTTGATATGTTATTATTCAATTCATGATACACCATGTTTTATTCCTTGTCATATAGCATGTATTCTTTCATTCTTGGTTCCACCCGAACCCCCATTATCATACTGTCAATTGATATAATTACACCATAATCATATCACACGTGTATAAAACAAATCGAGGCATTACAAGAGCCTTCACAGATAGCCACACAACGCAGGGGATAGAGTCCTGCTACATATCATATTTTGGAAAGGTACGTAGAAGACGTACGGGCACCCAACGGTAACATCTAATTTATATACGCATTGGGATATGCATTGTAGATGCAAGTGTGTATTGAATTGTGCATGGTAGATGCAAATACATGTTGATCCATACATTATAATTGCATATGTATATGTTGATTGATTGATGCGCATCCCATGAGTCATGGTTATCACCTTGATGATTTTAATGCTTGCCGCTGTTTATTTGTTTTGTGCCGCTAAAATGTGAAGTGAGGAGTGGGAGTACCGCATGTCACATTGAAGCGAGGTCATCATATGAAGCGATGAAAGAATATTTGCCACTAAAATGTGAAGCGAGGGGTGGGAGTACCGCATGTCCATTGAAGCGAGGTTATTCTATGCCGCTTATATGTGAAGCGAGGGGCATTAAAATACATTGTGATAAACGGACTAGGGATTGGTTTGAGGATTTGAGGAATTGAAATATGTCATGACATTTGTTTAAAACCATAATATCATTCATTGATTCGATTATGAGTTATGGTACAGGGACAACCAAAAGGGGACTTTTTAAATGCATTGGAATACAGGAAGTATTTTGTATTTATGGTTTACGCATTTACGCTTTTATTCATATCGTGTTGAATATGAATTGTTATGTGCTCATGTGTTGGGGGTTGTCCTTGTAGGTGCATTTGGCATGGAGAACCAGGGTCGGGGTTGATGCGTGAGCTGTAAGGAGTGCTTCAGGGATAGCAGAACAGGATCTCCCTTTTTGTATAGTTTCTACATAGAGTAGAGTAAAACTATAGTTTCACACTCTTTTGATAGGAATGTAACTAATTCCCTTTTGAAATTTTTGGTACTGTAACTCTTAAGCTCAGGGCATCAACACGGTCTATTATGCATGATTAGTTCTCTTAGTTGCACCTTATAGATAACGGGGTCTCACAGCAACAGAACACAGGGGATAAAGTCCTACGACATCCCATATTTGGAAAGGTACGTAGAGAGACTTACGGGCACCAAACGCTAACATGTATTTTGTATACATATCGGGTTATGCATTGTGGTTGCATATATGTATTGGATGCTTGGTGCATAGCATGTATAGTCGTTGTTATACTCGAGTGATGATTTTAATGCTTTGCCGCCGTCATTTGAAGCGATGAGAGAATTCTTTCCTCTGTCATATCGTCTCGAGGAAAGAATATTTGCCGCAAATATGTTGAAGCGATGGTAAATACCGCTGATGTGACTAGAAATAGACACATCTTTAGCACTTAATTGTCTACGATTTGGTAGGTTTTGATGGATAATTTGATACGTATGCTACCTAATCGTATGTTTGTGTAATTATAGGTACAATCGAAGAAAACGAGCTAAAAATGATGTGTCAAGACCAAGAAAAGACATGGACATGACAAGGACTCAAAGTTGATCAAGAAAAGGGCAAAACCGTAATTTTGGAGGAGGCGATCGACCTCATGGAAGAGGCAATCGATCGCCTATGGACAGAAACTTGAGCAACAAAATCAACGAAGCAGCGATCGATCGCCACTTTATAGCGATCGATCGCCTGAGGCTACTGGAGGGAAGCGATCGATCGCCACTTTATAGCGATCGATCGCCTCAAGCTTTTTACTGAAAAAATTAAACGAAGCGATCGATCGCCATAAAAGGGGATATCGATCGCCGCAGAGTCCGAGAATTTGGAAATTAAGTCTCTTACCAGGTTTAAAAGATTGTAACCTAATTATTAGCCTGCAAGACCCCATAACTCGATTTTTACACCTCCTCTTAGATAGATTTTCAAGATTTAGAATAGAGTTAGGTTTTTAGAAGATTTTTCTTTGGAGTTTTATCAAGAACAACGCGAAGAACGGAACCGGAATCGACAACCAGAATCATGATTCGTCTTAGTAATTTCTTTCCCTTTGTTTATCTAATGTTTTCAAACCAGATTTTATTATTTTTAGATTCAATTATGCTAGGCTAAACTCTTAGATTCTTGGTTTAAGGGATACTTGCTTTTGGATTTGAATCTCTTGTGAGAATTTTGGTTTGTTTATAGAATTTAATTTCGATTTCAATTCTGTTTCTTGGTTTCGATTTCCATGATTATTGTGTTTGTTTATTAGTTTGATCACCTAGTATTCATATGCATAATCGATAGCTAATTAAGAAGCAACTAAGATTAATAATTACCGGCTGTAGGTGTTATTGAATTCTTAGGAGAAACGATTGGGTAATCCATAGTTAACGGCTGTAGTTTCTATTGATTAGATTTATCGAACTCACTAGTTTTGAAATCTATCATTGATTTAATCATTAACGGCTGTAGTTTTGATTAGAGATTTGATAAGGGTCGGATTGAATGCTGGTTTCTCTTTGACTACGATTAAGGCGGGTAGAATTCAATTTCCAATCGATGAATAATTGAAAGAATTCGTATTTTAGTGATTTGATGATCAAGAGAGAATTTTCCAAAAGTAACGAAAACCAAGAATCGCTTCACTCTCATAAGTTTTAATCGTTTTAGTTAATCTTGTTAATTAGTTTAATTCTTAAATTTGTTTAATAGTAATCACTCAACTCAAAATCCCCTTTTTACTATTCATTTTTAAATTGACACGAAAAAATACTACCTTCCCTGTGGGATCGATCCCTACTCTCGCTACTACGTACTTTTGCTATTAACTTGAGAAGGGTTAATTTGGGCGTACGCGATAAACGCTACCAAAATGTTGGCGCTGTCACATTACAGCGAGGTTATTTGATGCCGCTGATATGTCGAAGCGAGGGGAATTAGTGCCGCGGTCATGACTAGCGATGTGCATTAAAATACACTGTTATAACAAGACTATGATTGGTGATTAGCATGTGTGGGTTGGATATATGTCATGACATTTGTGGAACCGTAATATACTCCATTGATTATGAGTTATGGTACAGGGACAACCAAAGGAAGCGTTTTAAATGCATTGGAATACAGGAAGTGCTTTGTATTTACGGTTTATGCATTTACTCATTATAATCATATTGTGGTGAATATGGATTATTATATGCTCATGGTTTGGGGTTGTTCCTGTAGGTGCATTTTGGCATGGAGGGCTAAGGCCAGGGTTGATGCAGTGAGCAGTGTGAGGAGTGCTATCGGTATAGATGAACATGAATTCTTTTGTATAGTTTCTAAGCAGGGTAGAGTAAATCTATAGCTTTACATTCATTTTGTGGGAATGTAATTAATTCCTTTTTGGGAAGTTTTATTTTGGCACTGTAATCCTTAAGCTCAAGGCATCAACATGAACTCTTATACTCCGATGAATGCATGTTTAGCTCTCTTAATGCACTAAATTCACACTTAAGGTAGCGAGACCTTACATTAGTGGTATCAGAGCAGTGGTTAGAGAACCAAGGATGAACGAAGGGTAGACTTAGTGAACGAGTTGGATAAGTGTTCACTTATGAGCATGTTTATGCATGTGGTGCATATTTGAGTATATATTTGTTATACTAACATGCCTATTGTTATTCATGTTGACTAACAGTGTATACATGAATTATTTCTAGTATTGTTGTTAACCCCTGTATTATAGCATGGCAGCCAGAAATTCTGAGCATCCCAATGAGGAGGTGGGTGATGTAGGGAGTGTGAATGCTGGTATCGCACAGACTAATCCCCTACCGCCACCGGCTATGGGCGTGGAACCGATAGCACATCTGTTATTACCAGGGGAGCTAAGTCTGACACAGTTTTTGACTTTCCATCCACCCCGCTTTGAGGGAACTGAGACAGGGGAAGAAGTAGAGGAATGGCTAGAGATGATTGAACAGATCTTCGTGTCGGCACTGTGTGCCAACACCGCTTGGTTGAGGTTGGCGGAGTTCCAACTGGCTAAGGAATCTTCCATGTGGTGGAAGACAACAGTTATGGAGATGAGAGCGCAGGTTATATTAGTGGACTGGAGCTTATTCAGGACCCGATTTATAAACCGGTACTTTTCAACGGCTGCTAGGCAGATGAAGGAGGATGAGTTCACTGAATGAAGCAAGGCAACCTGATAGTTTCCGACTATGCCTTGCAGTATTCATCACTCTTGAGTTATGTCCCTCATATTGCTATCAATGGACATGCCAAGATGAGGCACTTCTTAAAGGGATTGAGGCCAGAGCTGTTTGATAGGGTCATTTCCAATAACCCTAGCGCATTTGATGATGCTCTGACTAGAGCGGAACTAGCAGAAATTGGGGTGAGTGCTTACAAGGATATTGTACCCCCTCATGTACCATCTTAGAGGCCAATTTCTAACAGTTTGAGGCCACGAGGGGAGCAGTATAAGCCTCGTGGAACTTCTTCATCTTCCTGATTTAGTGGGAAGCGGTCTAATAACTGAAGACCGGGAGATCGAAGGAGTAATGCACCGACCAACCGGGGACCATCACAAGTTAGTAGGACGGGGAAACAAGATGCGATAATTGTGGAGGACCACACTTGGCTCGTGACTGCTCGGCTTGTTATAGTTGTGGCAAGGTGGGCCACATTGCTCGACATTGTGATGCCCGGGGATTAATGGTGCTAATCTCGGTGTAGTAATAATCCTTAATGGTTTTAATTGTGGATTAATTGCGGTTTTGGGACTCCCGGAGATTTTAAATCCTGTTTTTGGAGTCGTTGGATCGAAAGGTTGAGATTGTATTCTCACCGTGGTGAAAAACCTTGGAATTGGATTTTTGGTGGGATCTGGGGTCCGGAGTACTTTGTGCTGGGGCTGGTAATGGAAATAGAGATTGAGAAGTAATTATTGAAAACAAATGATTTTTAATGAGTCATGATGTATTTGTGGAGGACTTTGAATTTTCTGACTTGGTACTATATATATGCCAAGAGGGCTCGGTGTGTAACCATTTTCCCCCTCCTCCCTCTCTCTCATCTTCCACGCCTCTTCCCCCATTCCCCCAAACCCTCATTTTCTCCTCCCATGGAAGAATCGAGCAAGGCTCGATCTCGGAGCCGGATTTCTCGAAGATAATCAGGTATTAATCTTCCCCTCATCCTTATCTTCGATTTGATAGTAGTATGGTGGATTTTGGTTAAGAATTATGTTGGGTTTGGAAATTGGGGATTTTTGGTAAAAATCCAAAGTTATGTTTTTAGTGTTTTTATGGGTTTTAATGGAGTTTATGAAGTGTTGTGGTTGTTGGTAATTGTTGGTATGAGTTTGGGGAAGGATTTGAGGTGCTAAAATGGTGATTTTAAAGTTTTAGGGTTCTACCGATCTATCGGTAGGAGTTACCGATCGATCGGTCGAATGCCGTAGCCAAAGATGAGAAATCTGGGTTCTATCGATCGATCGGTAGGGATGAACAGTAAATTTTTTTTAAAAAAATTCTCCTTAAATTTTTAGGAGATTGGATGGGTACATTGATGATGTATTTGAGAGTTTGATTCATGCTTGGGTATGTGTTGTGTGCTCATAAATAATTGTGAGTTATTTTCGTGTGTTAGCACATAATTAATCGGGTCACGGGACTAAGGCAAGGTTTTATTCAGACTACGAAATTATAAGGTACGTATAAAGTACGAGCATAGCCTGTTATAATATTGCAATTGTGGAATGCATGGTATGTGTTACTTGCAATAGATGGATAGTGAAATGCATGGTATATGGTACTTGCTATAAATGGATAGTGAAATGCATGGTATATGGTAATTGCGATAAATGGACATACATTGGGAATCATATGGCGCCGCTTTTGAGCGAGCAAAGATGGGGATGTTGTCGCCATTGAACGACCATCGGTTATAACACCGTTATTGTTGAGCGTGCGTGGGGTTAAAATGCCGCTATTGTAGAGCGTGCTATGAAATGGAACTATGGAATCAATGGCTAGATATATGTGATATCTATGGTACTCTATTTGACGACTTATCCATATTTGATTGTGAACTGGTATAGTATGATTGGTTTTAGTTGATCAACTGGCTTTTGAGAATTTAATGGTTTGGTTATTTTGAGAACATGGACAATACAGAGGATCCCGGATGAGGATGATACCATCCAGGGAGTATCATTTAAATTCATAGCATTTACATTCTGTAAATTATGAACTGCAATATTATGATTATTAGATTGGTGGTATTGGTATGCTCACCCCTTGTGGGGACTGTCTCTGTTGGGACAGGTGATACAGGTGCAGCATTGGCTTTGGAGTTGAGCTCGGACTGTTGATTTGAGGTACTTACAGGATTGAGGTACCAGAGCTGGTTGAATAAGTATGTAGACCCAGAGTTGAGATCGAGCGGTGCATGGGCGGTGCTTCCCGGATCGAAGTACCAATAACCGCCTTCGGTAGAGTATCTTATACATTAGATACACGTTTATTCATTGGGTGCTCTCATGTGAGTACGTTTTTACGTGTATATAGAATGTATAAATGGGCAAGGACTTTCTCTCTTCATTTATTGTTTGCAAGCGATTAGATACGGAATTGCTAAATGAACTGAGAGCATGTTAGTGTATTATAAGGGTGCATGCTATGTAAGTGATCTTGGTTGGTGAATTTGAATATTATGTGGATCAAATGCAAGAAATTTTCTGGACAGTATATGATGTTATACTTGCAAATGGCTTTTCCCCCATGATAATATGATTGTACGCACTAATTGCATGGGTTAATATACTAATAAAGGGTTAAGGGCACGGGGTCCTTACATTAGTGGTATCAGAGCAGTGGTTTGCTCTTTGGGGTTGTTGAGGGCCTAGGAACATGTTAATGGGAATGAGAAGCACATACTTATGCATGATGATAGTTAGTGTTGGGTTGCACAACTATATTGCTTATGTGCGTTTATGATATGTGTTCATAATTGGAATATGTTGTTGCTAACCATGGTGGTTGCAGGGTCATACGAGACATGGTTATGCATTACGGTTGCATATATATGGGAGTGATGATTTTAATGCTTTGCCGCTAAATGTTGAAGCGATGGTAAAATTCCGCATGTCACATTTGAAGCGAGGTGCATTAAAATACACTCATGGTGATGTTTATTGGGATACGGATTATGCATTACGGTTGCATGCATGGCGTAGCGATGTGCATACTTGCCGCTGTCATATTATAGCGATGAAGAATATTTGCCGCAAATATGTCGAGCGAAGGATAATTCCACTGTCATATTACTATTGCGTGGGATATTATGCCGCTAATATGTCGAAGCGAGGGGTATTTCCGCTGTCATGATAAAACGAGGAGTAGTGGCGCCGCTGTCATACCATCGCGATGAAGAATACTTGCCGCTTAAGCGAGGGATATTATACCGCTAATATGGCGTAGCGATGAGCTTTCCACTGTCATATGATAGCGATGGAGGATATTTGCCGCTTAAGCGAGGGATATTATGCCGCTGGTATGTCGAAGCAAAGTAGCGAAGAGGGATATTTGCCGCTGTATACCGAGGGATATCATGACGCTATTCTATTGGCGATGGTTTATGCCGCCGAGTATTCATAGCGATGGTTCATTCCGCTATTCTATTGTCGATGGTTTATGCCGCCGGGTATTCATAGCGATGGTTCATTCCGCTATTCTATTGGCGGTGGTTTATGCCGCCGGGTATTCATAGCGATGGTTCATTCCGCTATTCTATTGGTTTATGCCGCCTGGTATTCATAACGATGGTTCATTCCGCTATTCTATTGGCGATGGTTTATGCCACCGGGTATTCATAGCGATGGTACATTCCGCTACATCTATTGGTGATGGTTCATGCCGCCGGGAATTATATAGCGACGGGTCATTATGCTATTCTATTGGCGATAGTTTATGCGGCCGGGTATTTATAGCGATGGTACATTCCGCTACATCTATTGGCGATGGTTCATGCCGTCGGGTATTATATAGCGATGGGTCATTCCGCTACATCTATGGCGATGGTTCATACCGCCGGATATCTATAGCGATGTTTTATGCCACTGACTCTATGGCAAGGGATCATGCCACTGATTCTATAGCGATGGGTTATACTGCTATGTACGTAGCACTGGATTACGCCACCTACGAGCGATGGGTGCTGCTTGCGTACCACTGGTGGACGATGGATACAGGTATGCCGCTATCTTGTTAGCAATGAGGTATGATGTATTACTGTTTTATTAGCATTATTGTGGATGTCATGCGTTGTTATACATATACCGTCACGTGTTTGACGATGAGATTATGGATGTCGTGTATCGACACATACCGTCACGTGTTTGACTGTGAGATCGTGAATGTCAGGTGTTGACATGTACCGTCACGAGTTGACGATGTTATTTTTGATGTCATATGTTGGTATATACCGTCACAGGATGACGATGACATAGCGGATGTTCTATGTATACGTGTAGCGTCGTTTTGATGAATAATACGTCTGGGCGTGTGTGTTTAGTCGTATGGTTTCAGTGCCGATGGTGAGCACAAGGTGATGTCTACGTCACTGGTTGACGAGACTATTACGACGAGTAGGTTTGCTCGATGGATTATTGTATTGTACCGGTGAGTGTAACAGATCATGTAATAGAGGTAAATATTTTCGAGTAGTGATACCTTTGGGTATACTCGCTGGAATGGCTAAGGCCAAGTGATTGGTGGTAAGAGTAGTCATTGAGGAAACTATTCGCTTGTCGTTGTGATGTGTGGTAGACATGGTCACACCCACCCCGAGGGTGTGGAATAAGTCCTAATGGATTAGGATTGCATCGTGGTTGAGCAAGGACACCGGGATGTCCATTATGCTTTGGTGTTTTAGAGAAATATTGGGTGATGACCCACTACTCTAATGGTTTGTACGGTATGGCATACCGGGATGGAGCATATGGCATGTTGGAAGGCTTCATATAAGCCTATGGAGGCAGCGCTTTGCTAGCCAGATATCATGGCAGTGATATAGTGTGCTTGTTGGAGCCATTATACTGCACGTTGGGACCGAGTTTGGCTAATCGTACGGTGATACGATGAGGGTTTATGGTAGACTCTTGTATTCTCTATGTGGCATGATGATTGAGGCAGGGAATACCTCACGGGGACGTTTATACGTCAAATGTTAAGGGACTTGTTCTGGGACAACTCAATTCTATTGGGAGTACCAACGTGGGTGTCGACAAGTCGTTGTTAGCTCTGGTTGAACATCTTTGCATGCAAAATGCAACGGGAGTCACAATTGGAATCGTGGGATATAGTTAGTGGGGTAACATTACTATATTGATTTTATCTCTTGTAGAGATTTGGATTGTACTGTCATGGAGACAGCTGGTATCGATCGTGGGCTGATTGTGAATCAGCCATGGTACACATTACTGGTGTTGGGCTAAGTAATGGCTTTTATTTCTGAGAGACGTACGAGGAGACGTCTCCGGGGAAATGCTCGAGATTGTGTAGTATTATGGTATTAGTACAGAGCATTGTTAGAATGAGTATACGTTGTGTATACAGATTTCGTTTTGATAATAGTGGCATGGATGCACTATACTGGACCAGTTGTAATTTATTGGTTCTGGGATATGTTTTGATATAAATATATCCAGGTTTTCCGAACGGCAGTTCGAGGTTGGAGGGTCATGAGTTCATGACATTTTCCTTGTGAGGAAGGCGGTATTGATATACCTACCGATTGGGAATCTATGGGAGATTCAATGAGTCGGGTTGTGTGGTGTTGATGTTGGAATCACACCATTGGTTGTTGGTCTGTCAATCATTTATTCTCCGCGAGGTGAGAATAGCTTGGGATTGACAGTTGGTTATGGGACTTTGGGTATGATTGGTGATACCTGAGTCGATCGCATTAAGTATGCATGTTGTATTGGTACTTAGGCATGTGTACCAGTGTGTGTGTACGAATGCCAACTTTTATTTAGTCCTTGTTGAGCATCGGATTAGTATGCATGGTTTGATGAATCTCCGGTGAGAGATTGTGGCATCTTGAGATTGGTAAATCTCGATGGCACGGTGCATTCTGAAGAATGATCGTGAGGGTTGATTGACTTCCCCTGAGGAGGGATTGTCGTATCTTAGGCCATGGTAATTCATTTCTGAGTAATTTGATAACATCCCTGTGTTAAGATCGTTGAATCCTAGGGTAAACGAGGGATGACCATGTTTCGGATGTGTTGGGTGTCGTGGTTGGCACGCGAGGCGCGAATGCGATTGATTGTTTTGCATGTCCTTTCGGGAATTTGAGACCTTGTAGAGTCTCGATGATGTGTTGGACCAAGATGTGATTTCTTGGAACTTATGGATGTAAAAATCTTTAGAGATGTGTTTTGAGTTGATCGGTAGCGATGAGTTGCCCGATCCGTGTTGCAATGTGGTGCGACTACTCCTTTGATGGAGATGGATGTGGAAATAGGAACCGGATGTAGTTTGGGTACACTGTTGTGTACTGGTGGTCACTTTGGTAACGATGTATGTTTAACATCATTGGCTATGTCATGGAGATATCATCGAGGCGATATCTATTTGGAATCACGAATGATTCGTTTGATTTGAAGTTAAGTTTGGCTGACTGCTCTTGGGATGGTTAGCATCGGGAAATGCCGATGTCTTTCGTGGATTTGTGTAAGTTTGGGAGGTTACTCCATTCCAGGTTTTGGTGCGAGGTCGGTATCCTCGCGGTTTGTGTGTCGTTCATGTTATGTTCATGATTCGACATTGTGGATCCGTTTGGATTGCATGGTCTAGGCGTTACGTGGAGTACGCCGTGCAAATTTTGAGGACAAAATTTTAGTAGCGGGGGATAATTGTGATGCCCGGGGATTAATGGTGCTAATCTCGGTGTAGTAATAATCCTTAATGGTTTTAATTGTGGCAATTATGAATTAATTGCGGTTTTGGGACTCCCGGGATTTTAAATCCTGTTTTTGGATTCGTTGGATCCAAAGGTTGAGATTGTATTCTCACCGTGGTGAAAAACCTTGGAATTGGGTTTTTGGTGGGATCTGGGGTCCGGAGTACTTTGTGCTGGGGCTGGTAATGGAAATAGAGATTGAGAGGTAATTATTGAAAACAGATGATTTTTAATGAGTCATGATGTATTTGTGGAGGACTTGGAATTTTTGTGACTTGGTACTATATATATGCCAAGAGGGCTCGGTGTGTAACCATTTTTCCCCTCCTCCCTCTCTCTCCTCTTCCACGCCTCTTCCCCCCATTTCCCCAATCCCACCTTTTCTCCTCCCATGGAAGAATCGAGCAAGGCTCGATCTCGGAGCTTGATTTCTCGAAGATAATCAGGTATTAATCTTCCCCTCGTCCTTATCTTCGATTTGATAGTAATATGATTGATTTTGGTTAAGAATTATGTTGGGTTTGGAAATTGGGGATTTTTGGTAAAATTCCAAAGTTATGTTTTTAGTGTTTTTATGGGTTTTAATGGAGTTTATGAAGTGTTGTGGTTGTTGGTAATTGTTGGTATGAGTTTGGGGAAGGATTTGAGGTGCTAAAATGGTGATTTTCGAGTTTCAAGGTTCTACCGATCGATCGGTAGGAGTTACCGATCGATCGGTCGAATGCCGTAGGCAAAAATGAGAAATCTGGGTTCTACCGATCGATCGATAGAAGTCACCGATCGATCGGTAGGGATGAACAGTAACTTTTAAAAAAAAAAAATTTCTCCTTAAATTTTTAGGAGATTGTATGGGTACATTGATGATGTATTTGGGAATTTGATTCATGCTTGGGTATGTGTTGTGTGCTCATAAATAATTGTGAGTTATTTTCGTGTGTTAGCACATAATTAATCGGGTAATGGGACTAAGGCAAGGTTTGATTCAGACTACGGAATTATAAGGTACGTATAACGTACGAGCATAGCCTGTTATAATATTGCAATAGTGGAATGCATGGTATGTGTTACTTGCAATAGATGGATAGTGAAATGCATGGTATATGGTACTTGCTATAAATGGATAGTGAAATGCATGGTATATGGTAATTGCGATAAATGGACATACATTGGGAATCATATGGCGCCGCTTTTGAGCGAGCAATGATGGGGATGTTGTCGCCATTGAGCGACCATCGGTTATAACGCCGCTATTGTTGAGCGTGCGTGGGGTTAAAATGCCGCTATTGTAGAGCGAGCTATGAAATGGAACTATGGAATCAATGGCTAGATATATGTGATATCTATGGTACTCTATTTGACGATTTATCCATATTTGATTGTGAAACTTGTATAGTAGGATTGGTTTTAGTTGATCAATGAGATGATCAACTGGCTTTTGAGAATTTAATGGTTTGGTTATTTTGAGAACAGGGACAATACAGGGTATTCCGGATGAGGATGATACCATCCAGGGAGTATCATTTAAATTCATAGCATTTACATTCTATAAATTATGAACTGCAATATTATGATTATTGGATTGCTGGTATTGGTATTCCCACCCAGTGTGGGGGCTGTCTCTGTTGGGACAGGTGATACAGGTGCAACAGTGGCTTTGGAGTTGAGCTCGGGCTGTTGATTTGAGGTACTTCCAGGATTGAGGTACCAGAGCTGGTTGAATAAGTACGTAGACCCAGAGTTGAGATCGAGCGGTGCGTGGGCGGTGCTTCCCGGATCGAATTACCAATACCCGTCTTTGGTAGAATATCTTATACATTAGATACACGTTTATTCATTGGGTGCTCTCATGTGAGTACGTTTTTACATGTATATGGAATGTATAAATGGGCAATGACTTTCTCTCCTCATTTATTGTTTGCATGCGATTAGATACGGAATTGCTAAATGAACTGAGAGCATGTTAGTGTATTATAAGGGTGCATGCTATGTAAGTGATCTTGGTTGGGGAATTTGAATATTATGTGGATCAAATGCAAGAAATTTTCTGGACAGTATATGATGTTATACTTTCATATGGCTTTTCCCCCATGCTAATATGATTGTATGTACTAATTGCATGGGTTAATACACTAATAACGGGTTAAGGGCACGGGGGTACTTACAGACATTGTCCTAACCGAGGAGGACAGTCAGACTTCAGGTCGAACAGACCAAGATTTGATGATATGGTAGTACACCAGAGGCAACAGATTATGCCTCGACCATCAGGAGGTCATACAGTGGGACCCCCTAAGGGGCAAGTGTATGCACTGACTATAGAGCAGGCCGAGGCAGCCCCGGAGGAGGTGATTGCGGGTAAGTGTTACTTGTTACCTACCCCACTTTTATTTTGATAGATATTGGTGCCTCCCACTCTTTTATATCTACGGATTTCGTGAAAAGACATCATATGTCCCCGCCTCCGTTGCCCACGCCTCTTATGGTCTCGACACCCACCGGAAGGAATGTGATTGCTGCTCAGGTATTATCTGACTGCCTCATTTATTTTGAGGGCAATGATTTGAAGGCTGATTTGATTGTACTGGGTATGACGGACTTCGATTGCATTGTGGGCATCGATGTACTGAACATATATCAGGCAGTGGTTGATTGCCGGCAGAGGAGAGTCCACTTCCGATCTGATCAGGGGATTCAATTGATATTTTGTGGAAGTGGTTCTCGTCCGAAGATTCCATTGATATCGGCTATTAAGATGTCACGGTTATTGGATCGTGGACATACGGGTTATCTCATCTATGCCATTGATGTTGCGGGAAAGAAGGAAGAGCAGAGAATTGAGGAGATACCCGTGGTTGCGGAATTTGCCGAAGTGTGTCCGGAAGAAATTCCAGGCTTTCCGCCGAGTAGGGAAGTCGAGTTCGGAATTGAGCTATTACCAGGGACATCCGCTATTTCTCGTACCCCTTATAGAATGGCACCGGCGGAGTTGAGGGAACTGAAGGTGCAATTGCAGGAACTCCTTGATAAGGGATACATACGTCCAAGTGTATCGCCTTGGGGTGCACCCCCCCATTGTTTGTAAAGAAGAAGGATGGTTCGATGCGCTTGTGCATCAATTACCGATAGTTGAATAAAGCGATGGTAAAGAACAAGTACCCTCTTCCATGGATTGATGATCTGTTTGATCAGTTGCAGGGCACGAAGCTTTATAGCAAGATTGATTTGAGATCTGGATACCATCAGATTCAGATTAGAGACGAGGATGTTCAGAAGACAGCATTTCGGTCACGGTATGGGCACTACGAGTTCCTGGTAATGCCGTTTGGAATGACGAACGCCCCGGCTGTCTTTATGAGTCTGATGAACCGGGTATTTCAGCCATATCTGGATCAGTTTGTCATAGTTTTTATTGATGACATCCTCATCTATTCTTGGAGTGAGGAGGAGCAGGTGAGACATCTGCGTACAGTACTTCATATTCTCCGAGATAATCAGTTGTTTGCCAAGCTCAGTAAGTGTGAGTTCTGGCTAGGCAGTGTGCTGTTTCTGGGGCATGTGATCTCCAGAGAGGGGATATCGGTGGATCCCAGGAAGGTAGAAGCAGTGATGGAATGGTCTGCACCTACCTCTATACCTGAGATTCAGAGTTTTCTTGGTTTGGCTGGGTACTTCGACGCTTCGTCAAGGGATTTTCTAAGATTGCCAAGCCATTGACGCAGTTGACTCAAAGGGAGTGCCATTTTATTGGTATGAGGCTTGTGAGCAGAGCTTCAGGAATTAAAGCACCGGTTGACGACGGCACCCGTGCTGGTGATTCCCACGGAGAACGAGAGGTTCGTTCTTTATACAGAGGCATCGTTACAGGGCTTGGGTTGCGTATTGATGCAATATAAGCATGTGGTAGCTTATGCTTCGAGACAGTTGAAGCCGCGTGAGACCAGATACCGAGTTCATGATTTGGGACTGGCGGCTATTGTGTTTGCCTTAAAGATTTGGCGGCACTATTTGTAAGGTACTTCATTTACCATCTACATGGACCACAAGAGCCTGAAGTTCTTGTTTACTCAGGCAGAACTGAATATGAGGCAGAGAAGATGGATGGACTTACTGAAGTACTATGATTGTGTAAGGACCCCATATACTTAACCCTTGATTAGTGTATTAATCATTATGTGTGGCACATGCTTTCAATAAAATCATTCGCGAAACTCAGATGATACTTTACCATTGAATGGCAATTACAAAATTTTCTTTAACATACGATGTTATAAGTTCATCATCCTAACAACAATGGACTCATAGAGTTCGCCCATTACACCACTTTTTACATTGTGGACTTTTATAAAAATTTGGGCAGAGTCTCCCCATAACTAGAGCTATCCCGAAATAAAATCACAACACATAACATAATTCCCGGCCAGGGAAAACATAATACTCATCAGAATAGAGCAATATTAAGTAAATTCCCAGCAAGGGAAGACACCACACATATGGCAACAAAGTGGGTTTCAACACCCACAATACACCAATGACTCTCATAACCTTTAGCAATTCTACCTCTAATTGCATGCAACATAGAATGAAAGAGAGAAAGGCTCATGCCTTTATATACAACCCATATACAAGTATAATCGTGCTCACATGCGAGCATCATAAATATGTGTATAACCATCATGGGTATATATTTATAGGTACTCTATACGATACCGTGCTCCATCAAGCCCTGGTACCACGATCCTGGGAGTACATCCAATCAACAGCTCGAGCTCATCTCCAAAGCCATCGATGTACCTGTTCACCTGCCCCCAACAGAGACAGCCCCCAACGGGGTGAGCATACCAATTCCACAATTTCATAATCATAATGACATAATACATAATTTACGAAAATGTAAATATTGTGGAACATATGTGACACTCCCTGGATGGTATCATCCTCATCCTAGCGTACCCCTGTAATAACCCTGTTCTCAAAACAGATAGATCATCAAATCCTGAATATGCAGTTAATCATCATATTGGTTAATCCTAACCAGTTTCGAATTAACAACATTTCATAACATCTTTCTTTATCTAGCAATTATCATAATTCTAGATATCATATTGAGATTTCCTTAACTTCCGATACTAGTTAATCACTTCTCTGATTAACTACGTCTCTGTTCCTATTCATTACCAATAGGGAATAAAATACAGATATCCTAGATATCTAATCAATACCACATTTTCATTTCCTACTTCAAAGTAGCGTCATACTACTGGTGTTCGCTCCGTAGCGACCACACCCATCATTTGCTCGCTTCATAGCGGCACCAAGCATTTCATCATGTGAATCAAGATAACGTAACCAAGTCCCGTGCCATCATAGTAAAACATTTCATGTATTTTAATTCATGCATCATACTTGTAAAACATCATTTAAGCTATGCTCGTACGCTAAACGTACCTTAAATCCTCGAAGTCCGAGCCAAACCTTGCTCGAGTTCCATGCCCCGTGGAACGATGTGCCAATCGAAAATCGGAAGTAAAATCGACCGAAATCGAAAAACCCTAGAATTTGGGGATCGGCGCTCATCTGCAAAATCCGACTTCAAAACGCGACGAAACTTCGAATTGCCGGAGGGGATAGCTGCGCCTCGACGAGACGAAGCCGTGGGCGGGTCGCACGCGCCGAACGGCGGCCGGACGGCGGCGGGCGAAGCGTTTTTGCGCGCGGATGGGGGCTGGGCAGACGGGATCGGCGGGGAGAGAGAAAGGGGCGGGTTTGGAGGGCTGAAATGAGATTTTTAATAAAATCTCGGGTTCAAATGGTATTTATAGCAAAATACCCCGAAAAACTAATAGCCCCACAAATACATCATGATTCATTAAAAATCATCTGTTTTCAAAAACTCTCTCTCTAACACCAAAACCCCCTAGCGGTGCTCACACAAGCACCCGAGATTTCGAGACACATCAAAAACCCAACTCTTAGGTTTTACACCGTAATGTGAATACAATCTCAACCTCGGGATCCAACTATCCCAACTACCCAAAAAAACGAGCCCAGAAGGCCCAACATCGCGATTAAACTCCAAATCGCCACGTAAAACAACTTTAGGGATTTTTAACACTACGGGATTAACATCTATAATCCCTGGTCATCACAATATCCCCCACTAAAAGAATTTCTTCCTCGAAATTAGCACCGGTGTATCACATAACACCCAGGCTACACAACAACATGAAGCCATAACTTCGATTCTTGACCATATCAGTATCGTATTAATAAACGCGAGGATACTTACCTCACATCAAACTCTGAAACAGAGCGACATACCAAAACCAACATATCACCCAAGAGGCAAAACGTACCTCAATGCGGGTCATCCTAAAAGTCAGCCTTTCATGACTGCAAAACAACCAATACTTACGGCTGTAGATCGGACAGTCATCCTTAGTTCTAATACAATTAGTATGAACGCATCCTAAATGACACCTCAACCGTGAGAACGTTGACCTCGTGTCAAACTCTGGAGTGGAATAGACTTCCAAATCCATCATAACGTCAAAGAGCGTCAGCACAACTCAACGCTAATAATCCAAAAGCAGTTAGTCAACTGAAACTGCAAGGATTCGAATCGCTCCCGATTCCATCGTAGATATCATCCATTGACATCTCTTATCATGACTCACGATGTCTAACATACATCGTTACAAGGGAAACATCAGTACACCACGGTGTACACATACCAAACCTGGTTTCCACTTCCAAACCTCCTCTATCGAAGGAGCAGTCGCATCATTGCAACTCAAGTTGGGCAACTCACGACCATAGATTCACACGAAAGATATCTCATAAGATGTCCACCTCCGGATATCCCAAGAACCACATCCTGGTCATAAAGAAACAATCGAGACTCCTTGGAGTTTCAAATTTGAAAGGACATGCAATAAACCCATTGCATCCCAAATACATGGATTCCCAGATCGAATCAACGACGACTTGATGACTCTCTTGTTGGTACTTCAACATCATGAGCTGTCCCAGACAAGTCTCACCAAGATTTAAACATAAACGTATACACGTTTCAGTGAGGCATGCACAACCTCAACCTCGATGAGATGGTGACTACTAGAGTCCACCACAATCCACATCGTATCACCTTACGATTTGCCACACTTGGTTCCTACGAGCAGTATAACGGCTCTAACAAGCCCCTCCTGGTGCTGCACACACACGGCAGACAAACTAGTCGCTGCCTCTCTAGGTTCACCTCAAACCTACCAATAAGATGGACGTTTCCGCACGGCATACCATACTGTGGGAAGAAAATCAATGGAGTAGTGGGTCTTTACCCAACATTCCTCTAATGCCTATACACCCTGGACACTCCAATGTCCCTGCTTCATAGCCATGCATATAGTCATTAATTCTTGACATGAATGATTAAAATCATCATCTTATAATTACCACCATCTTATAACATCTTCATCATATGAGCATCATCATTTCATAAATATCATCATCTTATAACATCATCATCACATAAGCATCGTCATCTTATAGCATCATCATCTTATACATCATCATCTTATAGCATCATCATCTTATACATCATCATCTTATAGCATCATCATCTTATACATCATCATCTTATAGCATCATCATCTTATACATCATCATCTTATACATCATCATCTTATACATCATCATCATATAAGCATCATCATCTTATACATCATCATCATATAAGCATCATCATCTTATACATCATCATCATATAAGCATCATCATCTTATACATCATCATCATATAAGCATCATCATCTTATACATCATCATCTTATACATCATCATCTTATACATCATCATCATCTTATACATCATCATCTTATAGCATCATCATCTTATAGCATCATCATCTTATACATCATCATCTTATAGCATCATCATCATATAAGCATCATCATCTTATACATCATCATCTTATACATCATCATCATATAAGCATCATCATCTTATACATCATCATCATATAAGCATCATCATCTTATAGCTATAACAGTAAATGTACGAAATCATAGTTGAGTAAGCTTGCTGGTTATTCATTAACTTCCTTTCATTTTCCCTGGTTCATATTCATGCACATGGGCATCTTACCCTGTGACATCTTATCACATAATAACATCGTATGGCCTCTTACCATATGAGCATCTTACCCCGTGGCGTCTTACCACACATAATAACATTGTATGACCTCTTACCATATGGGCATCTTACCCCGTGGCGTCTTACCACATAATAACATCGTATGGCCTCTTACCATATGGGCATCTTACCCCGTGGCGTCTTACCACACATAATAACATCGTATGGCCTCTTACCATATGGGCATCTTACCCCCTTGCGTCTTACCACACATAATAACATCGTATGGCCTCTTACCATATGGGCATCTTACCCCGTGGCGTCTTACCACACATGATAACATCGTATGGCCTCTTACCATATGGTCATCTTACCCCATGGCGTCTTACCACACATGATAACATTGTATGGCCTCTTACCATATGGTCATCTTACCCCGTGGCGTCTTACCACACATAATAACATTGTATGGCCTCTTACCATATGGGCATCTTACCCCGTGGCGTCTTACCACATAATAACATCGTATGGCCTCTTACCATATGGGCATCTTACCCCGTGGCGTCTTACCACATAATAACATCGTATGGCCTCTTACCATATGGGCATCTTACCCCGTGGCGTCTTACCACACATAATAACATCGTATGGCCTCTTACCATATGGGCATCTTACCCCGTGGCGTCTTACCACACATGATAACATTGTATGGCCTCTTACCATATGGGCATCTTACCCCGTGGCGTCTTACCACACATAATAACATTGTATGGCCTCTTACCATATGGGCATCTTACCCCGTGGCGTCTTACCACACATAATAACATTGTATGGCCTCTTACCATATGGGCATCTTACCCCGTGGCGTCTTACCACACATAATAACATTGTATGGCCTCTTACCATATGGGCATCTTACCCCGTTGTATGGCATCTTACCATAACATAATCATCGTGTGGCATCTTACCACATGGGCATCTTACCCAATCATATGGCGTCTTACCATATCATAAACATTGTGTGGCATCTTACCACAGGGGCATCTTACCCACTCATATATACGTCATCATAAACATCATCATGATCATCATCATCGTAAACATCATCGTAAACATCATCATCATAAACATCATCATAATCATCATCATCGTAAACATCATCGTAAACACTTATGCAATCAATGCAAAGTCATAGTTTAAGAATATGTTACCGTTTGATGCCCGTACGTTTCTTACGCACCTTCCTTGCTTGAACATTACATGAACAAACGCATTAGTATATTCAATAATAATTGAGATCATACCGAAGTATTCCACTGTCGGTTGTCTACCCAGTCTGTCATCAGACAATACATCATATCTTTCTTTTCCCTGATTTTCTTCCAAAATCAGGTTCCTTGGCACGTAGCATATAGAGTGTTAGACATCGCTATTAATGCCATCCTATCGTGTTCCACACGATTCCTGCAACCACAATGGTTAGCAATACCACTTTTCATATCATATAAGCACATAAACAATTAGTCATGTCGTATAACAGTAATGCCATCATGCATAAATATGTGCTATCAATAACTTCCTAGGCCCTCAACAGCCCCAATGAGCAACCACTGCTCTGATACCACTAATGTAAGGACCCCATATACTTAACCCTTGATTAGTGTATTAATCATTCTGTGTGGCACATGCTTTCAATAAAATCATTCGGGAAACTCAGATGATACTTTACCATTGAATGGCAATTACAAAATTTTCTTTAACATACGATGTTATAAGTTCATCATCCTAACAACAATGGACTCATAGAGTTCGCCCATTACACCACTTTTTACATTGTGGACTTTTATAAAAATTTGGGCAGAGTCTCCCCATAACTAGAGCTATCCCGAAATAAAAGCACAACACATAACATAATTCCCGGCCAGGGAAAACATAATACTCATCAGAATAGAGCAATATTAAGTAAATTCCCAGCAAGGGAAGACACCACACATATGGCAACAAAGTGGGTTTCAACACCCACAATACACCAATGACTCTCATAACCTTTAGCAATTCTACCTCTAATTGCATGCAACATAGAATGAAAGAGAGAAATGCTCATGCCTTTATATACAACCCATATACAAGTATAATCGTGCTCACATGCGAGCATCATAAATATGTGTATAACCATCATGGGTATATATATATATAGGTACTCTATACGATACCGTGCTCCATCAAGCCCTGGTACCACGATCCTGGGAGTACATCCAATCAACAGCTCAAGCTCATCTCCAAAGCCATCGATGTACCTGTTCACCTGCCCCCAACATAGACAGCCCCCAACGGGGTGAGCATACCAATTCCACAATTTCATAATCATAATGACATAATACATAATTTACGAAAATGTAAATATTGTGGAACATATGTGACACTCCCTGGATGGTATCATCCTCATCCTAGCGTACCCCTGTAATAACCCTGTTCTCAAAACAGATAGATCATCAAATCCTGAATATGCAGTTAATCATCATATTGGTTAATCCTAACCAGTTTCGAATTAACAACATTTCATAACATCTTTCTTCATCTAGCAATTATCATAATTCTAGATATCATATTGAGATTTCCTTAACTTCCGATACTAGTTAATCACTTCTCTGATTAACTACGTCTCTGTTCCTATTCATTACCAATAGGGAATAAAATACAGATATCCTAGATATCTAATCAATACCACATTTTCATTTCCTACTTCAAAGTAGCTTCATACTACTGGTGTTCGCTCCGTAGCGACCACACCCATCATTTGCTCGCTTCATAGCGGCACCAAGCATTTCATCATGTGAATCAAAATAACGTAACCAAGTCCCGGTGCCATCATAGTAAAACATTTCATGTATTTTAATTCATGCATCATACTTGTAAAACATCATTTAAGCTATGCTCGTACGCTAAACGTACCTTAAATCCTCGAAGTCCGAGCTAAACCTTGCTCGAGTTCCATGCCCCGTGGAACGATGTGCCAATCGAAAATCGGAAGTAAAATCGACCGAAATCGAAAAACCCTAAAATTTGGGGATCGGCGCTCATCTGCAAAATCCGACTTCAAAACGCGACGAAACTTCGAATTGCCGGAGGGGATAGCTGCGCCTCGACGAGACGAAGCCGGCGGCGGGTCGCACGCGCCGAACAGCGGCCGTCGTCGGCGGGCGAAGCGTTTTTGCGCGCGGATGGGGGCTGGGCAGACGTGATCGGCGGGGAGAGAGAAAGGGGCGGGTTTGGAGGGCTGAAATGAGATTTTTAATAAAATCTCGGGTTCAAATGGTATTTATAGCAAAATACCCCAAAAAACTAATACCCCACAAATACATCATGATTCATTAAAAATCATCTGTTTTCAAAAACTCTCTCTCTAACACCAAAACCCCCTACCGGTGCTCACACAAGCACCCGAGATTCCGAGACACATCAAAAACCCAACTCTTAGGTTTTACACCGTAATGTGAATACAATCTCAACCTCGGGATCCAACGATCCCAACTACCCAAAAAAACGAGCCCAGAAGGCCCAACATCGCGATTAAACTCCAAATTGCCACGTAAAACAACTTTAGGGATTTTTAACACTACGGGATTAACATCTATAATCCCTGGTCATCACAGATTGCGAGATAGAGTACCATCCGGGGAAGGCGAACTTGACAGCTGACGCTTTGCGTCGGAAGGTGAAGAACACTGCAGAGGATGTCATGCATTTGTCAGCTCTGTTGACTTCCTACTGTCAGTTGGGCTATGACTTTGATATGTCTAGCCGGTACGTGTGTCCACATTGTTGGTAGAGCCGAATATTTTTTAGCATATCAGAAGGGCTCAGTAGACAGACGATGAGATACAGAGATGGTTAGCATGGGTCCTTCAAGGATAACCATCGAGATTCAGGATTGTAGAGGATGGTACGTTGAGGCTCAGTAACCTTTGGGTGATTCCGAGTGTGCCGGAGCTGTGCCAGGGAATCTTGCAACGGGCTCACAGTAGCAGTTTAGCATTCACCCAGGAGGGAGGAAGATGTATAAGGACCTCTATGACCAACTCTGGTGGAAACGAATGAAACGATATGTTGTGGCATTCGTTAAGATGTGTTTGATCCGTCAACAGGTGAAGGCAGAGTGGCAGAGGCCTGGTGGTGAGTTGAAGAGCTTGGAGATACATAAATGGAAGTGGGAGCACATATCCATGGACTTTGTGACCCATTTGCCGAGGACAGCTTTGGATGTGACGCCATTTGGGTAATTGTGGCTAGGCTGACGAAGGTGGCTCACTTTATTCCATACAGTATGACCTTCACATACTTGAGGATGACTCAGTTTTACATTCGAGACGTGGTGAGATTACATGGGATCCCAGTTTCTATTGTGTCTGATCGGGACCCGCGTTTTACGTCTCACTTTTGGGAAGGTCTTCAGTCAGCTTTGGGAACTGAGGTGAGATTGAGCATGGCTTACCATCCCCAAACAGATGGCCAGACCGAGCGTACTATACAAACGCTCGAGGATATGTTGCGGGTTTGTTTGCTAGAGTTTGACTCTACGTGGCAGGATTCAGTGGCATTGGTAGAATTCTCGTACAACAATAGCTACCAGACGAGCATTTGGATGGCTCAATTTGAGGCCTTGTATGGTCGGCGTTGTCGATCACAGTTGTACTGGGACGATATGGATCATAAATTGGTCGGAGGACCGGAACTGATCCTGGAGATGGAAGAAAAGGTGAAAGTGATCAGACAGACAATGAAAGCAGCACACGATAGGCAGGCATGCTATGCTAATAAACAGCGACGACCGTTGTAATTTCAATTGGGAGATAAGGTCTTTTTGAAGATCTCAGCTTTCAGGGGTGTTGTGGTTTGGAATGCGCGAGAAACTATCTCCGAGGTATGTTGGACCGTATGAGATCTTGCAACTTATTGGTACTTTGGCTTTCCGTTTAGCTTTTCCACCGTCATTGTCTTGGACTCATGACGTGTTTCATGTGTCTATGTTGAGAAATTATGAGCCGGATCCGTCCCATGTGTTGCAACCTTCTGAAGTTCAGTTAGATTCTGATGCGTCCTATGTTGAACGGCCGGTTATAATTCTGAATCGAGCGGATCGCGGATTTTGGAACAAGGTGATACCGATGGTCAAAGTTCAGTGGGAACGCAGGGGTGTCGAGGAGGCCACGTGGGAGACGGAGCGACATATGGTGAAGCATTACCCGGAACTGTTATCTGGTATGTGAATTTATGTTTTGATTGATTTGGGTAAGTACATTCAAATTTCGAGGACGGAATTTTCTAAGTAGGGGAGTATTGTGATATCCCTGAAATAATCATGTGCATTTTGGCCTTTAATTATTATCATGAGGTTATATGGAGTTATGATTGTATTATGATTGGGAAATGTATAGTTAAATCTATGATATACTATTTAAATATGTTACCGGTTGATAGCACTCTTCAATAATACCACCCGATGCGTATGTTCATTGACATCACTGGCTATTGCTCAATATCACGTTCGTCGTACTTCAACCACAATGGTTAGCAATAACAAATTTTTATTCATGATCTCATATCATACAATGCACATAAGCGTATAAAGACCGTGTCACACTGACATAAAATCACAATCATGTGTAAACTATGTGCTATTCTTTTCATTATGTGCTATTCATTTCTACCAGTACATCCACTGGCCCTCAAACAGCCCCAAAGAGTAAACCTGGCTCTAATACCACTAATGTAAAGACCCCACGTCCTAATCCCGTGATTAGTGCATTTATAATCTATATTAGTGCATACATTCATAGCATTTTTGGGAATTTCATCACATGCTTCAATAACAATGTCATGTTTTCTATAAACTTTCGACATAAATTCTATTAATGTCCAATTCCCAACCCAACTCAACTCACCAAAAGTATACACTTCACAATGCACCAATCATATTCTCAATTCATCATGCAATTATATTCTCATTATAATTGCAGGCAATGCGTAATTGAAAAGAGATGTCTCAATTTTATACATGTCATATACACATATTAAAAATGCTCACACACGAGTCCTTAATAAATGAATACGTATCTACATGTAGCAGTCTTATTACCAATACTAACATTGGTACCTCAGTCCTGAGAGCATTCTCATTCAACCGATCGAACTCATTTCCAGAGCCAATGTTGTACACGTTCTAACAGAAACAACCCCCACACGAGGTTAGCATACCAATAACACAATCTCAATATCATCAATCTCACAATTCATAATTATAGAAAGCTACAAATTTAGAAAATACTCCATATATGTAACATTATCATATGGGATCTCCCATGCTGTTCCTATTCTCACAAAAACCAAGATCATCAAACTCCAAAATCCTTTAAATCATTACAATGTTTCACTATACTCATATTCAAAACCTCCTTTTCCATAATTAATCATAGCTATATCATTATAATAATGATTTACAGAAACCAAATATATCTCAATCAACAATTTCATAATTATATCACATCGCTCGCTTAACAGCGGTGCCACTCTAACTTCTCGCACGCTCAACAGCGACGACATCATAACCATTGCTCGCTCGACAGCGGCAGCATCATACTCATTGCTAACTCAACAGCGACATCACCATAATTCATAACACATACCAATTCATCGCAACAATAATATATTATTCATTAATTATGACAATAATATATTTAACTATGCTTGTACGTCACACGTATCTTATAGTCCAATAGCAAGAGACAATCCTTGCCTTAGCCCCGAGATCCGGTGAATTATTCGATATACACAATTAATAATTCATAATCAATCACGTGCACATAATTACATACTTAAGAATGTACTCAACCTCCATATATCATCCAACCATGATGATTCAATGCGTAAAAGACTCGGGCAATGCATACATAGACATTACTACAACAAAATTTTTTTTCAATAATTTGGCCTGGCGATCGATCACGCCTTGATTGCCAGCCTCACAAATCAGGACCCACTTTTGACTCACAGCGATCGATAACCATGGTCCTCATGATCGATCATGACACCCCACGATCTATCGGGTGTTTCCCCACGATCGATCGGTGTAACTGTACGTCGTCACCAAAATCCCAATTTACGTCGAGATCGATCGGCGCTTGTGCCGCGATTGATCGTGACCTGCGATTTTTCGAATTGTTTTTGCTTCATTGGTGTTTTTCAAACCCATACTCAAATCCAACACCCACAGTATTTCAAAAACTCCATTAAAACACATAAAAACACTAAATACATCAATTTAACAATTTCTTCAAAAACCCCAAAACTCAAACCTAAATCAAACAATAACCAAACTTCACAAAACTACTATCAAAATGAATATAATCGAGGGGTGAAGGAGTTTACCTAACAATCTTTGAGAGATTTCGCTCCAAAATCGAGCCTTGCTCGACTTTTCTCCATGGGAGAAAGAGGGGGAATAGGGGAAAGGTGGGGGAGGAAAGAGGTGGCATCGAGGAGAATGGTTGAACACTGAGTCTACTTGGTATATATAGTACCAAGGCTCCAACAACCCCACTTTTAAATACTCGCACCAAAATTCTTTAATAACCATGCGTGTTCAATAATTATCTCCTACTCACTCAAATACATCACAAACCTCAATCCAAAACTCCTCAGACTCCAAATCCCACTACCAATACTATTATAAGGTTTAACACGTCAATGGGAATAAAATCTCAAACCTTGACTTCAACAATTCCAACAGCGGATAATAATCCCCTAAAATCTCAATTCGGTAATTATCATCATTACCACAATTAATCTCTGGATATCACATTTGCTACTCATCGATATCTCTTTTCCATTGAGTGTATACCACTAGGATCCCGCAATGACAGAGAGAACTAATATATGACGAAGGCCAATTACTATGTGTCTAACGGCTTGTATGTACGAACACTAAATTCACACTCAATATATTTATTTTAGACCTACTTCATCTAAAACCATTTCTTTCCAAAGTCCTCTCCATAATTTCAGTTTAGCATTTACCCATACCCTAGTCTCGTCGATTAACACAATATCCAGCAAAAATCATGGTCCAAAACATTTCAGTATGTATGTTAGTTGTTATCTTACCAATCTCTAAGGCGGACAAGAAAGGACTCAATGCAAACTCTTGGTGCAATCCAATAGTGATCGAGAGCTCATTTGTCAACTTGATGCACGTTATCACACTTGATGCTATTTCGTCATACATAACCTAAATTATATTGACATACTTGATATGAAATCACTCTTAATCAAAATCCACCACATTATCTTCATTGACATTTTATTGTAAGCCTTATCCAAGTCGATAAAAACCATATATAGATATATATTGCTCTCATGATAGAGCTCTATAAGTTGGCGAAGCAAATGAATATCTTCCGTTGTTGACCATTATGGCTAGGGGTGTAACGAATCAAGCCGGTTCGTGAGCTTTTCAAGCCTGCTTGAAAAATATTTGATTCATATTCAAAATTATCAAATTCCAGCCGAACTCGATCATGTTCGAACTTTTTCGAGTGAACTCGAATCAAAATTATTTTGTTCGATAATTCGCCAGCCGCTTGTGAACTTTAATATTTTATTAGTATATATAATTATATATTAAATAAATATATTTCGAGCATTTCGAGTAATTATTTTTGAGCAATAATGAGCATGTTCGAACTTTTCGAGCCGAACTCGAGCTCAAGCTTAAACTCGAGCAGAACTCGAGCCAAAAATTTAAACTATTTGAACTTCGAATCGAGCTCGAGCTCGAATATACATATTTCGAGCCGAATTCGAGCCTAAAATTTCATTTATATTCGACTCGATTCAGTTCGTTTACACCCCAATACTAACATGAACCCGAATTGGTTCTCCGAGATCTTAATCTCCTTAACCGACATTCAACTACCACTCCTAGAGCTTCATTATGTGACTCATTAGTTTTATCACCCGACAGTTGGATCAAATCTGATTGTCATAATTGTTCTTAGAGATAGGGACCAGAGTACTTTTTCTCCATTCATTTAAAATTTTGTTACTCCTCCAAATCTTAATTTATAATTTTTTTAATCACTTTATCCTCATCGTTGATGCTATTTGTGCACTTATATTTCTGTATTGTCTCGATATATTTTAGTGTGATTCTTGAACGATATTATACTTTTTGGTATTAATTTGCATGTTTTAGGAATTTAGGTGAAAGTACGAGGAAATGAAGAAAATGGGCTAAAAATGATGAAAAACAGAGCCAACAGGTTGAAGGAAGCACATAAATTCTCGAGCTTGGATGAATTATGGGCTATCAATCAATTTGATGGTTTCTAACGATTGATCGGTATAGTGCGTACGTGAAAAAAATGGAGGCGATCAAGCGATCGATAGCCAGTTACCAATCGATCAGTCGACGCTAAATTTATGAAAAATTGCCTTTTAGATTTGAGTCCGATAAGGAATCTACCTATTTTCTCCCCCTGTATAAATACAACATCATGCATGAAAATTTGGAGACTTTGGACATAATTTGACATAGGAACCAGCCTCCATCACACATCCACATTCACTATCATCCACCTTCATCGATATTCATCCTAAAAATCTGAACAATCCGACAAGGGGATTGAAGAGGCGATCGACAATGAAGCGAGAGAGGAAACAATGATCTACAAAAGGAGTCGACGCCGAGAGTTTTTCTTTGTCTTTAAACATTAGTTTTGCTTTGTTTTTCTTTACTATGATGAACTAAATTTGTTTATCAAGATTAGAGGATCCATTGTTTTGAATATATGACATGTTCATTAAATTTTGATTGAATTCCAATATCAAATGGGCATAATTTATCTTCTTAACGCTTTCAAGGGAGTAACTACTTTGAAATGATATTAGTTATCGTGATTGAGATCGATAGAAGATATTGCGATACGAACTAGTAAATTGTTCGTGTATTTCAGATTCATATCGAGATATGAGATCAAATACACATGTGATAACAATAGATTACCTAGTCGATGGCTATTAGTTTTCACAAATCTTCATGCAATATTGATTGTTCAATAAGGAGACGGGAGTGGCTTGTATAACTCGACCATAGTATAACAAATGAATTAGAAAAACTCGTTACCTTATAGAAATTTGGATATTCAATCGGAGATTGTAGGGTATTACATTGGTGAACCGTCGTCTTGATAATCTTCTTAAGTGGAATTTTCTCGTCATCTTTGGTTTGTTTGGTTGGATAATTAGTTTAATTTAGTTAATTAATATTTTATTTAATTAATTAACGTAGGTTAAATATAGTTAAAAACATCTTAGTACTTACAGTTATTCCATGTGGGTTCGACATTCGTACTTCTCATAATCTATACTAATACTTGACAACTGTACGCTTGCGGATTAATCATGCTTAACTGGAAATTTATTGTTAAATAAAGTGCGACCCTTAGTTCCTAAGTGATGTGATTCAATATTTACCTTGTTCGGTAGAATTAAGTGCTGCGAAAAATAAATAAAAGACACCACAGTTTTACGTGAAAAACCTCCAAATTGAAGGAAAATCAAGGGACCTAATCCAGTATAAATCTTCAATGTAACTTTATTTTGATTTACAGGACTTAGACACAAAACAAGAACTTTCAAAAAATAACATAAGAGTAAAAAACCGAGCAAACTATGATGTGCTCTCTTCGGATGTTCAACCCTACAATGAGACCATAGGCGTGTATTTACAGTGCTGATCCTGGTGGTTGGCATGCGATAAAGAAACACGATCTCCTCTGATCGTGGCATTATTGGCTCAAAATGTGTCCGAGAAGTGGCGTTCCATTATTACACATTTGTTTGCGCCGATTGATTTGTCATTTAAGCCCGGGTCTCTCGCTAGCCTTTGACAGTATGCCGATCAGGTTTTGATGCTCTTTGGGCAATTGGTGTTCGGGGCTTTTTGCTCGGGATATCTCTTGCACAGTGCTTGCATGGGATTTTACCAAAGAAACTGAGTCATCATATAACATCACCTCACCCCCCTGAAGTAAAATGAGACGAGAGTATTGAAGTCTCAGCTTATCATCTCAAGGTAAAATCCGTATTCTGACCTGCTATGGTGTTTTTTCCAGCTCTTTTTTTTTTTCCCGTCCAAAGTTTTCAAAACGTCTTGCGATGTTTAGTTTCTCGAGGCTCATCTATGACCGTTCATTTGATTTATTTTGGACGGTGCAGATCAAAAGACTGTTCACCTGGTACCCTCTATTGTAAGGACCCCAGTGCCCTTAACCCGTTATTAGTGTATTAATCCATGCCATTAGTGCATGTAATCATACTATCATGGGGAAAAGCCATGTGCAAGTGCAACACCATATGCTATCCAGAAAATTTCTTGCATTCTATCCGCATAATATTCAAATTCCCCAACCAAATTATTTATATAACATGCACCCTTATAATACACTAACATGCTCTCAGTTCATTTGGCAATTCCAATGTTTAATTGCATGCAAACCATGAATGAATAGAGAAGAGCCGTAGCCCATTTATACATTCCGTAAAATGTACTCATATAAGAGCACCCAATGAACACGCGTGTATCTAATGTATAAAAGACTCTACCGGATACCGTTACTGGCACTTCAATCCTGGAAGCACCTCCCAAGCACAGCTCGATCTCAACTCTGGACCCATGCGCTTATTCAACCAGCTCTGGTACCTCGATCCTGGAAGTACCTCAGATCAACAGCCCGAGCTCAACTCCAAAGCTGCTGCTACACCTGTAACACCTGCCCCAACAGAGACAGCCCCCACACAGGGTGAGTATACCAATACCACCAATCCAATAATCATAACATTGCAATTCAAATACAGAATGTAAATGCCATAATTTAAATGATACTCCCTGGATGGTAACACCCTCATCCGGGATCCCCTGTATTGTTCCTGTTCTCAAAATAACCAAACTCATCAAATTCCCAAAGCAAGTTAATCATCACATAGATTAACTAATACCGTTCTATTATGCCAGTTCCATAATCAATACGGTAAGATCATTATATAAAAGACTGTAGATCTCACATATATCTAACCAATGATTCCATGTTCCTATTTCATTGCTCGCTCCACAATAGCGGCATACTAAACCCCGCGCACGCTCAACAATAGCGGCGTCATAACCGATGGTCGCTCAACGGCGACAGCATCCCAAATCATTGCTCGCTCGTATAGTTCCTAATGTATAACCATTTGATGCAAATATCATTCGCCATGCATATCGTTATCCATTTATAGCAAGTATCATGTACTATGCATTTCAATACCCATTTGGTGCAATTACCACATGCCATGTATTCAATATCCATATAATACAATCATCACACACCATGTGCTCCAATGCCCATTTAATGCAATTATCACATACCATGCATTTTACAGTTGCAACATTATAATAGGCTACGCTCGTACGTCATACGTACCTTAAATCTCTGTAGTCCAAGCCAAACCTTGCTTGAGTTCCATGCTTCGAGAAATATGTGCTAAAACACATAAACAACTCACAATAAAACACAAGCACGCAATCACGTGCCCAAGCACGTTCATAACTTCCCAATCATATCGTCAATCAATGACGATTACCAAAATAAAAGCCCCCTGGCTAAACATGCATAATACCCAAAAATATACCATATAACAAGTTTAAAAGATAGCCAAGAATTCGACCGGGAATTCCGTTAATTAACTTTGGCTCCAACCAATCTATTTTTAAAAGCATAGCATTCCCATTGGAATGTAGACATTGCCCCGAAAACGGCCCCTTTAAACCTCGGTTCCAAAATCCCGACATTTTCCAAAAATTCCAAAAAAACCAATTTCCTTCGGGTGGCGATCGATCGCTGGTAGCGTTTATCGTGTACGCCCAAATTAACCCTTCTTCAGTTAATGACAAAAATATGTAGTAGTGGAAGTAGGGATCGATCTCACAGGGAAGGTAAATTTATTTTGTGCCAAAAGCGAATAGTAACAAGGGGGTTTTAGGATGAATGATTACTACTAAGCAAATTCTAAAATTAAACTAATTAACGAGATTAACTAAGATGATTTAAACTTATGAGAGTGAAGCGATTCTTGGTTTCCAGGTAACCGTACTTTTGGAAAATTATCTTTTAATCATCAAATCAAAACATTCGAATCCTTTCAATTATCTAACGATTGGAAATTCAATTCCTACTCATCTTATTCGTAGTCAAAGAGAAAACAGCATTCAATTCAACCCTTACCAAATCTCTAATCACAACTACAGCCGTTAATGATTAAATCAATGATAGTTTTCAAAACTAATGAGTTCGATAAATCTAATCAATGAAAACTACAGCCGTTAAAATTGATTATTCAACCGTTTCTCCTAAGAATTCAATAACACCTACAGCCGGTTAATTATTGATCTTAGTTGTTTCTTAACAAACTATCGATTATGCAAATGAATATTAGGTGATCGGTCTAATACACAAACACAACAATCATGGAATTCGAAATTTAAGAAACGAATTAAAATCGAAATAATTCAACAATCAAACCAAATTTTCATAAAAGGTTCAATTCCAAAAGCAGGTATCACTTCAACCAAGAATCGAAGAGTTTTAGCCTAGCATAATTAAATCTAAAAACAATAAAAATTCAATGGAAAACATTAAATAAATAAAGGAAAAGAAATTACTATTATAAATCACGATTCCGGCTTGTCAATTCCGGTTCCGTTCTTCGTTGTTCTTGAAGAAAACTTGAAAAACCAATTAATCTAAAAGTTCCAAAATTTTCTAAAGTATCAAAAACTATGAAAAACTATGGAAAACTGCTGCTAATGAGGCTTCTTTTCGAGTTTTAGGGTATGGAAGTGATAAATATGGGATACAATCTTTTAAACATGGTAAAAGACTCAATTTCCAAATTTCCGGACTCTTCGGCGATCGATCGCCTTGAATGTGGCGATCGATCGCTGCATTATTATTTTTCGGAAAAATCATTGAGGCGATCGATCGCTATAAAGTGGCGATCGATCGCCGAGCTCCAGTAGACTTTGGCGATTGATCGCCACTTCTTCGCGATCGATCGCTGACTCTTCAAATTTGATGAAAATGTTTCTGTCCATAGGCGATCGATTTTCTCTTCCGGGCGATCGATTGCCATCTCCAAAATTACGTTTTTGCCATTTTCTTGATCAACTTTGAGTCCTTGTCATGTCCATGTCTCTTCTTGGTCTTTACACATCGTTTTTAGCTCGTTTTCTTCGATTGTACCTATAATTACACAAATATACGATTAGGTAGCATACGTATCAATTTATCCATCAAAACCTACCAAATCGTAGACAATTAAGCACTAAAGATGTGTCTATTTCTAGTCACATCAAACTCCCTCATACTTACTCTTTACTCGACCTCGAGAAAACAAATAAAACTACAATATTTTTGGTTGGCTCATAGGTTCATAACAAAGCAACTTGTCCTCACTTTAATGCCTCAACAATTTTAACATGCATAATAATGAACGGCGGTGAAAAGTTAACAGTGGAACAAGTTCAATCCCTAAACATTTTGTACCCAACAAAGTAGTGAACGTGTGTGTGTGGTCATAAACAAGTGTTGTGTACAAATTATAGATCCAAAGTATGCAAAGCCATAATAGTTCAAGTCATACACTAACACAAGTATAAGCTCACTTGCACACTCTTCTCCACTATCTTAGCTACTTTGCAAACATAAATCAAGTAGGTCTTTATTAGCTTGTATCTTGGCCTAGGTATTGGCTTATGAAAGAAAGGGTAAGGATATTCAAACAAGAGAGTATGATGAAATGCACACTAAAAGCTTCTCTTCTTGCATGAATTTTTCAACTTTGTTCTTTTTCACAAGGTTTATTTCAACACTTTTCTTCTTTTGTGCCTTGGCTCCCCTTGGAGTCATATTTTTATCTATTTTTTCAAGGCATCCCTTTTTCTTTCATGCATTCCATTCTTTTGACAATTCAGCTCACAAATATACTTCAATGATTCCCAAGTGCATTTAAATGAAATACATCATACTCCCTTAAAAGGTATGGATTAGAATCACATTTAGGCTCATTAGGGAAGGATGATAAGCTAGTCAAGGAATGTTGAATGGGGGTCTTGAGTATGCTTAGCATACTCCCATTCTTTTGCATTAAGGTTCAAAAAGGGTACTAAAGAATGATTTTGTTTACATGGTAGGCTTGAAAGTCACAAACCCATCAAAGATCGCCTATATCACTTTCATGTTTGCAAGTAGTCTAGACATACGCCTCAAAGAGCATGTAGTTAAGTTCTAGCATGTATCAGAGACTTCTTAAGACTATCACAAAGTTCACACAATCTTCACTAAGTTATGCACACTTCACAAGTCATGACAATAATGTGCTCAAAATATTCAACTTACTAAGTCAAAGTACACTTTGCATTAGAGTTCAAAGTGTTCCAAGGTTAACAATTCACCTATGTTCAAAAGCATGCATGATATCAATTAGGTTTCATCATGGGCTAGTGATTCTAAGCATGTGTTCATTACTAACTATGAGCTCAAAATTTTCGATTATTTTTGTATTTTTGCAATAAGAAAAAACAATAACACACTACTAATCCCTCCCCCATACTTAAATCTTACATTGTCCCCAATGTAAGGCAAAAGACAAGAGAAAAGAAAAGTCTAACTAATAAAGCAATAAAAAAAAAAAAGAAAGGGAAACTAACTCCCCTTGGGTTGCCTCCCAAGCAGCGCCTCTGTTTAACGTCGGTGGCCCGACGCTATCCTCTATCAAGGTGGGTGATGCGGTGTCGCTCTGCCCTTCCTTAACCACCTCAATATCTTCTTCACTCCTCGGTATTTCGGCTTGTTGCCCGTTAAGTGGTCGTCCTCAGTCCTTAATCCTTCGGCATGTGATTGACATGGTCGATCCGGAGGGTGCTTCTTTCCAACGGTACGATCCTGCAAGTGAGAAATAAGAGGGTCAGCAGTATCGTGAGTAGACAGAGTAGCAATCATATGAACAGAATGCACTAAGGTAGAATCCATACCTTTCTTCTCGTCAAGGCCATCAGTAGCCTTTCCCATTTCCCACAACTCATCATTATCAAAATCAGAATCATAGTCATCATGTACATCAATAGCGTAACTAGAATGCTCAAGAGGTTTAATGGGTTCATACATGTTGAATTTTTCAATTTCACCATTATACTCCATGGTTATCAAACCGCTATTCATATTGATTACTGAGTTTGATGATTTCAAGAATGGTCTTCCTAAAATAATTAGACTAGACGAATCACCATTTCTCATGTCTAAGACATAGAAATCGGCTGTGAAGACCAAGTTCTTTACATGCACCACTACGTCCTCTATTATCCCCTTAGGTATGACCGTGGATTTATCAGCTAAGTGAATAACTGCTCTATTTCTTTTTAAAGGTCCCATTTTCAGTTGAGAGTACATTGAGTAAGGTATGACATTTATGGATGATCCTAAATCGAGCATAGCCTTCTCAATCCTAATACCTCTAATCTCACATGGGATAAAGAACATACCTGGGTCCTTGCATTTAATGGGGATGCTTCTTTGGTTGTCCGCCAAAACATTGTCATTGAGCTCGACCTTGGGCTGCCCTTTGTGTTTCGTGTTTTGATCCTCTTTCATGGTTTCATGCAATGGGGCTTGCTCTTTGCAGCGTGGATTCATCTCGTAGAGGCCTTTGAGTCCGGCACCTTTCCTATTGTCCTTCAATGCTTGGGGGAAAGGGGGTGGTTCTTTATATTCAAAAAGTTTGGGGTACTTACCTCGTGGTTCCTCCCCTTGGATTGGCTCGTCAACGTCTGTCTCTGTCTCCGTCATCTCTTCTTTCTGGGGTGGTGTCAGTACCACCTTCTCTTCAGCTGCATCTTCATTCACATACACTGTGATAGCACTCACATTTTCCCGGGGGTTCATCTCTGGTTGTGACGGCAGTCCATTTGAAATCCTTGCTTCGATCTTGCTGATTGAACTTGCCAATTGTCCCATCTATGTCGTCAAGCTCTGGATGCTCGCCCTCGTCTCCTGTTGAAATTGTAAGCTATTTTCAGCAATAATTTTAATGCTATGTCCTAACCTGTCAGAAGGAGGGTGCGCTGGAGGTGGTGGAGATCGCTGATATGGCGGTCTGTAGGGTTGAGGTTGGTGCATCTGTGGGTTCCCATAGCCTTGGTTCGGATGGTCCCTCCACCCTTGATTGTAGTTGTTTGGTGGATGGTCATAATTCCTTTGTGGGGGGCCTGGGAATCCTCCTGCAGCATTTACGTTCTCCGTGGTTGTCTCTTGTAGTGAGGGGCATGCGTCTGTGGAATGGTTCGCAGCCAGACAGATTCCACACAGCTTTGTCTTTCCTACATTTCCACCTGCCATACCACGCACAAGAAAAGTGAGGTCTATCAGTTGTTGTTCTAAGTTTGATACGTTTACCTCTTTTCTTTGCGGTTGTCCATGGCGCACAGATCCGAATTGTTGGGAGTTGGCCGCCATGTTAGCTATCAACCTTCTAGCTTCCTCCGCTGTTTTATCTATAAATGCTCCTCCGCTTGCCGCATCCACTAAGTTCCTGTCAGAAGAAAGTAAACCTTCATAAAAGTATTGGATGAGAAGGTGTTCACTTATCTGGTGTTGTGGACAACTTGCGCACAACTTCTTGAATCTCTCCCAGTACTCGTGTAGTGATTCCTCGTAGAGCTGCTTCACACCATATATCTCTTTCCTCAAGTTCGTTGCCCTTGAAGCTGGGAAGTACTTTTCTAGGAATACTCTTTGTAAGTCAGTCCACGTGGTGATCGATCCGGATGGTAAGTAGAAGAGCCAGTCTTTTGCAGCGTCCTTTAGAGAAAACGGGAACGCTCTTAGCTTTATTTGATCCTCAGTGATTCCGGTCGGCTTCATGGTAGTGCACACCACGCGGAACTCCATCAGATGCTTATGTGGGTTTTCTCCTGCAAGACCATGAAAAGATGGCAATAAGTGAATTAAACCAGATTTAAGTTCGAAGTTTACGTTATTGGCCAGAGCAGGGAAACTGATGCAGAGCGGTTGTTGATCCAAGTTAGGATTTGCCAGCTGCCTCAAGCTTTGATTTGCAGCCATGTTGTCCCTTTCCTCCTCTTCTTGTTCTATAATCCTTCGTGCTTCTCGTCTCCTCTGATGTAGCGTCCTCTCAATCTCAGGATCGTAGTGAAAGTTATCTTCATGATTGAACGATTCACCTGTACTCATTAACAAACCAAAGTAGTAATGCGGGATAGAAATAATAATAAAAAAATCGACACTAATAAATATTGCCTTCCCCGGCAACGGCGCCAAAATTTGGTAGCGTTTATCGTGTACGCCCAAATTAACCCTTCTTCAGTTAATGACAAAAATATGTAGTAGTGGAAGTAGGGATCGATCTCACAGGGAAGGTAAATTTATTTTGTGCCAAAAGCGAATAGTAACAAGGGGGTTTTAGGATGAATGATTACTACTAAGCAAATTCTAAAATTAAACTAATTAACGAGATTAACTAAGATGATTTAAACTTATGAGAGTGAAGCGATTCTTGGTTTCCAGGTAACCGTACTTTTGGAAAATTATCTTTTAATCATCAAATCAAAACATTCGAATCCTTTCAATTATCTAACGATTGGAAATTCAATTCCTACTCATCTTATTCGTAGTCAAAGAGAAAACAGCATTCAATTCAACCCTTACCAAATCTCTAATCACCACTACAGCCGTTAATGATTAAATCAATGATAGTTTTCAAAACTAATGAGTTCGATAAATCTAATCAATGAAAACTACAGCCGTTAAAATTGATTATTCAACCGTTTCTCCTAAGAATTCAATAACACTTACAGTCGGTTAATTATTGATCTTAGTTGTTTCTTAACAAACTATCGATTATGCAAATGAATATTAGGTGATCGGTCTAATACACAAACACAACAATCATGGAATTCGAAATTTAAGAAACGAATTGAAATCGAAATAATTCAACAATCAAACCAAATTTTCATAAAAGGTTCAATTCCAAAAGCAGGTATCCCTTCAACCAAGAATCGAAGAGTTTTAGCCTAGCATAATTAAATCTAAAAACAATAAAAATTCAATGGAAAACATTAAATAAATAAAGGAAAAGAAATTACTATTATAAATCACGATTCCGGCTTGTCAATTCCGGTTCCGTTCTTCGTTGTTCTTGAAGAAAACTTGAAAAACTAATTAATCTAAAAGTTCCAAAATATTCTAAAGTATCAAAAACTATGAAAAACTATGGAAAACTGCTGCTAATGAGGCTTCTTTTCGAGTTTTAGGGTATGGAAGTGATAAATATGGGATACAATCTTTTAAACATGGTAAAAGACTCAATTTCCAAATTTCCGGACTCTTCGGCGATCGATGGCCTTGAATGTGGCGATCGATCGCTGCATTATTATTTTTCGGAAAAATCATTGAGGCGATCGATCGCTATAAAGTGGCGATCGATCGCCGAGCTCCAGTAGACTTTGGCGATCGATCGCCACTTCTTCGCGATCGATCGCTGACTCTTCAAATTTGATGAAAATGTTTCTGTCCATAGTCGATCGATTTCCTCTTCCGGGCGATCGATTGCCATCTCCAAAATTACGTTTTTGCCCTTTTCTTGATCAACTTTGAGTCCTTGTCATGTCCATGTCTCTTCTTGGTCTTTACACATCATTTTTAGCTCGTTTTCTTCGATTGTACCTATAATTATACAAATCTACGATTAGGTAGCATACGTATCAATTTATCCATCAAAACCTACCAAATCGTAGACAATTAAGCACTAAAGATGTGTCTATTTCTAGTCACATCAATCGCCACATTTACCGCGATCGATCGCCACACTCCAGTGGCCAACCAGTGCCTTCTCGCGATCGATCGCCAATCCTCGCGATCGATCGCCAACCCGCTCGCGATCGATCGCCGAGACCTCGCGATCGATCGCCAGCACTGTTCATCGTCACCCAATTGCAGCTGCACGTCGCGATCGATCGCCCCACCTCGGCGATCGATCCCCACCTGCGGTTTTCAGAAAAATTCGAGCTTCCATGGTGTTTTTCACACCCAAACTCAAAACCAACACCCCATACACCACCAACACCTCAAATACAACATTTAAAGCCAATAAAAACTTTAAAAACTCAACATAGGATTTTAGCCAAAAATTCCCAAAACCCATAACCAACCAAAATCTCAACCAAAAGCTATCATACTACTACCAAATTGAAGCCAATGACGAGTGAAGATTAATACCTGATTATCTTCGAGAAAATCGGCTCCCGAGCCAAGCTACCATCAATTTTCCCATCAAGGGAGAAGAGGGAAATGGGGGAGAAGGGTTTGGGCGATGAGAGAGAGAAGAGAGGGAAAGATTCCGTGCCAAATGACGGAATACCGAGTCCACTTGGTATATATAGCAAAATGCCCCAAAATACCAATACCCCCACAAATACATCATGATTCATTAAAAATCATCTGTTTACAAAAACTCTCTCTCCAACAACAAATCTCCATACCAGCCCCAACACAAGCACCCCGGACCCTAAGTCCCACCAAAAACCCAACTCATAGGTTTTCCACTAAAATGAGAATACAATCTCAACATTTGGATCCAACGATCCCAAATGCCCGATTTAACAACTTCGGGAGACCCAAAACCGAAATTAATACACAATTGCCACAATTAAAATCCATTAAGGATTATTACTACACCGGGATTAACACCAGTAATTTCTGGACATCACAATTATCCCCCACTAATAAAATTTCGTCCTCGAAATTTGCATCGGTGTTCTTCATGAAACACCAGGACTACACAACCAAACAAAACCTCAACCCCGACTCTGGACCACATCAGAATCGAATTAACAACCGCGAGGACACCCACCTCGCACCAAGCTTTAAAATAAAGCAAACGCCAAAACCAACACAAAATCCTAAGGATAATAACATACCTCGATGCGAGTCATCCCAGAAGTAAGTCTACCACGACTGCAAATCAACCAAATCTTCCTTGGTTCTGACATAGAGATCCCCCCATGATATCTCCATCACCTGCCCACGATGCTTAACATGCATCGTTATGATGAGGACTACTAGCATACGACAGTATACTCACAGAGAAACCCGGTTCCTGCTTTCCACCCCCATCTCCTCCAAAGGAGTAGTTGCACCGTTCGTAACACGGATTGGGCAACCCACGGTCACCGATCCACACAAAGCACATCTTCGAAGATGTTTACACCGGTGTGTTCCAAGAAATTATATCTTGGTCCCGGCACACCATGAAGACTTCACCAAGTCTCAAGTTCCACAGTGGTCATGCAAGACAATCAATTGCATTCCCGCCACGCGTCTCAACCACGACACCAAAAAAATCCGAGTCCTGGCCACCCCTCGTCTATCCTGAGATTTAACAATCCTAAAACAGGGAGGCTATCGAATTAACCAGCAAGAACTACCATGGTTCCAAAACACAACAATCCCTCCTCAGGGGGAAGTCAAACAGCGCTCACGATCATTCATGCATCGTGCCATCGAGATTACCGATCTCAAAGTTCCACAATCTCGCACCGGAGATTCACCAAACCAAGCAAATTAAACCAACGTTCAACAAGGAACAAAATAGAGTTGGCATTCGTATACACACACGGCATACATGCCCACGCACCAACACAACATGCATACTCAATGCAATAGACTCGGTATCTCCAATCATACCCAATCCCAAAACCAACTGACAAACCTGGATTATCCTCACCCCACGGAGAATGATGGTTGACTAACCAACCCAAAGGGTGTGATTTCAACACCACACGACCCAAAACAGCGAATCTCTCAAAAGATTCAACCGATAAATATAACAATACCGCCTTCCTCACAAGGAAAAAGTCATGAATCCATGATCCTCCAATCCTCGAACCACCGTTCGGAAACCTGGATATATTTACCAAAACATATCATGGAACCAAACGTACGCAAATGGTTCAAAATAGTGCATCAAAGCAACTATTACCAAATCGAAACCAGTATACGCCATGTATACTCAGACTAAAGATGCTCTGTACTAATGCCATAGTACTACACAATTCGAGCATCTCTCCGGAGACGTCTCCTCGAACGTCTCACCAGAAGTACGAAGCCATCACATAGTCCAACACTAGTAGGGCTTACCCCAGGTTGATTCACAATCAACTCTCAACCAATACCAGCTGTCTCCATGACAGTACAACCCAAATCTCTCCAAGAGGTAAGATCAATATAGTAGTGTTACCCCACTGTCTATATCCCACAATTCCAATTATGACTCCCTTTGCATTCCATATGCAAAGATGCTCAACCAGAGCTAACAATGACTTGTTGACACTCACGTTGGTACTACCAACAAAATTGAGTTGTCCCAGTACCAGTCCCTCAAAACAATAAACGTATAAACGTTCCCGTGAGGTATTTCCTGTCTCAATCATCACGCGACAAAGAGACTACAAGAGTCTACCAAACCCTCATCGTAACACCATACGATTCACCAAACTCGAATCCAACGAACAGTATAATGGCTATCACAAGCACACTATAACACTGAAACAAGACCTGGCTAGTGATTCGCTGGCCCCATAGGCTTATACCAACCTATCACGTGACACACGTCCCATCGCGGTATACCATACCGTACAAACCATTAGAGTTGTGGGTCATCACCCAACACATCTCTAAATCACCAAAGCACAATGGACAATCCGGTGTCCTTGCTTAACTACCATGCAATCCTAATCCATTAGGACTTATTCCACACCCTCAGGGTGGGTGTAACCATGCCTACCCCTCATCACAACAACAAGCGAGTAGTTTCCGCAATGACTACACTTACCACCAATCACTTGGCCTTAGCCATCCCAGCGAGTATACCCAAGGGTATCACTGCTCGACAAATACTTACCTCTATAACATGATGCGGTACCCTCACCGGTACAATGCATCCATAGAGCCATCGAACAAACCTGTTCGGCAAAAGGTCTCGTCAACTAGTGACCCAAACTCTACCATGTGCCCACCATTGGCACTCAAACCATACAACCAAATGCATAAACAAGAATGTATTATTCACCAAAACGACGCTACACGTCTACATAGAACACCATCTATATCATCGCCATCCCGTGACGGTATATGTCAACATATGACATTCAAATAACATCGTCAAACACATGATGGTATATATATAACAACACATAGTATTCACAATAATACTAACAAAAGTAATATGCCATACCTTATCGCTATCAAGATAGCGGAATACCTGTATCCATCGTCCACCAGCGGTACACAAGCAGCATCTATCGCTCGTAGGCGGCATAATCAAGTGCTACGCACATAAAGTCAGCGGCATGAAACATCGCTATAGATATCCAGCGATATGAACCATCGCCATAGATGTAGCGGAATGTACCATCGCTATATGATACCTGACGGCATGAACCATCACCAATAGAATACCCAGCGGCATGAACCATCGCCAATAGAATACCCGGCGGCATGAACCATCGCCAATAAAATACCCGGCGGCATGAACCATCGCCAATAAGATAGCGGAATAATCGCGGACTCAAGAGGTGCTCACTCTCATATAGTACTTTGTTCCCGATCGCATCGCTACGTCATGACAGCGGCATCATCGCTTCGACGTGACAACGACATGTATCATCGCTTCGACACGACAGCGGCATCATCGCTTCGACATGATGGTGGTACCATCACTTCGACGTGACAGCAGCATTTACCATCGCTTCGACATGACAGCGGCATATACCATCGTTCCGGCATGACAGCGGAAATACCCCTCGCTTCGACATATTAGCGTCATAATATCCCTCACAATAGTAATATGACAGCGGCATTATCCTTCGCTTCGACATATTTGCGGCAAATATTCTTCATCGCTATAATATGACAGCGGCAAGTATTCACATCGCTACGCCATGCATGCAACCGTAATGCATATCCCATATTCCAATAATTGTTTTGGCACGACAGCGGCATCATCGCTTCGACGTGCATGCAACCGTAATGCATAACCCGTATTCCAATAAACATCACCATGAGTGTATTTTAATGCACCTCGCTCCAACATTAAGCGGTAAAGCACTAAAATCATCGCTCCGATGTATATGCAACCGTAATGCATAATCCATGTCTCATAAGACCCTGCAACCACCATGGTTAGCAATAACATATTCCAATTATGAACACGTATCATGAATGCACATAAGCAATATAGTTGTGCCACGTAACACTAACTACCATCATGCATAAGTATGTGCTTCTCATTCCCATTATCAGTTTCCTAGGCCCTCAACAGCCCCAAAGAGCTAACCACTGCTTTGATACCACTAATGTAAGGACCCCAGTGCCCTTAACCCGTTATTAGTGTATTAATCCATGCCATTAGTGCATGTAATCATACTATCATGGGGAAAAGCCATGTGCAAGTGCAACACCATATGCTATCCAGAAAATTTCTTGCATTCTATCCGCATAATATTCAAATTCCCCAACCAAATTATTTATATAACATGCACCCTTATAATACACTAACATGCTCTCAGTTCATTTGGCAATTCCATATTTAATTGCATGCAAACCATGAATGAATAGAGAAGAGCCGTAGCCCATTTATACATTCCGTATACACGTAAAATGTACTCATATAAGAGCACCCAATGAACACACGTGTATCTAATGTATAAAAGACTCTACCGGAAACCGTTACTGGCACTTCAATCCTGGAAGCACCTCCCAAGCACAGCTCGATCTCAACTCTGGACCATGCGCTTATTCAAACAGCTCTGGTACCTCGATCCTGGAAGTACCTCAGATCAACAGCCCAAGCTCAACTCCAAAGCTGCTGCTACACCTGTAACACCTACCCCAACAGAGACAGCCCCCACACGGGGTGTGCATACCAATACCACCAATCCAATAATCATAACATTGCAATTCAAATACAGAATGTAAATGCCATAATTTAAATGATACTCCCTGGATGGTAACACCCTCATCCGGGATCCCCTGTATTGTCCCTGTTCTCAAAATAACCAAACTCATCAAATTCCCAAAGCAAGTTAATCGTCACATTGATTAACTAATACAGTTCTATTATGCCAGTTCCATAATCAATACGGTAAGATCATTATATAAAAGACCGTAGATCTCACATATATCTAACCAATCATTCCATGTTCCTATTTCATTTCTCGCTCCACAATAGCGGCATACTAAACCCCGCGCACGCTCAACAATAGCGGCGTCATAACCTGTGATGCCCCGAAATTAATTATATGCAATTTGGGCATTAATTATGTTTATATGATGAATTATGTTGATAATTGATTTATGTGTTGAAATTAATTATCATGTTGAAATGCTTAGTCACATGATAGGCGTGACCCGGGGTTGCATTTCAGGGTGCATGTTATGCATGTTAGAAAATAAGGTGTTAACATGATTTAATTATGTTGATTGTTAATTATGAGGAAATCATGATTTTAGTGGAAGTTGATTGCATTTTTGTAAATGCTTGTAAAAATACCATGTTGAGGTATTTTATACATCATGTTAACTAATGAGTACAAGTTTAATTAAATTAACCCATATACCCCACTATACCCCTTTTCCCCTTTACTTTACCAATCACTTTTAAAATCCCCAAAATCACTTCCAACCCAAAACCCTTCCCATTTTCGAAATTCTTCAAAGGAGGAAGAAGGAAGCTCCACAAAACCTTTGTTTTTGAGATCTTTGTTAAGATTTGGAGTCTACAAGAGGTATGGAACCCTCCCTAATGTTTTTATGATGTTTGGTTTTGAAATGGGTTGGATTTTGTGTTTTATGTGGGTTTGTTTTGGGTATATGTTGTATGTGGTTGGGGTATGATTTTTGAAGTGTTTTGTGTGGGTTTTAGTGGGTTATGATGATGTTGATGTTGTAGAAAAGTTTTGGTTTGAAGGGTTTGAAGTGGAGCTTGAAAAATGCTCAAAAATGGCGAATTTTCAATGTACAGGGATTGGCGATCGATCGCCCGTTTTTGGCGATCGATCGCGAGCCAGCAGTAGGCTCCAGAACCCTTTGGCGATCGATCGCCACTTTTGGGCGATCGATCGGCGAGGCTGGCGATCGATCGCGCCAAAAGTGGCGATCGATCGCCAAGGTGTGAAATTTTCACCTTCGTCCAGTATGATCTCGCGATCGATCGGGCTTGGGCTGCGATCGATCGCGAGATATAAAAATATGAGTTTTTGATTTTTTGTGGGATTTTTGGATATTGGACTATATTTAGCTTCTAATATCGATTTGTATGGTTATGTAGAACCATCCCAGGTACCCACAACTTCAAGGAGATAAAGTTCTACAACTTCTCCATTTTTGGAATTAAGGTACGTAAGAGACGTACGGGCATCGGACGGTAACACATTCCTAAACTATGACTATGCATTGATTGCATAAGTATTTATGATGTTTATGATGATGATTATGATAAGTAAATTATGATGATGATGTTATGATAAATGAAGATAATATGACGTTTACGATGACGATTATGATAAGATGATGATGTCTATAAGATGATGATGCTTATAAGATGATGATGTTTATAAGATGATGATGCTTATAAGATTATGATGTTTATGGGATGATGATGCTTATAAGATGATGATGCTTACAAGATGATGATGTTTATAAAATGACGATGTTTATGATATGATGATGATGATATATGTTTAGCAATGTTATTAAGAATGGTTGAATGTCCGATGGTTGTTATGGGCAAGCGAGGAAGGTACTTGCCGCTCACATAACTAGCGAGGGGATACATCCGCTATCAAGGCGTAGCGAGGGGTATCATAATTCCGCTAAGCGAGGAGATACATCCGCTATCAAGGTGTAGCGAGGGGTATCACAATTCCGCTTTATGTCGAGCGAGGGGGCCAATTGTGCCGCTGTCATAATAGAACCAGGACAGTCCCATTTCTAATTAACATTGTTGATTATGAGCTTATGAATGAAGTACGATTTTAATCATTATGTCAAGAACTAATGATTATATGCATGACTATGAAACAGGGACAACCAAAGAGGGTTAATGCGATTAACCAGGAAGTATATGTTACCAAATACTTTCATGCATTTATTTATATGCCATTACCTTATGATGTTAAGTAACGATGTACATGATCATGATGGGTTGTTCGTGTAGGTACGCTTTTGGATTGAAAGATTAAGGGTCGGGTTGAGGCAGTGAACTATGAGGAGCATGAAAGAAGATAGGATACATGATTTTTGGATAGTCTCTACTCTAGGAGTAGTATAATTCTATCGCCTAACATTCATTGAAAGGAATGTAATTAATTAGCTTCTGAAATTTTATTTTTGGCCTGTAATCTTATTAGCTCAAGCTACAACCGGAACCCTAAGATGTTAGTAATGCATGATTAGTCGATAATATGTTATTAATATGATGTTAAGGTAGGAAGACCCTACATTAGTGGTATCAGAGCAGTGGTTAGATAACCCGGGAATGAGTGAAGGGTAGCCTTAGCAATACGTTAGCTAGGTGCTCACTTTTAAACATGTTTTGTGCATAAGTTGCATATGAAGGATATGATGTTACACTAACATGGTTGATTATCTAACGATGTATTATATGAACTGCTTTTGGGTATTGTTGTTAACCCTTGTCTTGCAGTATGGAAGCGAATGTGGAAGTGGGAGATGCAGTTAGTGTTAATGCAAGTGTTGGGCGTACAAATCCCCTACCACCGCCAGCTTTGGGCGAAGAACCATCTGAACAGCAGTTATTACCTGGAGAGCTAAGCTTGGCTCAATTTCTGACATACCGACCCCCGATGTTCGAGGGAACTGAGACTGGGGAAATGTCTGAGGAATGGTTGGAGAGGATAGAACAAATATTCGTGGCAGCTCCTTGTGCTAAGACAGCCTGGATAAGACTTGCTGAGTTCCAGTTAGCCAAGAAGGCGCTGATGTGGTGGAAGACCACAGTAATAGAGCAAGAGGCTCAGGGTCAAGAAATCAATTGGAAATTGTTCAGAACTCGGTTTCTGACCCGCTATTTCTCAGCTGCTGCACGACAGGCCAAGGAAGATGAGTTTACTAACCTTAAGCAAGGTAACATGCCTGTATCAGATTATGCTCTTCAGTATTGTTCTTTGCTCAGATATGTACCTCACATCGCCGCAAGTACTCAAGCAAAGATGAGGAACTTCATGAAAGGCTTGAGGCCTGAACTGTATGACAGGGTTGTCACTTATGGCCCTGCTTGTTTTGATGATGCACTTGCAAGGGCTGGGTTAGCCGAGCTGGGAGTTGGTGCATATCCTGATACCGTGCCACCTCCAGCACCCCCTCAGAGATCTACTTCTGACAATTTGAAACCAAGGGTTGATCAATTCAAGCCAAGGGGGAATATTTCGGCTTCGAGATTCAGTGGTAAGAGGCCCGAGAATCGTTGGATAGGAAACCGTAAGAATGACGCCCCATCAGGAAGAGGCCAGTGTCAGGGAGACAGATTTGGGAAGGTCCAGTGCTCTCTTTGTGGGCAACCACATATGACCAAAGACTGCGTAGGTTGCTATGTTTGTGGCAATAAGGGCCACTTTGCTCGGCAGTGTCCCAATCGGGAGGGACAACAGAACTCTGGGGGGAGGCCTGCGGACAGAGCAACGCAGCACAGGCCACCGTTTGTACCAAGGCAGCATGGAGGTCAGCCTATGGGGCCACCTCAAGGGCAGGTTTATGCATTGACGACAGAGCAGGCTACATCGGCTCCGGAAGAAGTGATAGCGGGTACTTGTATTTTATTTACGCACCCTGCTTTTATATTGATAGACACAGGTGCGTCCCACTCTTTTGTGTCGACATGTTTTGTGGAAAGGCACCACATATGCACTTCTCCGTCGCCCACGCCTCTTGTAGTCTCGACACCCGCTGGAAGAAGTTTGATTGCTGATCGGATTGTCTATGATTGCCTCATTTATTTTGAGGATAACGAACTAAGGTCAGATTTGATTGATCTGGGAATGTCAGATTTTGACTGCATTGTGAGTATTGATGTTCAGAAGACAGCTTTCAAGACTAGATTTGGGCACTATGAATTCTTAGTCATGCCTTTTGGGGTGACGAATGCCCCAGCTGTGTTTATGAGTCTGATGAACAGGGGGTTCCAGCCGTATTTGGATCAGTTCGTCATTGTTTTCATTGACGATATACTTATTTACTCCCGAACGAGGAACATGTAAAGCACTTGAGGACAGTACTCCAGATCCTTAGGGATCATCAGTTATATGCAAAGCTCAGTAAGTGCGAGTTTTGGTTGAGCAGTGTGGTGTTCTTGGGTCATGTTATATCTAGCAGAGGGATATCTGTAGATCCCAAGAAGGTTGAGGCTGTGTATTGATGCAAGATAAGCACGTGGTGGCTTATGCTTCGAGGCAGTTGAAGCCTCATGAGACAAGATACCTAGTTCATGATCTGGAACTGGCGGCCATCATTTTCGCCTTGAAGATTTGGTGGCATTATCTATATGGTACTTCATTACCATTTTTACGGACCATAAGAACCTGAAGTTTCTATTCACTCAGGCTGAACTGAATATGAGGCAAAGAAGATGGATGGATTCACTCAAGGATTATGATTGTGAAATTGAGTACCATCCTGGTAAAGTAAATTTGATAGCAGACGCCTTAAGTCGGAAGGTGAAGAGTACTACTGAGGATGCTATGTGTTTGTTAGGATCGGGGTAGTGTTTAGAAGGGGGGGGGGGGGGGGTTGAATAAACACTAGATACAATTTCGATTTCTTTTCTGGTTAACTGTAAACTGTTAAGTATTACAGTTGCTTCTCAATATCAGGCAAGTCAGTAGACACTTATTATAGTGCGGAAGACGTCTACAGAACTTGTGAGGAATAAAACTGAAGTAATAAAGCAATAAACAAATAACAAGAGAGTTGTTTCTGGAAGTTCGAAGCACAACGCTTCTACGTCTCCCCTTCTTCCTTTGCAGGAAGGATTCACTAGAAGACTTGGTTTACACTTTACAGTATACAACCTTCTTAGGCACTAACACACTTGGCCTAAACTCCTAGCAATCACACTCTTCTTAACTTTTGGTTACAATGGATTCTATGACACTCTTTACAGAATAAACTTTCTAGCTTTGAGAGTTTTTGAGCAGCAGACTTCAATTGAAGATAATCTATCACAGATTCAGTTTTGCCGTTTGTCTGCTCTTTGCTGAACGTTTGGAATATCAGTAGTATGACTTTCTTGTTTGCTTTGAAGTATATCTCTTAGTTGAAAATCGCTCAGCACTTCTTCATTCTCTGCTTGGATGTATTTATAGGTTTTGGATGTCCAACGGTAACCTTTCTGTATATGGAAGAGATTAGCTTTCCAATTTCATATTGTCTTCTTTCCTATTTTGTAAAGAAACGGTTCTTTTCACTCTGACTGTAATGGTGGCGGAGATATAGCAGGGTGCACCGCTCTGTTGTACCTTTGTCAGAGAATGTTGTCTGATTTTGTCTCGTTGCTTAGTGCTCTAACTGGAAGCTTAGACTTCTGCTGGTTTTCTTTGTTCAACTGGTCGTTCATCCTCTTATGACCAGTTGATGTCCTTGTTCAGTGAGAGACTATTCAGTTGATAGTTGTCCAGTAGATGTCCATCCAGTTTAAGTTTATCCGGTTGATAGCTTGTTCGGTTGATGTCTTGTTCGGTTGATGTCCATCCAGTTGATGTCTTATCCAGTTGATGTCTTCATCCGGTTGATGTCTTATCCGGTTGATGTATTGTCCGGTTGATGTCCATCCAGTTGATGTCTTATCCAGTTGATGACTTCATCCGGTTGATGTCTTCATCCGGTTGATGTCCATCCAGTTTATGTCTTATCCAGTTGATGACTTCATCCGGTTGATGTCCATCCAGTTTATGTCTTCACCCGGTAGGAGTCTTTATCCAGTTGGTCTTTGTTATCCGGTAGGACTTCATCCAGTTGGTCTTTGTTATCCGGTAGGACTTCATCCAGTTGATCTTTGTTATACGGTAGGACTTCATCCAGTTGATCTTTAATATCCGGTTTGTAATTACCAAAACGTAGAAATCGTTTTCCCAACAATTTCCCCCTTTTTGGTGATGACAAAACTAAGCAATGATCTATTTCCTACTGGAGTAAATAAGATGAGAATCCTGAAAGTACTTGAAGACATAATGGAAAAGAAATTTTCATTAAATATAAGCAGATTACAAGTTGTAATCAAACTGGACAATTGAGAGAGATTCATCTTTATTTAAGATGAATTCTAATAACTTGAATAGAATCTAAGACCAATTTAGTTTACACAAGATAGCTGATACATGACAAATCTTTAAACAAGCATTGTAGACCCGGAGAGCTTCGATCCACCTGGTGTCAGAGAGGAAGAGCTCGATCCACCTTGTTTCAGAGAGGAAGAGCTCGATCCACCTTGTTTCAGAGAGGACCTAATCAGAATACTCTATCTCTGCCGGTCTACCTTGTTTCAGAGAGAAGGTCGGGAAGAGTCATACGTATATACATCAGGCAGCTTCCATGGTTCATGGATTCACCTAATGAGAATAGTCTATCTCTGTCTTCCCCCTTTTTGTCATCAGCACCCATACATCCCTTGTGAGCAGTTCCTGACTGATGAGGAGCATCAGAACAGAATCCAAACGCTGAAGCTTAAGGGAGCCGGGTTAGATAAGTAATCAACCCATGAGGGGTTGATTTAGATAAGTAATAAACCCATGAAGCAGAATAAGATCTAACAGAAAACCAGGGAATTTTGAATAGCTTGAAAGTAATCATGTTGAGTGAATGTGTGTTTTGTGAACAAACAAGAGTCGCTATTTATAGAAATGAAAAGGTTGCAATTAAAGTGAATGTATTTAAGTGGATCAGTAAATACAAAGAAAAAGTCAACAAAAACAGTAAATAGATAAGTGTAATTAAAGGAGGAGTCAGAAAACGATACTATTTTCGCCCGAACCAATGTTTGGAATAGTCGCGTTTTTCGGCAGGCGGTTGGCGCGGACTCCGAGATCTTGGTTGAGCAGTTGGTCTGGACTGAGTGAGTGCTCCAGTTGCAGGGGATGAATGAGCAGCTGAACTTGAAGCCCGCTGTGTTGAGGGAGCAGTTCGGCTGGGTTCAGGTAGTATGCGAATTATTTGAGGAGCTGCAGGCAGGCTGTTGCATATATCTTGAATTTGAGAAGCAAATGCTGCCTGCATGGTGGCCAACTGATCGGTCAAGATTTTCTTGGCGTCGTCAATCTTTTCTCCAAGAGCCATTGAGGTGGCAGCATGAAGAGATTCATTATTTTGAGTGATCTGAAGACGCGCCTGGCCAATTCTAGTAAAAGCATCTGCCACTGCATTCTCAGGAAAGGTTTGAAGTCTGGTGACAGTAGTCGTTAGACTACTTAAATCCCGGTAGACTAGCTGGAATTGAAAGTCCGTGTGCTGCTGATGAGTGCCTAGAATGAGAGTTGCAGTTCGCTCTTCCTGCTTAAGTTTATGAACATCGCTTGCTAGTGCTGATATGGCAGTGGAGAGATTGGCTAGCTGTGCAGCAATGTTCGGAGGCTCGTCCAGAGGGTTTGTAAAGACAAAAAAATCTTCAGAAAGCTCTTGAACCATGGACGGATCTGCAGCAATCAGTGGAGTATCAGTAGTAGGGACAAGAGCGCTGAGATGAGCATCTTCAACTGCAGTGGAGGGCAACATAGTAGCTTCAACAATCGGTGCAGCTGTAGAATCAGAGATAGTTACAGCCAAATTTGCAGTTTCTTCATTTTGGGGAACAGCCAAGGCAGTAGTGGCTTGATCAACCGCAGCAGCAGACGACTGGGTATGATCATTGGAGTGGGAAGACTCACTAGGTTCAGGATTGGCAGAGGATATATTGACCTGCTGAACCACTGTCTGTATGACTGCATCTATAGTTGTATGATCAACAACCATTGGTTGAGGCTGTTGATCATTATGAGAGCTGGGAGTAGATGGTGCGGCTTCTGCTCCAGTGGGAGTGGTCTCCAGAGCAGTAGAAGTGAGCTCCACAGAAGAGGGGACAATTTCCAAATTGGCAATGACCATTTGTAGATCCGGCTGATCAGGGCTGGCAACAGATTCAGCAGAGGAGCAAGAGTGAATCCCAGTGGATATGCGAATATCATGAAGAGCAAGCTCAGCCATTTCGAGCTTGGGTCCAAGAGCATTTAGAACAGCTCTATCATGATTCGCTGTTCCTGAATTACCGTTAAATTGTTGAAGGCGGGTTTCAACCAGGGCCTGAAGTTCACCCACATAGATCATCAGGCTAAAAACATCTCTCAGCTTCAAGCTTGTTTCAGGGTCTGAGACTTGAAGATATGCTAGGATTTTGTTCTCATCTGCCCTAGCCTGATCCAGAATTTGATCAAAATCATTTAATCGAACCTTGATACGGGCCTTTACCCATCGATCAAAAATCTCCAGCTGTGGCTGCAGTTTGGCTTCCACTGTATCCATGACCATTTGAATCTCGAAGGCAACAGGAGTGGACACTGGAGCCGTAAGAGATTTTCCTTTTCCAGCAGGGGTGGTCTTGGGATGACAGTATGGACATAATGACTTGGGTGTCCTGAAGCTGATAGAGCCTGGTGCTTGCTGAGAGCTCACCAGTGCTGACGGAGTGTCAACTGGAACCATTGAAGGAGCAGGCACCATGGCTAATGAAGCAGTTGGTTCCTCAGTTGAAGGGATGGCAGGGCTGGGTTCCCTATCAGGATTTACGTCTGTAGGACCTGCGGAGGAGATAGTATCGGAGGCTGCAATGTCTGTCTGTCGGGCGGTCTGAGGAGCAGCTTTTCGTGTTCTGGGCTTCTTAGGAGCAGGAGGAGGGGGAGAAGACTTGGTGGATTCCGAGACAGTCTGTTCAGAGTCACTGATTACCTGAGTCAAGCGACGCTTTGTCACCCCGCCTTCTCTACCACTTCGTTGGCGATGAAGTTGAAGATACTTGTGAGTGATGAGTCTCCCTGGATGAAGGTGTGAGAGAGCCCCTGTCTTAATGTGTTTGCTCTCAAAAAGACTGCTTAGTGGGAGAGCAAAACCTGATTGACCCTTGCCAGATACTACGAGACTAGTCAGTATTTTAAATAACACAGCTGACCAGTTTATCTCCAACCCTTTGCATATAGCGCTCATAACGTCAAACTTTTCAGGGGTAATCATATCAAATGATCCTGCCTTACATAGGAGCCCCTTGGAGATTATGTCCGCCAGTTGTCGATAATGACTCTTCATCAATACTTTCCTGAAAGGAGGACGTTGAAGGCGATGAGCAGAGTCCGAAACTGTGAGACGCATCTCTTCTCTTAGTTCCGCTGGAATAGTGGAAAAATCAGTGAGTCCGGTGGAGGGAAGGCACAGGTGTGTGGCAAATTCTGGTTGGGTGATGGTGACCGACTGTCCAGAGACGGATGCCACCACTGTGTCATCCACAACCTTGGCCGTAGCAAAGAACTCTTGTAGCTCGTTCTTGTAAAAAGAGGGGGTCTGGCTCAGGATTACCAGGAGTCCGGAGGTATCCAGCCTGTGTATCAACTCCTTGGTCTCTTCATCAGAGGATGTGGATATAGAATGAAAATCGACGTGAATAGCATTGGTGATGAAACTCGGCAGAACATTCTTCGACATTTTGAGTGAGTAAGAGGAAGAAGCAACACCAATTTGTTGGAGTAAGGTTTTCTGAAAGAGAAGATAATCGTAGTGATTTGTTGGAGAAGAAGAGTAGTGAAACTAATGGCAGTGAATAAGAAAGTATATGTAACGTCGTACTGCAGATGAGCGGACACATGTATACGTGGCGATCATCTAACGATTTAAAAAGATTTAACAAATAAATAAAAGGACAGGATTTAGGCGGGAGTGAAATAATTTAGTTTTATACAAAAGTAATTTTGAATTCCGACGTTCATTAGGTTAATAAGTATCGAGGGTTATTTTTGTCAAAGCATATTTGGTAACATCAGCTGGTATGTAAGGTTCGACTGGTAGGAAAGCATCCATTGGATGTGGAATCCTACTGGTTCGAATACACCTACTGCAGCTGACCATTGTATTACCAGCTGAGCTTAAATAACCATGATAGAATTATAACAGAAATTCCCCCTAAATTTATGCACATAAACTAACTAATTCCCCCTGAATTCATTACCCAAACAAAATAATCAAGAAGTAATTTCAATTAAACCAAGAATATTTCGAAAGTAAGAAAACTTAGCGTCCGGTAGGGGTTTTGTGAAAATGTCTGCTGCCTGTTGTTCGGTAGAAATATACTCCAGCCGAATTTCTTTCTTCATAACATGATCTCTGATAAAATGATGACGGATGTCAATATGTTTAGTACGAGTATGAAGAACTGGATTGTATGTTATGGCAATGGTAGACGTATTGTCATAGAAAATAGGAGCCTCTGTGGACTCAATTCCATAGTCTCTTAGTTGTTGCTGAATCCAGAGCAGTTGAGCACAGCAGCTTCCAGCAGCAAGGTACTCTGCCTCTGCAGTGGAAGTTGCAATGGATGTCTGTTTCTTGCAACCCCATGATATCAATCGATCACCAAGGAATTGACAATACCCACTGGTGCTTTTCCTGTCAATTTTGCATCCAGCATAGTCAGCATCTGAGTATCCAATAAGATTGAAGGTTGAGTCTCTTGGATACCATAGACCGACATTCTCAGTGCCTTTCAAATATTTTAGGATCCTTTTAACAGCAGTGAAGTGCGACTGCTTGGGATTTGCTTGAAACCGGGCGCACATACATACTGCAAACATAATATCTGGTCGGCTGGCTGTCAAATATAGTAAAGATCCGATTATGCCTCGATACATTGTAACTTCGACTGGTATTCCTGAAGTATCCAAGTCGAGTTTGGCAGATGAACTCATTGGTGTAGCAGCAGCTGAGCTGGTACTCATTCCATATTTCTTCAGTAGCTCTTTAGTGTATTTAGACTGATTGATCAGGATTCCTTCACTAGATTGCTTGACTTGCAATCCTAAGAAAAATGATAGTTCTCCCATCATGCTCATCTCAAATTGGTCCTGCATAATTTTAGAGAATCTTTCGCACAATTTTGAGTTAGTACTTCCGAAGATAATATCATCAACATAAATTTGAGCTAGCAGAGTATGATCTCCCTTTGTAAATTTAAAAAGGGTCTTATCCACCGTGCCAATAATAAAATTGTGCTCTGTCAAATATTTTGATAAAGTCTCATACCAGGCACGGGGAGCTTGCTTTAGACCATACAAAGCTTTATTGAGACGGAAAACATGAGATGGCTGCTGATGGTTTTCAAATCCAGGAGGTTGTTCAACATAGACTTCTTCCTGGAGTTTGCCGTTAAGAAATGCACTCTTAACATCCATCTGATAGACTTTAAAGTCTTTAAACGCAGCAAATGCCAGAAATATGCGAATTGCTTCTAGTCGAGCTACAGGGGCAAAGGTTTCATCGAAATCAATGCCTTCTTCCTGTCTGTAGCCCTGTGCAACTAATCTTGCCTTATTTCTGATTACTGTACCGTTTTCGTCTAATTTCTTTCTAAACACCAATTTGGTGCCAATTACAGTGTGATGATGTGGTCGTGGTACTAGATACCATACTTTGTTTCGCTCAAACTGATTTAGTTCTTCCTGCATTGCTTCTACCCAGCTTGGGTCTAATATAGCTTCATCAATCTTCTTTGGTTCTATATGAGATATGAATGCAGCATGAAGAAATTCATTAAACATTTGTCCTCTGGTGCGTAGAGGAGCAAGAGGGTTACCGATGACCTGCTCAGGTGGATGATCCTTCTTCCACCGGAGCGAAGGTCCACGAGGGCTGAGTTCTTCAGTTGACTGGATGTGAGTAGGCAAATCAGAGGTTCTGATTGACTCATCTTTCTCATTAGTTCCTTCTACTGCAGCAGGGGTAGATGCAACTGTTTCATTTGTAGCGGGCTGCAGTGCTTGTTGGCCAGCAGACTCCTCTGCTTGAGCTTCAGGAACTTCTGGTTCTAAGGAGCAGTCAGTCCTGCTTCTGTAATCAATCTCATCATCAACATTTTCGTCAATGTAAGTGCTTTCCAGTCGATTACTCAAGTTGTTGATTTGTATATCAGATAGTATACAATCAGTAGGTTCATCAAATTTTACATGCACTGATTCTTCTACATTAAGAGTTCTATTATTAAATACTCTGAATGCCTTACTAACTGTAGAATAGCCAAGGAATATTCCAGCATCAGATTTGGCATCAAAAGCGGTGAGATGAGTCTTTCCATTGTTGTGAATAAAACATTTGCAACCAAACACATGGAAATAGGAAATATTTGGCTTACTGCCATTCCAGATCTCATAAGGGGTTTTATTTGCTCGCTTATTAATCATTGATCTGTTCTGCGTATAACATGCTGTGTTGACAGCTTCTGCCCAAAATCTCTGCGATATTTCTGATTCCGCGAGCATAGTTCGCGCAGCTTCTTTCAAATTGCGGTTCCTACGCTCAGCAACTCCGTTTTGTTGAGGAGTTCTAGCTGCAGAGTATTCGTGTTTAATACCAAGGTCATCTAGATATGATTCGAGTGATTGATTGGTGAACTCAGTACCTTTATCACTGCGAATTATATCTATCCCACACTATTTCTCATTTTGGAGTCTTTTCAGTAATTTGATCATCTTTGGAGTAGCCCGATCTTTGCCACTTAGGAACAAGACCCACGTGAAACGAGTGTAATCGTCTATTACCACTAGGGTATACTTCATTCCCCCTAGACTTGTTACTGGTATTGGACCAAACAGATCCATATGCAGCAACTCTAGGCACCGAGAAGAAGATTTACTCCCTTTGTTCTTAAAGGAGGATCTGATTTGCTTACCAAGTTGGCATGCTGCACAGATCTTGTCTTTTGAGAACTCAATTTGGGGCAGTCCAATAACTAGATCAAGTTTACGCAGACTGGCAATAGTTTTAAAATTTAAGTGACTCAACCGTTTGTGCCAAAGCCAATTTTTGGAAGAATTCAGGGCAGCTAAGCAAGTAGTAGAGGTAGGCTGATTAAGATTCCAATCAATTTTATATGTATTATCATGCCTTCTACCTACGAGTAATATACTGCCATCAGATTTAGTTGTGCATGAGTGCTGATTGAATTCTACGGAATGACCATTGTCACACAGTTGACTTATGCTAATCAAGTTGTAGCATAGATTTTCAACTAAAAGAATATCTTTAATGATGATGTTACCATAGATAATCTTACCATTACCCACGGTTCTACCTTTCGCGTTATCTCCAAAAGTTATTCTGGGTCCGGTGGAGTCCACCAGTTCAGACAATAAGCTCGCATTCCCTGTCATATGTCTAGAGCACCCGCTGTCCAGGAACCATTCTGAGCTCCGAACTGGATGCATTCTAGTTTCCTGCAATTAAAGCGATAGAATGATTGGTACCCAATCCTACTTGGGTCCAGGTAGGATTAGTCCTTTCGGAACCCACACTTGTATGACCCTGAATGACTTAGGTCGGTGTGTGTTCTGAAATGTGTGTGCATTTATGAATATTGGAGATGATTTTGACTGTGAAGTGTGATAATCTGTGTATACATGTGCTTTTGGTTTGTAGTTCCTGTTATTTAGCATATACCTCTTCTGGACAGGTTTACAGTTGTAGTACCAGTTGGGTTTAACCTCTCTAGCTGCTCGACCAGTGGGTTTAAGTTCATTTCTGAACTTTTGCCTCGGTTTAGCCTCTTTGAGTGGTTCTACATAACCGATACCTCTGTGATGTGCTTGTTCCTTGATGAGTGTTGCTTTAACAGGTTCTTTAACCAGTTCATAAGGGTCATATACTGTGCTAGATCTTACAAAGTTCATTGATTGAACCTTGCCTTTTGTTAGACACAGTTGAGGTTCATTACCAGATGAACTGCCGTCATTGTTATTATAGCCTATGCCTGTTAAATCACCAGCAAGCCTTATAGACTCAAGCATTTCATCCTTTCTGGTAGTCGACGCATTCCAAGTGCTAACCAGTTTGCTAAGTTTCTGGTAAGCATTCTTGGCTTCATCTCTTTCCTTCACTAGGAGACTGGCTGTTTCCATTAAGCAGTTCAACTCCCTTGATTGTTCACAATCAAGCTTGTTTTCATGCTTTTCAGTTTGGATTGTGTGCTCAGTCTTATAGCTTTCAAAAGATTCATATAGCGTCCGATACTCATTGATCATGTCCTGCAATGCATTGGTAAGTTCACTATGTGTAAATTCAGATAGGTTAGATTCATGTACCTCATTTTCATCATTTGCCATTAAGCAGTGGACTTCCTCGTCTTCACTCTCGCTGGATGAGCTAGTTAACTCTTCTGATTCTGATTCAGAATCAGCCCATTTGCTCTTACTTTCTTCTGCCATCAAGACTTTTTGATCTCTGTCCTTTTTGGATGATCTTCTGGTTTCTTTGGATTTTCTGTAATCCTTGGATCCTCTTTTGTGATCATCCTTTTTGGGTTTAGGACAGTCCGCAATGAAGTGCCCTGGTTTGAGGCAGTTGAAGCATACTCGCTCTTCTTCTTCTGAATTTCCTTTGGAATTCTGCCTCCGAGGATATGATTGATAAGGTCTCTGATTCTTCTTCATGAATTTCCCAAATTTCTTTACAAACATTGCCATAGCATCATTACACATCTTTTCTGGAGTCATTTCTGTAGGAGTAGGCAGAGACTCCGATGCAGTGAGAGCTTTGGTTGGTTGACTGGTATTTGGTTCATCTTCAACCCGAATGCCTAATTCGAATTCATAGGCTTTTAAATCAGCAAACAGATCATGTAGATCTATCTTGTTGATGTCCGTCGATTCTCTCATAGCAATGGTCTTGACATCCCATTCTCTTGGTAGACCTCTCATTACTTTGAGAGTGACTTCTCTGTTGGGTAACTCCTTACCCAGACTGCTTAGTTCATTAATTATTCCAGTCACTCTTTCATCGTACTCGTTGAGAGTTTCTCCATTTATCATTTTGATATGCTCAAACTTCTGTAAAGCCACAGTAAGCTTGTTTTCTTTGGTTTGATCATTTCCTTCACAGAGTTGAGCAATCTTCTCCCAGATTTCTTTAGCGGTAGGGCACATTTTTATTTTGTTGAACATATTTTTGTCCAAAGTTTTGAACAGAATGTCCTTAGCAACGTTGTCCAGATTTGCTTTTTTCTTGTCTTCATTTGACCATTGAGATCTTTCCTTTTCTACCATTTGTGGATCACCACTTGTGATAGAAGCAGCTGTATTGATTTTCATGATCTTCAAAGGTCCTTCAGTGATTACATACCACATATCATCATCTTGAGCACTTAGATGTGCTTGCATACGGATTCTCCAGTCATCATATTCGTCTTTCTTGAACATTGGAATCTTGCTGAATGAGGCCATCAGTTTTTGGTAAATGGTAATTTCTCAAGATTGAGAAGACCTAAGCTCTGATACCACTTGTTAGGATCGGGGTAGTGTTTAGAAGGGGGGGGGGGGGGGGTTGAATAAACACTAGATACAATTTCGATTTCTTTTCTGGTTAACTGTAAACTGTTAAGTATTACAGTTGCTTCTCAATATCAGGCAAGTCAGTAGACACTTATTATAGTGCGGAAGACGTCTACAGAACTTGTGAGGAATAAAACTGAAGTAATAAAGCAATAAACAAATAACAAGAGAGTTGTTTCTGGAAGTTCGAAGCACAACGCTTCTACGTCTCCCCTTCTTCCTTTGCAGGAAGGATTCACTAGAAGACTTGGTTTACACTTTACAGTATACAACCTTCTTAGGCACTAACACACTTGGCCTAAACTCCTAGCAATCACACTCTTCTTAACTTTTGGTTACAATGGATTCTATGACACTCTTTACAGAATAAACTTTCTTGCTTTGAGAGTTTTTGAGCAGCAGACTTCAATTGAAGATAATCTATCACAGATTCAGTTTTGCCGTTTGTCTGCTCTTTGCTGAACGTTTGGAATATCAGTAGTATGACTTTCTTGTTTGCTTTGAAGTATATCTCTTAGTTGAAAATCGCTCAGCACTTCTTCATTCTCTGCTTGGATGTATTTATAGGTTTTGGATGTCCAACGGTAGCCTTTCTGTATATGGAAGAGATTAGCTTTCCAATTTCATATTGTCTTCTTTCCTATTTTGTAAAGCAACGGCTCTTTTCACTCTGACTGTAATGGTGGCGGAGATATAGCAGGGTGCGCCGCTCTGTTGTACCTTTGTCAGAGAATGTTGTACTGATTTTGTCTCGTTGCTTAGTGCTCTAACTGGAAGCTTAGACTTCTGCTGGTTTTCTTTGTTCAACTGGTCGTTCATCCTCTTATGACCAGTTGATGTCCTTGTTCAGTGAGAGACTATTCAGTTGATAGTTGTCCAGTAGATGTCCATCCAGTTTAAGTTTATCCGGTTGATAGCTTGTTCGGTTGATGTCTTGTTCGGTTGATGTCCATCCAGTTGATGTCTTATCCAGTTGATGTCTTCATCCGGTTGATGTCTTATCCGGTTGATGTATTGTCCGGTTGATGTCCATCCAGTTGATGTCTTATCCAGTTGATGACTTCATCCGGTTGATGTCTTCATCCGGTTGATGTCCATCCAGTTTATGTCTTATCCAGTTGATGACTTCATCCGGTTCATGTCCATCCAGTTTATGTCTTATCCACTTGATGACTTCATCTGGTTGATGTCCATCCAGTTTATGTCATCACCCGGTAGGAGTCTTTATCCAGTTGGTCTTTGTTATCCGGTAGGACTTCATCCAGTTGGTCTTTGTTATCCGGTAGGACTTCATCCAGTTGATCTTTGTTATACGGTAGGACTTCATCCAGTTGATCTTTAATATCCGGTTTGTAATTACCAAAACTTAGAAATCGTTTTCCCAACAGTGTTTATCAGCGATGATGACTTCTTATTGTCATCTGGGCTATGATTTTGATGTGGACACGTCGCCGGTGCGAGTGTCGACCTTGTTGGCTGAGCCGGACATATTTGAGGCTATCAGGAAAGCCCAGAGGTCGGATGATGAGGTTCAGAGATGGTCATTGATAGTACTTCAAGGACAGCCATCAAATTTTAAAGTGGCTGACGATGGTTCTCTAAGACTCGGTGACAGATGGGTAGTTCCATGCACGCCGGAGTTACGTAGAGGAATCTTGGAGCGAGCTCATAGTAGCCTATTTAGTATCCACCCAGGAGGAAGAAAGATGTATAAGGACCTAAGTGGCCAGTTTTGGTGGAAACGGATGAAGCGTGATGTGATCGCTTTTGTTAAAAGATGTTTGATCTGCCAACAAGTAAAGACAGAAAGGCAGAGGTTTGGTGGCGAGCTGAAGAGCTTGGAGGTACCCCAATGGAAGTGGGAACACATATCTATGGACTTTGTGACCCACTTGCCAAGGACGGCCTCTGGATTTGATGCGATCTGGGTGATCATGAATAGGCTGGCGAAGGTAGCTCATTCCATCCCTTACAGTATGACTTTCACGTATGTAAAGATGGCCCAATTATATGTGCGGGATGTGGTGAAGTTACATGGCATTCCAGTCTCGATTGTAACTGACAGAGACCCAAGGTTTACTTCACATTTCTGGGAGGGTCTCCAGACAGCTTTGGGCACAGAGGTGAGACTGAGTACAACGTATCACCCTCATACAGACGGTCAGACAAAGCGTACTATACAGACTCTCGAAGATATGTTGAGGGCATGTGTAATGGAGTTTGATACTCCGTGGCAAGATTCTATGCCACTGGTAGAGTTCTCCTATAATAACAGCTATCAGGCGAGCATTCAAATGGCCCCTTTTGAAGCTCTTTATGGACGACGCTGTAGGTCATCACTGTATTGGGAGGACTTGACTAGTAAGGCGGTCGGAGGACCGGATATGATTAAGGATATAGAAGACAAGATTAAGATGATAAGCCAAAAGATGAAAGCGGCTCAGGATAGGCAAGCAGCCTATGCCAATAAGCGACGACGACCGCTAGAATTCCAAGAAGGAGACAAGGTCTTCTTGAAAATCTCACCCTTCAGGGGTGTAGTTCGTTTCGGTATGCGGGAGAAGTTATCTCCGAGGTATGTTGGGCCGTATGAGGTATTGCAATGTATCGGTACATTGGCCTACCGTTTGGCTCTACCGCCGTCTTTATCTGGGATTCATGATGTTTTTCACGTCTCTATGTTACGTAAGTATGAGCCAGACCCGTCTCATGTATTACAGCCTACTGAAGTACAGTTAGATCCAGATGTATCCTACGTAGAACGACCGGTCAGAATTTTGGATCGTGAGGATCGCAGATTACGAAGCAAAGTTATACCGATGATTAGAGTTCAGTGGGATCGTCGGGGTGTCAAGGAGGCTACGTTGGAGACGGAACGGCATATGATACAGCATTACCCGGAATTATTTACTGGTATGATTTATGTTTAGTTGCATTTTGGGTAAGTGCATGCGATTTCGAGGACGAAATCTTATAAGTAGGGGAGTAATGTGATGCCCCGAAATTAATTATATGCAATTTGGGCATTAATTATGTTTATATGATGAATTATGTTGATAATTGATTTATGTGTTGAAATTAATTATCATGTTGAAATGCTTAGTCACATGATAGGCGTGACCCGGGGTTGCATTTCAGGGTGCATGTTAGAAAATAAGATGTTAACATGATTTAATTATGTTGATTGTTAATTATGAGGAAATCATGATTTTAGTGGAAGTTGATTGCATTTTTGTAAATGCTTGTAAAAATACCATGTTGAGGTATTTTATACATCATGTTAACTAATGGGTACAAGTTTAATTAAATTAACCCATATACCCCACTATACCCCTTTTCCCCTTTACTTTACCAATCACTTTTAAAATCCCCAAAATCACTTCCCAACCCAAAACCCTTCCCATTTTCGAAATTCTTCGAAGGAGGAAGAAGGAAGCTCCACAAAACCTTTGTTTTTGAGATATTTGTTAAGATTTGGAGTCTTCAAGAGGTATGGAACCCTCCCTAAAGTTTTTATGATGTTTGGTTTTGAAATGGGTTGGCTTTTTGTGCTTTATGTGGGTTTGTTTTGGGTATATGTTGTATGTGGTTGGGGTATGATTTTTGAAGTGTTTTGTGTGGGTTTTAGTGGGTTATGATGATGTTGATGTTGTAGAAAAGTTTGGGTTTGAAGGGTTTGAAGTGGAGCTTGAAAAATGCTCAAAAATGGCGAATTTTCGATGTACAGGGATTGGCGATCGATCGCCCGTTTTTGGCGATCGATCGCGAGCCAGCAGTAGGCTCCAGAACCCTTTGGCGATCGATCGCCACTTTTGGGCGATCGATCGCGCCAAAAGTGGCGATCGATCGCCAAGGTGTGAAATTTTCACCTTCGTCCAGTATGATCTCGCGATCGATCCGGCCTGGGCGGAGATCGATCGCGAGATATAAAAATATGAGTTTTTGATTTTTTGTGTGGGATTTTTGGATATTGGACTATATTTAGCTTCTAATATCGATTTGTATGGTTATGTAGAACCATCCCAGGTACCCACAACTTCAAGGAGATAAAGTTCTACAACTTCTCCATTTTTGGAATTAAGGTACGTAAGAGACGTACGGGCATCGGACGGTAACACATTCCTAAACTATGACTATGCATTGATTGCCTAAGTATTTATGATGTTTATGATGATGATTATGATAAGTAAATTATGATGATGATGTTATGATAAATGAAGATAATATGACGTTTACGATGACGATTATGATAAGATGATGATGTCTATAAGATGATGATGCTTATAAGATGATGATGTTTATAAGATGATGATGCTTATAAGATGATGATGTTTATGGGATGATGATGCTTATAAGATGATGATGTTTACAAGATGATGATGTTTATAAAATGACGATGTTTATGATATGATGATGATGATATATGTTTAACAATGTTATTAAGAATGGTTGAATGTCCGGTGGTTGTTATGGGCAAGCGAGGAAGGTACTTGCCGCTCACATAACTAGCGAGGGGATACATCCGCTATCAAGGCGTAGCGAGGGGTATCATAATTCCGCTAAGCGAGGAGATACATCCGCTATCAAGGTGTAGCGAAGGGTATCACAATTCCGCTTTATGTCGAGCGAGGGGGCCAATTGTGCCGCTGTCATAATAGAACCAGGACAGTCCCATTTCTAATTAACATTGTTGATTATGAGCTTATGAATGAAGTACGATTTTAATCATTATGTCAAGAACTAATGATTATATGCATGACTATGAAACAGGGACAACCAAAGAGGGTTAATGCGATTAAATAGGAAGTATATGTTACCAAATACTTTCATGCATTTATTTATATGCCATTACCTTATGATGTTAAGTAACGATGTACATGATCACGATGGGTTGTTCCTGTAGGTACGTTTTTGGATTGAAAGATTAAGGGTCGGGTTGAGGCAGTGAGCTATGAGGAGCATGAAAGAAGATAGGATACAGGATTTTTGGATAGTCTCTACTCTAGGAGTAGTATAATTCTATCGCCTAACATTCATTGAAAGGAATGTAATTAATTAGCTTCTGAAATTTTATTTTTGGCATGTAATCTTATTAGCTCAAGCTACATTCGGAACCCTAAGATGTTAGTAATGCATGATTAGTCCATAATATGTTATTAATATGATGTTAAGGTAGGAAGACCCTACATTAGTGGTATTAGAGCAGTGGTTAGATAACCCGGGAATGAGTGAAGGGTAGCCTTAGCAATAAGTTAGCTAGGTGCTCACTTTTAAACATGTTTTGTGCATAAGTTGCATATGAAGGATATGATGTTCACTAACATGGTTGATTATCTAATGATGTATTATATGAACTGCTTTTGGGTATTGTTGTTAACCCTTGTCTTGCAGTATGGCAGCGATGTGGAAGTGGGAGATGCAGTTAGTGTTAATGCAAGTGCTGGGCGTACAAATCCCCTACCACCGCCAGCTTTGGGCGAAGAACCATCTGAACAGCAGTTATTACGTGGAGAGCTAAGCTTGGCTCAATTTCTGACATACCGACCCCCGATGTTCGAGGGAACTGAGACTGGGGAAATGGCTGAGGAATGGTTGGAGAGGATAGAACAAATATTCGTGGCAGCTCCTTGTGCTAAGACAGCCTGGATAAGACTTGCTGAGTTCCAGTTAGCCAAGAAGGCACTGATGTAGTGGAAGACCACAGTAATAGAGCAAGAGGCTCAGGATCAAGAAATCAATTGGAAACTGTTCAGAACTCGGTTTCTGACCTGCTATTTCTCAGCTGCTGCACGACAGGCCAAGGAAGATGAGTTTACTAACCTTAAGCAAGGTAACATGCATATATCAGATTATGCTCTTCAGTATTGTTCTTTGCTCAGATATGTACCTCACATCGCCGCAAGTACTCAAGCAAAGATGAGGAACTTCATGAAAGGCTTGAGGCCTGAACTGTATGACAGGGTGGTCACTTATGGCCCTGCTTGTTTTGATGATGCACTTGCAAGGGCTGAGTTAGCCGAGCTGGGAGTTGGTGCAATCCTGATACCGTGCCACCTCTAGCACCCCCTCAGAGATCTACTTCTGACAATTTGAAACCAAGGGGTGATTAATTCAAGGCAAGGGGGAATATTTTTGGTTTCGAGATTCAGTGGTAAGAGGCCCGTGAATCGTTGGATAGGAAACCGTAAGAATGACGCCCCATCAGGAAGAGGCCAGTCTCAAGGAGACAGATTTGGGAAGGTCCAGTGCTCTCTTTGTGGGCAACCACATATGACCAAAGACTGCGTAGGTTGCTATGTTTGTGGCAATAAGGGCCACTTTGCTCGGCAATGTCCCAATCGGGAGGGACAACAGAACTCTGCGGGGAGGCCTGCGGACAGAGCAACGCAGCACATGCCACCGTTTGTACCAAGGCAGCATGGAGGTCAGCCTATGGGGCCACCTCAAGGGCAGGTTTATGCATTGAAGAGGGAGCAGGCTAAGGCTAACTTATTGCTAAGGCTACCCTTCACTCATTCCCGGGTTATCTAACCACTGATCTGATACCACTAATGTGGGGTCTTCCCACCTTAACAGTGATTAATAATATATAAATTGAGCTAAACATGCATTTTATAAGGTTTTTGGGTTCCGGTTGTTACGTGAGCTGATAGGATTACAGGCCAAAATAAAAACTTTGTAACTTAATGGATACATTCCTAAACAAGAATGCCAACGTTTTAGATTTATACTACTCCTAGAGTAGATACTAAACATAAACAGAATCCTATGCATCTTGTATCCTTGTAGCTCACAGCTTCAACCCGACCCTTAGCCTTTTCATTCCAAAAGTGTACCTACAGGGACAACACATCGTGAGCATATACATATTTACTTAACATCATAAAAGGAGACATAACAGTAAATGCATGAAATCTTGGTTAAGTAAACTTGCTGGTTATTCGTTAACTTCTTTTGTTGACCCTGACTCATATTCATGCATATGGGTATCTTACCCTATCGTATGGCATCTTACCATATCGTGAACATCGTATGGCATCTTGCCATATGGGCATCTTACCCTGTGGGCAGCTTACCCTTATCGTATGGCATCTTACCATATGGGCATCTTACCCTTATCGTATGGCATCTTACTATATCATAAACATCGTATAAAACATCGTCATAAACTTACTTATCACAATCATCATCATAAACATCATCATCATAAACTTACTTATCATTATCATCATCATAAACATCATATCATAAACTTACTTAAACATCATATGTAGGAGTATGGTTTACCGTCCGATGCCCGTACGTTTCTTACGTACCTTTTCAAAAGGAGGAGAAGTAGATAACTCTATCTCCTTGATTGTGCTTGTACCTGTGATGGTTCCTCTTTTGCTCCGATTTTGGCAAGTTTTCCTAGCAAGAAAACATCAAAATCCTCCTCCTACTTGCAGCTGGAGTGCTGGACGATTTTGGGGGGAAAAATGGTTGGGGAAGAAGAGATGATGGAGATTGAGTGGTGAGGGATTAAAGTGATGGGTATGGGCAGCTGTACAGCTGACTTGTGGGCATGGGTTGGGGGGGGGGGGGGGTGGTGTGGGTTGGGGTGCCATGTGGTGTTTAATTGTGTCCTGGTATTTAGTACGATGCATTAAAATATCCTAACTCGATATTTTTCATCTTTATTTAATTAATACATTCTCTAAAACACTCAACATGCTTCCCACATCATATCATCATAACATAATCATAGCCCCCAATTAAATGCACCACAACCCTCTTAAACACATCGTAAATCATCATCATAGCACATAATTACATGACATTTTGGGGGTATTACATTACTCCCCTACTTATAAGATTTCGTCCTCGAAATCCACATGTATCACCATATCGAAACTAAACATAAAAATATACCAGACAATAGTTCCGGATAGTGATGCACCATATGCCGTTCCGTCTCCCACGTAGCTTCCTCGACACCCCGACGATCCCACTGAACTTTGACCATCGGTATAACCTTGCTTCGTAATCTGCGATCCTCTCGATCCAGAATTTTGATTGGTCGTTCCACGTAGGACACATCTGAGTCTAACTGCACTTCAGTAGGCTGTAATACATGAGACGGATCTGGCTCATACTTCCGCAACATAGAGACGTGAAAGACATCATGAATACCAGATAGAGACGGCGGTAGAGCCAAACGGTAGGCCAAAGTACCGATACGCTGCAATACTTCATATGGACCAACATACCTCGGAGATAACTTTCCCCGCATACCAAACCAAACCACACCCCTGAAGGGCGAGATCTTTAAGAAGACCTTGTCTCCTAACTGGAATTCTAGCGGTCGCCGTCGCTTATTGGCATAGGCTGCTTGCCTATCCTGGGCCGCTTTCATCTTTTGGCGTATCATCTTAATCTTTTCTTCCATATCCTTAATCATATCCGGTCCTCCGACCGCTTTACTAGTCAAGTCCTCCCAATACAGCGGTGACCTACATCGTCGTCCGTAAAGAGCTTCAAAAGGGGCCATTTGAATGCTCGCCCGATAGCTGTTATTATAGGAGAACTCCACCAATGGCACTGCATCCTGCCATGGATATCAAACTCCAAAACACATGCCCTCAACATGTCTTCGAGCGTCTGAATGGTACGCTCTGTCCGGCCATCTGTCTGAGGGTGATAAGCTGTACTCTGTCTCACTTCTGTGCCCAAAGCTGCCTGGAGACCCTCCCAGAAATGTGAAGTAAACCTTGGGTCTCTGTCAGACACAATCGAGACTGGAACCCCATGCAACCTCACTACATCCCGTACATATAATTGGGCCATCTTTAGGTATGTGAAAGTCATACAGTAGGGGATGAAGTGAGCTACCTTCGTTAGCCTATCCACGATCACCCAGATCGAATCAAATCCAGAGGCCGTCCTTGGCAAGTGGGTCACGAAGTCCATAGATATGTGTTCCCACTTCCATTGGGGTACCTCTAAGCTCTTCAGCTCTCCACCAGGCCTCTGCCTCTCTGCCTTTACCTGCTGGCAGATCAAACATCTTTTAACAAAAGTGATCACATCGCGCTTCATGCGTCTCCACCAGAATTGACCGCATAGGTCCTTGTACATCTTCCTTCCCCCTGGGTGGATACTGAACCGACTACTATGAGCTCGCTCCAATATTCCTCTACGCAACTCTGGTGTATCTGGGACTACCCATCGGTTGCCCAGTCTCAAGGAATCATCTTCTGCCACTCTGAACTTTGATGGCTGTCCTTGAAGTACTATCGATGACCATCTCTGAACCTCATCATTAGACCTCTGGGCCTTCCTGATCGCCTCAAATATGTCTGGCTCTGCCAATAAGGTCGACACTCGTACAGGCGACATGTACACATCGAAATCATAGCCCATATGGCAATAAGAAGTCATCATAGTTGATAGACTCATGACATCCTCGGCAGTACTCTTCACTTTCCGACTTAAGGCGTCTGCTATCAAATTCGCTTTACCAGGATGGTACTCAATCTCACAGTCATAATCCTTGAGTAAATCCATCCATCTTCTTTGCCTCATATTCAGTTCCGCTTGGGTGAATAAGAACTTCAAACTCTTATGGTCTGTATAGATGGTAAACGAAGTACCATAGAGATAATGCCGCCAAATCTTCAAGGCGAAAATGATGGCCGCCAGTTCCAGATCATGAACTGGGTATCTGGTCTCATGAGGCTTCAACTGCCTCGAAGCATAAGCCACCACGTGCTTCTCATGCATCAATACACAGCCCAAACCCTGCAATGATGCGTCTGTGTACAAGGCAAACCTCTTATTCTTAGAAGGAATCACCAATACTGGCGCAATCGTCAAACGACGCTTCAATTCTTGGAAGCTTTCCTCACAAGTTTCGGAGCAAAAGAATGGGCTCCTTTCTGAGTCAGCTGTGTTAGCGGCTTAGCGATCTTAGAAAATCCCTCGACAAAACGTCGGTAATAACCTGCTAAGCCAAGGAAGCTCCGTATCTCGGGTACAGAAGTGGGTGCAGCCCACTCCATCACAGCTTCAACCTTCCTGGGGTCTACAGATATCCCGCTGCTAGATATAACATGACCCAAGAACACTACACTGCTCAACTAGAACTCGCACTTGCTGAGCTTTGCATACAACTGATGATCCCTAAGGATCTGAAGTACTGTCCTCAAGTGCATTACATGATCTTCTTCGGTCCGGGAGTAAATGAGTATATCGTCAATGAAAACAATGACAAACTGATCCAAATACGGTTGGAACACCTTGTTCATCAGGCTCATAAAAACAGCTGGGGCATTCGTCACTCCAAAAGGCATGACTTGGAATTCATAGTGCCCATATCTAGTCCTGAAGGCTGTCTTCTGAACATCATCTTCTCTTACTCGAATCTGATGGTACCCCGACCTCAGATCGATCTTACTGTAGAGCCTCGTACCTTGTAACTGATCAAACAAATTGTCGATCCTCGGAAGTGGATACTTATTCTTCACTGTGGCTTTGTTCAGTTGTCTGTAATCGATGCACAGCCGCATCGAACCATCTTTCTTCTTAACAAACAAAACTGGCGCACCCCAGGGCGATACGCTAGGGCGTATATAGCCCTTATCAAGGAGCTCTTGCAACTGAATCTTTAACTCCCTTAGCTCCGTTGGTGCCATCCTATATGGGGCACGAGAAATGGCAGACGTCCCCGGTAGTAACTCAATCCCAAACTCGACCTCTCTCGTCGGTGGGAATCCAGGGAATCTCTTCCGGAAAGACATCAGGATACTCCGCCACTACGGGTACATCCTCAACTTTTAATTCTTCCCCCTTCTCAGTAACATCAACAGCATAGATGAGATATCCTGTATGGCCTCGTTCCAACAACTGTGCCATCTTGACAGCATATATCAACGGAATCTTAGAACGAGAACCATCCCCAAAGAATGTCCACTGGACTCCCATATCAGACCTGAATCAGACAGTCCTTTGCCTGCAGTTCACAACTGCCTAATACCTGTTCAGAACGTCAATGCCTACAATGCAGTCAAAGTCTGACATCCCCAGAACAATCAAATCTGACCTTAGCTCGTGTGGTGTTTAATTGTGTCCCGGTATTTAGTACGATGCATTAAAATATCCTAACTCGATATTTTTCATCAATATTTAATTAATACATCCTCTAAAACACTCAACATGCTTCCCACATCATATCATCATAACATAATCATAGCCCCCAATTAAATGCACCACAACCCTCTTAAACACATCGTAAATCATCATCATAGCACATAATTACATGACATTTCGGGGGTATTACACTTTGACCTATTAGATAGGATTTGTGAATGTTTGTAATTTATAATACCACCTGCGGGTCGTGCCTTCTCTATTTTATTCTAAATGTTATCCCTCCCCTATGTTCCCCTCGAATGTGAATCGAGGAATTCTATATCTTGTAAATAGTATAGTTTATTTGTTGATGGTGATCAATGAAGATGGAGCTTGATGCCGGGATGAGGAGGCCATTCACAAACAGGAGCCATAGGAAGGTGCTTGTGAAGTTTCCTTAGGTTGACTCTTAGGATTTTCTCATTGGCTTGAGAAAGTCGCTAGTAGGGGCTATAACCATGTCACGTTTTAATTATGTATGTTGATGCATGATTTATCTTATGTTTTAGATTGATAATTGTATTACACATATATGTAGATATGTATACACCTATATGTAGTGGACATATTTTAAATTATCAAACTAATCATGAGATCAATAAATCCCTCTAAAATATTAAGTTTTAGATGCCTTCCAAAATTAAAAGTACTCGTCAAAAACTTCGATTGTACATGTGTGGGTTTGCCAAAGCAAAGCACCGTGGCAATCTTAGTAAGGCGCGAAAGGATAAAAATGATATCCGTTATACTTTAAATTTGGTACGACTTAACTAGGTTATCTCAATAGGATTGGGAACCTAGAGGCATGGGTTGGATAATAATTCATTTGATGAATTGAACAAAGCGTTGTTCGTCCAACTATCCAAGAATTACATGTGATGTAATTGACAAAGTGTTGTCTACCTAAATAACCGAGTCTTGGGCGATTAGCCAAAGCTAACTCAAGATTAGGTGAAATATGGATCCTGGCTCACTAAAGGTTTCGAGGGTTGATAATTTTAAACAAAATAGTGGGAGCATCATTTAATACAAGGCCATGTTAAATGATTAAATCATAAACTTATTTTGCATATTTATATTGTAGATATCCATGGCAACTAACAATACAACAAGCACATTATCACTGCGATCGGTCCTTGAGAAGGACAAATTAAATGGGACAAACTTCCTAGACTGGTATCGGAATCAGAGGATAGTCCTCAAGGAAGAAAAGAAACAATATGTCCTAGAGGAACCCTTACCTATTGAGGAACCTCCCCTGACGGCTACTAGAGTCGATAAAGATGCTTACAAGAAGCATCAGAATGATGCACTTGATGTTGGCTGCCTTACGCTTGCCACCATGAACTCTGAGCTTCAGAAACAACATGAGGAAATGGAGGCGTTCAATATGATCGAACACTTAAAGCAATTGTACCAACAGCAAGCTAGACAAGAGAGGTATGACGTCTCTAAAGCGTTGTTCCAGTGCAGGATGGTAGAAGGAAGCCTAGTTGGAACTCATGTTCTCAAGATGATTGGGTACATTGAGAATCTGGAGAAGCTGGGTTTTCCATTGGACCAAGAGTTGGCCACCGATGTAATCTTGCAATCGCCTGAGAGCTTCAGTCAATTTGTAGTAAATTACATTATGACTGACATGGAAAAGACTCTACCACAATTGCTTGGTATGTTGAGAACATATGAAGCAAATACAAAGAAGATTAAGGCCACAAATGTTCTTATTGTGAATAAGAGCAAAGGAAGGGCCAAAGCTAAGGGCAATAAGAAAGCAAAGAAGGTCTTTGTTAAATCTAAGCCAAAGTCTTCTGCACTGAAGCCAAAGGGATGGATAGCAAAGAAAGGGAACTGTTTCCATTGCCGTGAGACCGGACATTGGAAAAGAAACTGCAAAGTATATCTGGAGGATCTAAAGAAAGGAAGTGTGCCTTCAACTTCAGGTATTTTTGTTATAGAAGTCAATTTATCTACTTCTTCATCATGGGTATTAGATACTGGATGTGGATCTCACATTTGTGTAAATGTGCAGGACCTCAAAAAGAGTAGATTGTTGGCGAAAGACGAAGTTGATCTCCGAGTTGGAAATGGAGCAAGAGTTGCTGCATTAGCTATAGAGATTATTATTTATCTTTGCCTTCTGGTTTATCGTTGATTTTAAAAGACTTTGTGCCATCCACTACCAAAAACATTATTTCTATTTCTTGTTTAGACAAGTGTGGATTTTCATTTATGATAAAGGACAACTGTTGTTCTATTTATTTAAATGATATGTTTTATGCTAGTGCACAAATGGTGAATGGTCTTTATTTATTAAATCTTGATATGCCTATCTATAACATAAATACTAAAAGGATTAAAAATAATGATTGTAATCCGACTTATCTCTGGCATTGTCGCTTGGGCCACATAAACGAGAACCGCATATCTAAACTTCATAAGGATGGAGTATTAGATTCATTTGATTTTGAATCATATGAAACATGCGAATCTTGTTTAATGGGCAAGATGACTAAAGCCCCTTTCAAGGGACATGTTGAAAGGGCAAATGTTTTATTGGGACTAATACATAGTGATGTATGTGGACCAATAAGTACACAAAGGTGGTTTTCAATACTTCGTTACATTTACTGATGACCTCAGTAGATATGAGTATGTGTACCTAATGAAGCATAAGCATGAAACCTTTGAAAAGTTCAAAGATTTCAAGAATGAAGTACAAAACCAACTTGGCAAAAGTATCAAAATCCTTCGATCAGATCGAGGAGGTGAATACTTAAGCCAAGAGTTTCATGACTATCTAAAGGAGTGTGGGATAGTCCCACAACTCACTCCTCCGTATACTCCACAATGGAATGGTGTATCCGAGAGGAGAAATCGAACCTTGTTAGACATGGTTAGATCAATGATAAGTCATGCAGATCTTCCGATATCATTTTGGGGACATGCTCTAGAAACAGCGATTTTCTTACTGAACCGTGTTCCATCTAAATCTGTGGAAAAGACACCATATGAGATATGGACTGGGAAGCGTCCTAGTATGTCTTTTATGAAGATTTGGGGTTGTGAGGCTTACGTTAGACGTCATGCCACTAACAAACTTGGACCCAAATCTGATAAGTGTTTATTTGTGGGGTATCCTAAGGAAACGAAAGGATACTATTTCTATTATCCCACCGAGAACAAAGTAGTTGTTGCTCGGACTGGTGTATTGCTTGAAAGAGAATTTATTTCTAGAAAAACCAGTGGGAGAAAAATAGAACTTAGTGAAGTTCAACCACAAGAAAACACTGAACCTGAGATTGAGATGGAAACAGAGCAGGCACCGCAAGCTGTTGTGGAAGAAATACCTGCTCAAGAGACACAAGCCCAGCGTAGGTCTATAAGAGAACACCGGGAGCCACGGAGATATAGATTTCTTGTGACTCAACAAGGTGACTTACTACTTATTGATGAGGATGAGCCGCCATCTTATCAACAAGCTATAATGGGCACTGATTCTGAGAAATGGCAAGAGGCCATGAAATCTGAGATGGAATCCATGTATGCAAACCAAGTATGGACTTTGGTTGATCCACTTGAAGGGGTACGACCCATAGGGTGCAAATGGATTTTCAAGAAAAAGACCGACATGGATGGTAATGTACAAACCTATAAAGGTCGACTGGTTGCTAAAGGTTTCAAGCAAATTCATTGTATTGACTATGATGAAACTTTCTCACCAATTGCCATGGTTAAATCCATTAGGATCTTACTTGCGATAGCTGCATTTCATGACTATGAAATCTGGCAGATGGATGTCAAAACAGCTTTCCTTAATGGAAATCTGCTCGAGGATGTGTATATGACACAGCCCGAGGTTTTGTCGATACAAAGGATGCTGGAAAGGTATGCAAGCTACAACGATCCATTTATGGATTGAAGCAAGCTTCTAGGAGTTGGAATCTTCGTTTTGATGATGCAATCAAAGAGTTTGGTTTTATCAAAAACGTAGATAAACCTTGTGTCTACAAGAAGGTCAGTGGGAGCATAATCATTTTCCTAGTGTTGTATGTAGATGACATACTTCTCATTGGGAATGATATCCCTGCCTTACAATCTGTAAAGCTTTGGCTAGGGAATTGCTTTTCGATGAAAGACTTGGGAGAAGCCACCTATGTATTAGGAATCAAGGATTCGTGCCTATGACACATGGAATTTATCTCTCGAAGGAACAGTGTCCTTCAACACCAGATGAGAGACAACGCATGTGTAAGATTCCATATGCGTCAGCTTGGATCTATCATGTATGCCATGATATGTACTCGTCCCAATGTATCGTATGCCTTGAGCATGACGATCAGATATCAAGTTGATCCAGGTGAAGGTCACTGGATTGCTGTCAAGAATATCCTAAAATACTTGAGAAGAACTAAAGATACATTCTTGATTTATGGAGGTAAGTAAGAGCTCAATGTAATGGGTTACACTGATGCAAGCTTCCAAACCGACAAAGATGATTATCGATCGCAATCTGGATATGTGTATTGCCTAAATGGAGGTGCTGTGAGCTGGAAGAGTTCAAAGCAAGAGACAGTAGCCGATTCTACAATAGAAGCTGAGTATATTGCTGCCTCAGATGCAGCAAAGGAAGCTGTTTGGATTAGGAAGTTCATTTCTGAACTTGGAGTGGTGCCTAGCATTAAAGATCCGATAGAACTCTATTGTGACAACAATGGAGCGATCGCATTGGCTAAGGAACCTAGATCTCACCAAAGATCCAAGCACATACTTAGGCGTTTCCATTTCATTCGAGAAATCGTTGAAAGGGGAGATGTTAAAATATGCAAAGTACCAACAGATGATAATGTATCTTACCCATTGACGAAGCCACTATCACAGCAGAAGCATGATCGTCATACTAGATCTCTAGGCATTAGGTTTATGTCTGAGTGGTCTTAGTGCAAGTGGGAGATTTGTTGGGATATGCCCTATGACAAATCATTGAATGATTGTTTGGACATACAATGTTTATGATTTTATGAAATGGTAATTCATTATTATATATTATTCGATTAACTGTGCAATGTGAATTAATATATATGTTAATGTCCTTAGAATAATATTGTATTATTCTTAAAGATGTCCCTAGTCAAGTATTATCATGAATAGGGATAATGATAATACGTAGAGACTAGTATGTGTTGATTGATGAATTGTTCATTGATATGAGATATCAAATCAACACATGGGTACATGTTAGAGAACGATGTACTGGACAGACCCACCATGAGAATGCTACATGGATAGTTATATGAGTGTCATAAGCAATTCTCATAGTGATAATAATGTATGTAATCCTTACGACTTGTGATCATCAGAGATCCCAACATAAGGAGTTATGTATCTTGATATTGTCAAACGTTACCCGTAACAGGGTAAACTATAAAGGCGACTATTGGATACACTACGAATTATGTAGAGGGATGTTGACTGATCGAGATAGGATTTGTCCCTCCTATATAACAGGAGATGTGTTTGGCCCTTGATCAAGTGAGAACTAAAATGCATGGCCATGCTCGAATGAGTCGATATGAGATATCGAGCTTATTCGTTTATTCTAGTTCTACTTGGGGATCAAGAAATAGAGATTGAATATACGAGTATGACTATTCCATGACTCGTGTTCAATCTAAACACAAAGGACAAAGGGATTGAGTTACATGCTAAATATTATCACAAGTTCCTAGGTTATGTCGAGTCATTGATATTCTTGTAATTTGGGTAGCATTGATGTGTTGCTAGATACCGCTCATTGCTTGCGACATAAAATGAGATTTTATGTCACTGCCAACATTACAAGATCCTATCGGGTCGCACAAAAGATTAAATCGAGAAGGGAAATTAAATTCATTGGATGAATTAATTAATTAAGAAGAGTCTTAATTAAGTGATTAAAAGGTTTTAATTAAATCGTGGGTTTGGGCCCATAAGACTTTAAGAAAGTCTTGAACTTAATTAATCCCCTTTAATAAATTTGATATAATTAATTGTTAGACAATAATTCATATTCATTCCACCCTAAGCAAGGAGCTCTCGGCCGCCTAAGAGGATTTCCAAGCTCTCTCGGCTTCATCATAGCCGACTTGATTTTGGTGTATTCCGGCCATCCCTTTTCGATTGTGAATCGTGAGTGTTCCTTGTTCCGGTCTAAGAACGATTCTAGCAACTTGTTCTTAGACTATCCCTTCACCCGATTTGATCGTGTGGATACCGTTGAGGCAAAACTTGATAAGTTTTGCTAGTGACTCAAAGGAGGCGTTGGACGTGGTGCTGCTTCGTGGAATCTGCTCAAACACGCTACAAGGGTGAGACTTTTGTTCTTTTATCCGATATGACAACCTATGTATAGATCCGGTGTCATGTAACCCATATTTTTTTTTATTCCGCTGCGTTGCTATGCATGATGGATTACTACAGGTTTATGGTAATTGCTACAATGGATATATACGCATTGGGAACCATATGGTGCCGCTTTTGAGCAAGCAATGATTAGGATGTCGTCGCCTATGAGCGAACATCGGTTATGACGCCACTGCTGTTGAGCATGCGTGGGAATGAAATGCCGCTATTGTAGAGCGAGCAATGGAATAGAACTATGGAACCAAAAATGAGATATATGGAATATCTGTAATCATTGTTTAATGATTTGATGATATTGATTATGATATCGATATATGGCTAATGGATATGTTAATCAATGTAATGATTAACTGGCATTTGGGAATTTGACGGTTTCAGTGTTTTGAGAACAGGGACAGTAAAGGAAACCCGGATGAGGATGATACCATCCAGGGAGTATATTTTGTATATCATAGCATTTACATTGTTGTAAATTATGAATTGTATTATTGTGATTATTGGATTTGGGATATTGGTATGCTCACCCCGTGTGGGGGCTGTCTCTGTTGGGGCAGGTAATTAGGTACATCGATGGCTTTGGAGTTGAGCTCGAGCTATGGAATGGAGTTGATTCCAGGGATCGAAGTACCAGTGACGGTATTGAGCACCGTATTTTATACATTTGATACACGCATACCTATTTGATGCTCGTATGTGAGCACTAGTACGTGTATATGGCATGTATAAAAAGGCAAGGGCCTTTCTCTCTTCATTTATGAGTAGCATACAACTATTTATTGAATTGCTAAATGAACTGAGAATATGTTAGTGTATTATATTGGTGCATGAGATGTATGTGGACTTGGTTGGGGAAAACTAGACATCATATGGAATAATGTGAAGAATTCTTATTACATGCATGACTGGCTATGACGATAAGTGGTTTTTCCCCTACATGTATGATTGTATGAACTAATGGCATTAATTAATACACTAATAATGGGTTAAGGGCACGGGGGTCCTTACAGTAGTGGTATCAGAGCAGTGGTTTGCTCCTTGGGGCTGCTAAGGGCCTGGAACATGCTTATAGGATTGGTAGCACATATTTATGCATGATAGTAGTTAGTGTTGTGTGACACAACTATTTTGCTTATGTGCATTTATGATATGTGATCATAGTGGAACAATTATATGTCATGACATCTAAGGAATCATAACATAACCTGTTGATTATGATTGTGAGTTGTGGCACAGGGACAACCAAAGGGAGCATTTTGAAAAGCATTGGGATACAGGAAGTACCTTGTACTCATAGTTTATGCATTTACTCATTATAATCATATTGTGGTGAATATGGATTATCATATGCTCATGGTTTGAGATTGCTCCTGTAGGGACGCTATGACACGAAAGGCTAAGGCCAGGGTTGAAAGACACGAGACGGTAACCTGCATTTTATATACATCATGGATTATGCATTGTGGTTGCATGTGTATATCGGAGTGATGATTTTAATGCTTTGCCGCTGTCACTTGAAGCGATGATAGAACACTTGCCGCTGTCATGACAAGCGAGGTGCATTAAAATACACTCATTGTGGTTGTATATATTGGAGTGATGATTTTAATGCTTTGCCGCTGTCACTTGAAGCGATGATAGAATACTTGCCGCTGTCATGACAAGCGAGGTGCATTAAAATACACTCATTGTGGTTGTATATATTGGAGTGATGATTTTAATGCTTTGCCGCTGTCACTTGAAGCGATGATAGAATACTTGCCGCTGTCATGACAAGCGAGGTGCATTAAAATACACTCTGGGTGATGTATATTGGAATATGGAATATGCATTGTATTGCAGGTATAGAGGGAATACTTGGTGAATATCCCATGAGTCGTTGTTATGGATGAGTGATGATTTTAAATGCTTTGCCGCTGTCACTTGATGCGATGATAGAATACTTGCCGCTGTCATATCATAGCGAGGAAAGAATATTTGCCGCCAAATGTTGAAGCGAGGGTATTGCCGCATGTCGCATTTGGGCGAGGTTATTCGATGCCGCTGATATATCGAAGCGAGGGGTATTAATGCCGCAGTCATGACAAGTGAGGTGCATTAAAATACACTACCGTAACAAGACTAGGGATCCGCTATTCTATTGGCGATGGTTTATGCCACCGGGTATTCATAGCGATGGTGCATTACGCTATTCTATAGGCGATGGTTTATGCCGTCGGGTATTCATAGCGATGGTTCATTCCGCTATTCTATTGGCGATGGTTCATACCGCCGGGTATTCATAGCGATGGTGCATTCCGCTATTCTATAGGCGATGGTTCATACCGCCGGGTATTCATAGCGATGGTGCATTCCACTATTCTATTGGCGATGGTTTATGCCGCTGGGTATTCATAGCAATGGTGCATTTCGCTATTCTATAGGCAATGGTTTATGCCGTCGGGTATTCATAGCGATGGTTCATTCCGCTATTCTATTGGCGATGGTTCATGCCACGGGGTATTATATAGCGATGGTTCATTCTGCTATTCTATTGGCGATGGTTTATACCGCCGGGTATTCATAGCGATGGTTCTTTCCGCTCTGCTATTGGCGATGGTTCATACCGCCGTATATTTATAGCGATGTTTTATGCCGCCGACTCTATGGCGAGGGATCATGCAGCTGATTCTATTGATGATGGGTTATACCGCTATGTATGTAGCACTGGATTATGCAGCCTACGAGCGATGGGTGCTGATTGCATACCACTGTTGGATGACAGAGACAAGTATGCCGTTATCTTGTTAGCAATGAGGTATGGCACATTACTATTTTATTAGCATTATTGTGGATGATATGCGTTGATATATGTATACCGTCATGTGTTTGACGATAAGGCTATAGATGTCATGTTTCGACATGTACCGTCACGAGTTGACGATGTTATATTGAATGTCATATGTTGACAGGTACCGTCACTAGATGACGAAGACATAGTGGATATCTATGTATACGCGTAGCGTAGTTTCGATGATTAATACATTTAAGTATATGTATTTAGTCGTGTGGTTGAGTGCCAACGGTGAGCACATGGTAGTGTCTGGGTCACTAGTTGACGAGACCATTATGCCGAGCAGGTCGCTCGATGAATCATTGGTTGCGCCGTACGGGGAGTGTATCGCAGCACATAATTGAGGTAACTATTTTACGAGTAGTGATACCTTTGGACATACTCGTTGGTATGGCTATGCCAAGTGACTGGTAACAGGAGTAGTTGTTGAGGAAACTACTTGCTTATGCCCAGGTGACATGTGTTAGACGTGATCACACCCACCCCTGAGGGTGTGGAATGAATCCTACGGAATTAGGATTGCTTTGTGGTTGAGCAAGGACACCGAGATGTCCTTTGTGCATTGATATTAGAGAAATATTGGGTGATGACCCACTACTCTAATGGAGGATACGGTATGGTGTACCCGTATGGGACGAACGATACGTTGGTAGGCTTGGTATAAGCCTATGGAGGCAGCGTTTTGCTAGCCAGGTATTGTAGCAGTGTTATAGTGTGCTGGTTATGGCAATTATACTGCACGTTGAGACCGAGTTCAGTGAATCGTATGATGATACGATGAGGACTTATAGTAGACTCTTGTAGTCTCTATGTGTCATGATGTTTGAGGTAGGGAATACCTCACGGGAACGTTTTTACGTTTATCGTTTTGAGGGGCTTGTACTTGGACTACTCAATTTTGTTCGTTGTACTAACACGAGTGTCAACAGGTCGTTGTTAGCTCTAGTTGAGCATCCTTGCATATGGAATGCAACGGGAGTCAAGATTGGATTTGTGGGATATAGCTAGTGGGGTAACACTACTATATTGATTTTATCTCTTGGGGAGATTTGGATTGTACTGTCATGGAGACAGCTGGTATTGGTTGAGGATTAATTGTGAATCAATCGGGGTAAGCCCTACTAGTGTGGACTAGAGGATAGCTTCATACTTCCAGTGAGACGTTCAAGGAACCGTCTCCGGGGTAATGCTCGAGATTGTGGAGTACTATGGCATTAGTACAGAGCATCATTAGTTTGAGTGTACATGACATATACGGTGTTTGATGCACTATTTTGAACCGGTTGCGGATTTTGGTTCCGAAGTATGTTTTGGGCATAAATATATCCAGTTTTCCGAACGTGTTGGTTCGAGGATGGAGGGTCATGTGTCCATGACGTTTCCCCTTGTGAGGGAGGTAGTGTTGTTATACCTACCGATTGGGAATCTTTGGAAGATTCAATAAGTCGGTTTGTGAGGTGTTGATGTTGGAATCACGCCATTGACCGCTTGTCTGTCAATCATTATTCTCTGCGAGATGAGAGTAGCTAGAGATTGACGGTCGGTTTTGGGACTTTGGGTATGATTGGAGATACCCGAGTCTATTGTATTGAGTATGCTTGGTTTGATGAACCTCCGGGGTGAGATTGTGGCACTTTGAGATTGGTAATCTCGATGGCACGATGCATTCTGATGAATGATCATGAGGGTTGTTTGACTTCCTCTGAGGAGGGATTGTCGTGTTTTGGAACCATGGTAGTTCTTGTTGGGTAATTCAATAGCCTTCATGTTTTAGGATTGTTAAATCCCAGGATAAACGAGGGATGGCCAGGATTCGGGTTTGTTTAGTGTCGTGGTTGACACGTGTGGCGGGAATGCAATTGATTATCCTTGCATATCCTTTCGAGAACTTGAGATCTTGTGGAGTCTTGATGGTGTGTTTGTACCAAGATGTGATCTTCTTGGAACACCCGGATGTAGACATCTTTGGAGATGTGTTTTATGTCTATTGGTGACCGTGAGTTGTCCGATCCGTGTTGCAATGTGGTGCAACTACTCCCCTGTTGGAGATGGATTTGGAAATTGGGAACCGGATGTAGTTCAGGTACACTGTTGTGTACTAATGGTCACTTTGGTAACGATGTATGTTTAACATCGGTGACTAGGTCTTGGAGATATCATTGTGGCGATATCTATTTTAGAATCATGGATGATTCATTTTGTTACAGTTATGTTTTGTTGACTGCCTCTGAGATGGTTAGCATCGGGGAATGCTGATGTCTTTCATGAATTTGGGTCGGTTGGAGATGTTACTCCATTCCAGGTTTGGTGCGAGGTCGGTATCCTCGCGGTTGGTGTGTCGTTCATGTTATGTTCATGATTCGACATCGTAGATCCATTTGGATTGCGTGTTTTCAGCATTACGTGGAATACGCCGTGCAAACTTTGAGGACAAAATTTTGTTAATGGGGGATAATTGTGATACCCAGGGATTAATGGTGTTAATCCCGGTGTGGTAATAATCCTTAATGGATTTTATTTGTGCATTATGAATTAATTGTGGTTTCGAGACTCTCGGGGATTTTAAATCCGACATTTGGGTTTGGGTGTGAAAAACACCATGGAAGCTCAAATTTTTTGGGAAATCACATGTGGCGATCGATCGCCGAGGTGGGGCGATCGATTGCGACGTGCAGCTGTTAAAAATTGGTGACGATGAACAGTGCAGGCGATCGATCGCGTGGTCTAGGCGATCGATCGCGAGCATGTTGGCGATCGATCGCGAGGGGTGGCGATCGATCGCGTGTAGGCGATTTTGCCCACTGGACAGGGGCGATCGATCGCGCTAAATGAGGCGATCGATCGCCGCCCGTATGATTTGTTTTTTTAGAACTTTTGGAAAAATGTCGGGATTTTGGATTCGAGGTTTAAGTAACCCGTTTCAGGGGCAATATCTACATTCCAATAGGAATTCTATACTTTTAAAATAGATTGGTTGGAGCCAAAGTTTAATGAAACGGAATTCCCGGTTGGGTGTTTTGCTATCTTTTGAACATATAAAATGGAATATTTTGGGTATTATGCATGCTTAGTCGGGGGCTTTTATTTTTGGTAATCGTCATGGATGGACGATAGGTTTGGAAGTTGTGAGCGTGCTTGTGCACGTGTAGGGTCTTCCTACCTTAATGTCATTTAGTACACATAAATTGGACAGAACATGCATTTATAACCTCTTAAGGGTTCCGGTTGTAGCTTGAGCTAAGGAGATTACAGGCCAAAATAAAGTTTCCAAAAGCTATTTAATTACATTCCCAATAAAGAATGTTAAAGCTATAGATTTACACTACTCCTAGAGTAGAGACTATCAAAATCCTGCATCCTACATTCATCATGCTCCCTTTAGCTCACTTCCTCAACCCGACCCTAGGCCCTTGGTCCAAAAGTGTACCTACAGGGATAACACATCGTGAGCATACACATATTTACTTAACATTATATAAAAGCATACAATAATGCATAACATCTTAGTTAAGTAAAGGTAATTGGTCGTCCTTCGACTTCCTTTGTTATCCCTGACTCTTATTCATATATTAGGGCATCTTACCCCATTGTGTGGCATCTTACCATATCATAATCATCGTGTGGCATCTTACCATGTCATAATCATCGTGTGGCATCTTACCACGTCATAATCATCGTGTGGCATCTTACCACGTGGGCATCTTACCCAATCATATGGCGTCTTACCATATCATAAACATTGCGTGACATCTTACCACGGGGGCATCTTACCCACTCACATACTTTGGGTGGCATCCTACCACATGGGCGTCTTACCCAATCATACACGTTGTATGACTTTATCGTAAACTTCGTCATCATAGACGTCCTCATAAACAACATCATCATAACATCATCATCGTAACATTATCATAAGCATCATCATCGTAAATATCATCATAGACATCATCATCATAACATCATCTTAAACATCATCATCGTAAACATCATCTTAAACATCATCATCGTAAACATCATCTTAAACATCATCATAATATGTAAGGGTATGGTTTACCGTCCGATGCTCGTACGTTTCTTACGTACCTTAATTCCAAAAGAAGGAGAAATCGTAGACTTTATCTCCTTGAAGTCGTGGGTACCTGGGACGGTTCTACATAACCATACAAATTGATATTAGAAGCTAAATATAGTCCAATATCCAAAAATCCCACATAAATATCAAAAATCCATTTTTTTACAGCTCGCGATCGATCGCTGCCCAGGCGCGATCGATCGCGAAATCGCACTGGACGAGGGGCAAAATTTCTCTTCTTGGCGATCGATCGCCACTTTTGGCGCGATCGATCGCCAGCCTCGCCGATCGGTCGCCCAAGAGTGGCGATCGATCGCCAAATGCTACTGGCGGGCACTGGAGGCTCGCGATCGATCGCCAAGAACGGGCGATCGATCGCCGAGTGCTGTGCTCCGAAATTTCGCCATTAATGCTCATTTTTCAAGCTCTTCCTCAAGCCACCCAAAACCAAACTTCTTAACAACTTCAAAAACATCATAACCCACTAAAACCAACATAAAACACTTCAAAAATCATACCCCAACCATAAACAACACATACCCAAACAAACCCACATAAAACCTCAAAAACTTAACCCATTTCAACACCAAACATCATAAAACTTATAGGAATGGTTCCATACCTCTTGTAGGCTCCAAATCCTAGCAAAGATCACACAAACAAAGTTTTTGTGGAACTTTTCTTCTCCTCTTTTGGTGGAACTCGAAAATGGGTAGGGTTTGAGGTTTGGGAAGTGATTTGGGGATTTTTAATAAAGTGAAAGGTAAAGGGGTTAAAGTGATGGGTAGAGGATTTAAAAGGGGTTGCTTTAACTTAATTAAAATTGTACCCCAAACTTAACATGATGTATAAAATGCTCCAACATAGTATTTTAAAGGCATTTACAAGAATGCTCCAAACTTCATCTAAAATCACATCCTCCTCATATTTAATAATTAACACAATTAAATCATGTTAACATCTTAATACCCAACACATAAATCCATCAACACATGATACATCATATAAACATAATTAATGCCTTACTTGCAATTAATTAATTTCGGGGCATCACATTACTCCCCTACTTACAAGATTTCGTCCTCGAAATCGCATGCACTTACCCAAAAGAAACTAAACATAAATCATACCATAAAATAGTTCCGGGTAATGCTGCATCATATGCCGCTCCGTCTCCCACGTAGCCTCCTCGACATCCCGACGATCCCACTGAACTTTGACCATCGGTATAACTTTACTTCGTAGTCTGCGATCCTCACGATCCAGAATTCTGACTGGTCGTTCAACGTAGGATACATCTGAGTCTAACTGTACTTCAGTAGGCTGTAAAACATGAGACGGGTCTGGCTCATACTTCCGTAGCATAGAAACATGGAAAACATCATGAATCCCAGATAAAGACGGCGGTAGAGCTAATCGGTAAGCCAAAGTGCCGATACGCTGTAATACCTCATACGGTCCAACATACCTCGGGGATAACTTCCCCGCATACCAAAACGAACAACACCCCTGAAGGGTGAGATTTTCAAGAAGACCTTGTCTCCTACTTGAAATTCTAGCGGCCGCCGCCGCTTATTTGCATAGGCTGCTTGCCTATCTTGGGCCGCTTTCATCTTTAAGCGTATCATTTTAATCTTTTCCTCCATGTCCTTAATCATATCCGGTCCTCCGACCGCTTTACTCGCCAAGTCCTCCCAATACAGCGGTGACCTACATCGTCGTCCGTAAAGAGCTTCAAAAGGGGCCATTTGAATGCTCACCTGATAGCTGTTATTGTATGAGAACTCTACCAGTGGTATAGATTCTTGCCACGGAGTATCAAACTCCAAAACACATGCCCTCAGCATATCTTCGAGCGTCTGTATAGTACGCTCCGTTTGGCCATCAGTCTGAGGGTGATAAGCTGTACTCAGTCTCACCTCGGTGCCCAAAGCTGTCTGGAGACCCTCCCAGAAATGAGAAGTAAACCTTGGGTCTCTGTCAGACACGATCGAGACTGGAATCCCATGCAACCTCACTACATCCCGTACATATAATTGGGCCATCTTTAGATACGTGAAAGTCATACTGTAAGGGATGAAATGAGCTACCTTCGTCAGCCTATCCACGATCACCCAGATCGCATCAAATCCAGAGGCCGACCTTGGCAAGTGGGTCACGAAGTCCATAGATATATGCTCCCACTTCCACTTAGGTACCTCCAAGCTCTTCAGCTCGCCACCAGGCCTCTGTCTTTCTGCCTTTACTTGTTGGCAGATTAAACATCTCTTAACATAACTGATCACATCACGCTTCATGCGTCTCCACCAGAATTGACCACTCAGGTCCTTGTACATCTTTCTTCCTCCGGGGTGGATACTGAATCGGCTACTATGAGCCCGTTCCAAAATTCCTTTACGTAACTCTGGTGTATCTGGGACTACCCATCGGTTGCCCAATCTTAGTGAATCATCTTCAGCCACTCTAAACTTTGTTGGCTGACCTCGAAGTGCTATCGATGACCATCTCTGCACTTCATCATCAGACCTCTGGGCTTTCCTGATAGCCTCAAATACATCTGGCTCGGCCAATAAGGTCGACACTCGCACCGGCGACGTGTCTACATCGAAGTCATAGCCCAGATGGCAATAGGAAGTCATCAAAGCTGATAAACACATAACATCCTCAGCAGTGCTCTTCACCTTCCGACTTAAGGCGTCTGCTATCAAATTTGCTTTACCAGGATGGTACTCAATTTCACAGTCATAATCCTTGAGCAAATCCATCCATCTTCTTTGACGCATATTCAGTTCAGCCTGAGTGAATAGAAACTTTAGGCTCTTATGGTCCGTAAAGATGGTAAACGTAGTACCATAAAGATAATGACGCCAAATCTTCAAGGCGAAAATGATAGCCGCCAGTTCCAGATCATGGACTGGGTATCTGGTCTCATGAGGCTTCAACTGTCTCGAAGCATAGGCTACCACTTGTCTGTCTTGCATCAGTACACAGCCTAAACCCTGCACTGATGCATCCGTGTACAAGGCAAACCTCTTATCCTCAGACGGAATCACCAACACTGGCGGTGTCGTCAAACGACGCTTCAATTCTTGGAAGCTTTCCTCACAAGCTTCGGACCAAAAGAATGGGACTCCCTTCTGAGTCAGCTGTGTCAATGGCTTAGCGATCTTAGAAAATCCCTCGACAAAACGTCGGTAATAACCTGCTAAGCCAAGAAAACTCCGTATCTCGGGTACAGAAGTGGGTGCTGCCCACTCCATTACAGCTTCAATCTTCCTGGGATCCACAGATATCCCTCGGCTAGATATGACATGGCCTAGGAATACCACGCTGTCTAACCAGAACTCGCACTTGCTAAGCTTTGCATACAACTGATGATCCCTAAGGATCTGAAGTACTGTCTTCAAGTGCCGTACATGATCTTCTTCGGTCCGAGAGTAGATGAGTATATCGTCAATGAAAACTATGACGAATTGGTCCAAAAATGGCTGGAACACCTTGTTCATCAAACTCATGAAAACAGCCGGGGCATTTGTCACCCCAAAAGGCATGACTAGGAATTCATAGTGCCCATACCTAGTCCTGAAGGCCGTCTTCTGAACATCCTCTTCTCTTACTCGAATCTGATGGTACCCCGACCTCAGATCGATCTTACTGTAGAGCCTCGTACCCTGCAACTGATCAAACAAATCATCGATCCTCGGGAGTGGGTACTTATTCTTCACTGTAGCTTTGTTCAGTTGTCTGTAATCGATGCACAAACGCATCGAACCATCTTTCTTCTTCACAAATAAAACTGGTGCTCCCCAGGGCGATACGCTAGGGCGTATATAGCCCTTATCAAGGAGCTCTTGCAACTGAATCTTTAATTCCCTTAGCTCCGCTGGTGCCATCCTATAAGGGGCACGAGAAATGGCCGACGTCCCTGGTAATAACTCAATCCCAAACTCGACCTCTCTCGTCGGTGGGAATCCGGGAATCTCCTCCGAAAAGACATCGGGAAACTCCGCCACTATGGGCACATCCTCAACTTTTACTTCTTCTTTCTTTTCCGTAACATCAACGGCATATATGAGATATCCTGTATGGCCTCGTTCCAATATTTGTGCCATCTTGACAGCAGATATCAATGGAATCTTTGAGCGAGAACCATCCCCATAGAACGTCCATGGAATTACCATATCAGATTTGAACCGTACTGTCCTCTGCCTGCAGTTCACAACTGCCTGATACCTGTTCAGAACGTCGATGCCCAGAATGCAGTCAAAATCTGACATTCCCAGAACAATCAAATCTGACCTTAGTTCTTTATCCTCAAAATAAATGAGGCCATTATAGACGATCCGATCAGTAATCATACTTCTTCCAGCGGGGGTCGAGACTATAAGAGGCGTGGGCGACGGAGAAGTGCATATGTGGTGTCTTTCCACAAAACTTGTTGACACAAAAGAGTGTGACGCACCTGTGTCGATCAATATAAAAGCAGGGTGCGTAAATAAAAGACACGTACCCGCTATAACCTCCTCCGGAGCCACTGAAGCCTGCTCCCTTGTCAATGCATAGACTTGTCCTTGAGGTGGCCCCATGGGCTGACCTCCATGCTGACGCGGCACAAATGGGGGTCTGTGCTGTGCTTCCTATCCGCAGGCCTCCCCGCAGAACCCTGTTGACTTCCCCTGTTGGGACACGGTCTAGCAAAGTGGCCCTTGTCGCCACAAACATAGCACCCTACACATTCTTTCGTTAGATGTGGTTGCCCACAAAGAGTGCATTGGATCCTCCCGGATCTGTCTCCCTGAGACTGCCCCCTTCCAGATGGGGCATCACTCCTTCGGTTTCCTTTCCATCTATTGTCAGATCTCTTACCACTGAACCTTGACGCCGATGAGTTCCCCCTTGACTTGAACTGATCATTCCTTGGCTTCAAATTATCCGGAGTGGATTTCTGAGAGGGTGCCGACGATGGTACAACATCAGGGTATGCACCCACTCCTAGTTCGGCCAGCTCGGCACGTGAGAGTGCATCGTCAAAGCAAGTAGGGCCATAAGTGATCACCCTATCGTATAGCTCCGGCCTCAAACCTTTCATGAAATTCCTCATCTTTGCTTGCGTGCTCGTGGCAATGTGAGGCACATATCTGAGCAAGGAACAAAACTGAAGAGCATAATCTGACACTGACATATTACCTTGCTTGAGGTGAGTGAATTCATCTTCCTTAGCCTGTCGTGCCGCAGCCGAGAAATAACGGTTCAGAAAGCGAGTTCGAAACATTTTCCAGTTAACTTCATGACCTTGAGCCTCTTGCTCTACCACAGTGGTCTTCCACCACATTAGCGCCTTCTTGGCCAACTGGAACTCTGCCAACCGTATCCATGCTGTCTTCGCACATGGGGCTGCCACAAAGATCTGCTCTATTCTTTCTAACCATTCCTCAGCTCGTTCCCCAGTTTCGGTTCCTTCAAAGGTTGGGGGTCGGTAAGCAAGAAACTGAGTTAGGCTTAGCTCCCCTGGCAACAACTGTTGTTCGGCCGGTTCATCATCAAAAGCTGGCGGGGGTAGGGGATTCGTACGCCCCGCGCTTGCATTGACGCTCACTGCGTCACCTACCTCCACATTTGCTGCCATACTGCAACACAAGGGTTAACAACAAGATCCAAAGCAGTTCATATAATACTTCGTTAGATAAACAAAACATGTTAGCATAACATCATGTACTTCATATGCAACTTATGCACAAAACATGTTCGGAAGTAAGCACCTAGCTAACTTATTGCTAAGGCTACCCTTCACTCATTCCCGGGTTATCTAACCACTGCTCTGATACCACTAATGTAGGGTCTTCCTACCTTAATGTCATTTAGTACACATAAATTGGACAGAACATGCATTTATAACCTCTTAAGGGTTCCGGTTGTAGCTTGAGCTAAGGAGATTACAGGCCAAAATAAAGTTTCCAAAAGCTATTTAATTACATTCCCAATAAAGAATGTTAAAGCTATAGATTTACACTACTCCTAGAGTAGAGACTATCAAAATCCTGCATCCTACATTCATCATGCTCCCTTTAGCTCACTTCCTCAACCCGACCCTAGGCCCTTGGTCCAAAAGTGTACCTACAGGGATAACACATCGTGAGCATACACATATTTACTTAACATTATATAAAAGCATACAATAATGCATAACATCTTAGTTAAGTAAAGGTAATTGGTCGTCCTTCGACTTCCTTTGTTATCCCTGACTCTTATTCATATATTAGGGCGTCTTACCCCATTGTGTGGCATCTTACCATATCATAATCATCGTGTGGCATCTTACCATGTCATAATCATCGTGTGGCATCTTACCACGTCATAATCATCGTGTGGCATCTTACCACGTGGGCATCTTACCCAATCATATGGCGTCTTACCATATCATAAACATTGCGTGGCATCTTACCACGGGGGCATCTTACCCACTCACATACTTTGGGTGGCATCCTACCACATGGGCGTCTTACCCAATCATACACGTAGTATGACTTTATCGTAAACTTCGTCATCATAGACGTCCTCATAAACATCATCATCATAACATCATCATCGTAACATTATCATAAGCATCATCATCGTAAATATCATCATAGACATCATCATCATAACATCATCTTAAACATCATCATCGTAAACATCATCTTAAACATCATCATCGTAAACATCATCTTAAACATCATCATAATATGTAAGGGTATGGTTTACCGTCCGATGCTCGTACGTTTCTTACGTACCTTAATTCCAAAAGAAGGAGAAATCGTAGACTTTATCTCCTTGAAGTCGTGGGTACCTGGGACGGTTCTACATAACCATACAAATTGATATTAGAAGCTAAATATAGTCCAATATCCAAAAATCCCACATAAATATCAAAAATATATTTTTTTACAGCTCGCGATCGATCGCTGCCCAGGCGCGATCGATCGCGAGATCGCACTGGACGAGGGGCAAAATTTCTCTTCTTGGCGATCGATCGCCACTTTTGGCGCGATCGATCGCCAGCCTCGCCGATCGGTCGCCCAAGAGTGGCGATCGATCGCCAAATGCTACTGGCGGGCACTGGAGGCTCGCGATCGATCGCCAAGAACGGGCGATCGATCGCCGAGTGCTGTGCTCCGAAATTTCGCCATTAATGCTCATTTTTCAAGCTCTTCCTCAAGCCACCCAAAACCAAACTTCTTAACAACTTCAAAAACATCATAACCCACTAAAACCAACATAAAACACTTCAAAAATCATACCCCAACCATAAACAACACATACCCAAACAAACCCACATAAAACCCCAAAAACTTAACCCATTTCACACCAAACATCATAAAACTTATAGGAATGGTTCCATACCTCTTGTAGGCTCCAAATCCTAGCAAAGATCACACAAACAAAGTTTTTGTGGAACTTTTCTTCTCCTCTTTTGGTGGAACTCGAAAATGGGTAGGGTTTGGGGTTTGGGAAGTGATTTGGGGATTTTTAATAAAGTGAAAGGTAAAGGGGTTAAAGTGATGGGTAGAGGATTTAAAAGGGGTTGCTTTAACTTAATTAAAATTGTACCCCAAACTTAACATGATGTATAAAATGCTCCAACATAGTATTTTAAAGGCATTTACAAGAATGCTCCAAACTTCATCTAAAATCACATCCTCCTCATATTTAATAATTAACACAATTAAATCATGTTAACATCTTAATACCCAACACATAAATCCATCAACACATGATACATCATATAAACATAATTAATACCTTACTTGCAATTAATTAATTTCGGGGCATCACAGCACGTGATTGCATGCCTATGTTTAATTGAGAGTTATTTGTGTGTTAGCACTTAACTCATCGGGTCGTGGGACTCAGGCAAGGTTGGACTCAAACTACGGAATTATAAGGTACGTATGACGTACGAGCATAGCCCTTTTATATAATTGCAATTGCTGAGTGCTTGGTACACTGTATTGCAATGAATGTGTATGTGAATGCATGATATATGGTATTAGCAATAAATGTATATGAAAATGCAAGGTTTATGGTAATTGCTACAATGGATATATACTCATTGGGAACCATATGGTGCCGCTTTTGAGCGAGCAATGATTAGGATGTCGTCGCCTATGAGCGAACATCGGTTATGACGTCGCTGCTGTTGAGCATGCGTGGGAATGAAATGTCGCTATTGTAGAGCGAGCAATGTAATAGCTATGGAACCAAAAATGAGATATATGGAATATCTGTAATCATTGTTTAATGATTTGATGCTATTGATTATGATATCGATATACGGCTAATGGATATGTTAATCAATGTAATGATTAACTGGCATTTGGGAATTTGACGGTTTCAGTGTTTTGAGAACAGGGACAGTACAGGAAACCCCGGATGAGGATGATACCATCCAGGGAGTATATTCTGTATTTCATAGCATTTACATTGTTGTAAATTATGAATTGTATTATTGTGATTATTGGATTTGGGATATTGGTATGCTCACCCCGTGTGGGGGCTGTCTCTGTTGGGGCAGGTAATTAGGTACATCGATGGCTTTGGAGTTGAGCTCGAGCTATGGAATGGAGGTGATTCCAGGGATCGAAGTACCAGTGATGGTATTGAGCACCGTATTTTATACATTTGATACACGCATACCTATTTGATGCTCGTATGTGAGCACTATTACGTGTATATGGCATGTATAAAAAGGCAAGGGCCTTTCTCTCTTCATTTATGAGTAGCATACAACTATTTATTGAATTGCTAAATGAACTGAGAATATGTTAGTGTATTATATTGGTGCATGAGATGTATGTGGACTTGGTTGGGGAAAACTAGACATCATATGGAATAATGTGAAGAATTCTTATTACATGCATGACTGGCTATGATGATAAGTGGTTTTTCCCCTATATGTATGATTGTATGCACTAATGGCATTAATTAATACACTAATAATGGGTTAAGGGCACGGGGGTCCTTACATTATTTCCTTGAAATCATGAGATATGGTTCAATTTATTTGCCCCTATTTTGGGCATCCAGAACTTTTTGTTGTGTCTGCATGTTTTGCTACCTAGTTCGACTATTTTGTTCTTATTTTGCTTGTTTCTTGATGGTTCTGATTATAGTGAGTTGCTAGTTTTACATTTCCTTTCTTGCTCGATGATCCCAGCTCGGTTCCTGCGAGTTATACTGTAATCCATGGGCTTAGATTTCTATTTGGTCGATTTTGTGAATTAAGGTGTGATTATTTTGATTAATCGTGTATTGAAAGGATTGTATAATTTTTCCCAGGAATTTTGTTTGGGCCGAAGGTTTGCCAATATATTAGGGGAAGTAGTTGTCAAGTTCTCTTGCTTAGATGTTTGTGGATTTGGTTTCATGTTTAAGCAGCTATTAGTTTGTTGAGCACGTAGTTTAGTATGGTGGGTTATTAATTAAATGGGCAAAACCATGGTTGCATCTTGTCTTTTTCCTACTGCATTGATCCACTAGTTGCTGTTTCGATTTTCCCCTTTCTTGTATTGAAAGATTCAGTGCTGCGTGTATCCCTGTGGTGTCCGTAAGCTGCTGGTTCGATCGTTTGATTCATGTTGCGTGTGTGTGTCGTTGCCATGTGTGTGTTTGTCGATGGTTACAATTGAACCGTCTCGTTGTTATTGTTTGATTATTATTATTATTGTATGATATTGAGTTGCTTGATACAATAATGAATTATGGTTCATGTCCAATAAGCTTTGGGATATTATTTCAGTCGAAAACTTAGCCTCGAGCCAAGTAAATTATGATATTGTTAAATATTGTTATAGTTAAAGAAATTATATATCATTTACACAAAAGCCATTGTTTGAGTCTTTAAGTGAGGAGTGTTGGTCATTAATGGAATGTTGAATTAACGAATAAGTTATTGAATTGTGGTAGATACTCCATGAGTCTCCGGACTACGAGGATAGCTTGTCTTGTTTTGTCGACTTTAAGGTACGTAGTGACATACGAACAGGTATGCTAAGAAATAGTTATATGACAATGCATATATGTGATATTGACCGTGATATGCAATTCTACGAAATCCTAGTTGTGAGTATCGTTAAATTGTTTGTGGCATGGTGGATATGTGAATGCACATAATATGAGTTGAGTTGTGATGCCTATGGCACGTTGAGTACGAGAAATAATTGAGAAAGGGCATCGTGAATAGGCATGATTGCCTTTGATTTGTGGTTGATTATGATTGTGTAGTATGTGATGTATCATGAATGAAATGATTAATCTCGATGATAAGTAACCTGCTTTAATTAATGATATTGAACTTAATGATTATGGATTTGTGGAATATTGAACAGGGATAGTCTGAGAAAGCTTTTATTGGTCAGATTCATTCAGGGAGTATACTTTATAGCTTTTTAATAATCTATTTTGTTGTATTACAATTTTGTATATTGACGTATATATGATTATTGAGTTGGAGTATGATCACCCCGTGTTGGGGACTGTTTATGTTGAAACAAGTACAACGGTACCCTGGTATTTTGAGATCGTAAACTTGAGCTTATTTGAATGATTCTGCTTTCAGGAGCGTAGTATGTGTATGAATGATGGCACTTGTGATTTACGCATTTAAATTGTTGTTCATTTATTCGTTGATCGTCCGTGAGCACTTGATGCCTGTATATGATTGGTATGTATATCTCGATATTCTGTAGGGACCCAGATACCTTAAGTGTAATTTAAAGGCATAAGTAGAGCTAGCATGCATAAATCAGAGTATAAAATTGGTGTTGAGGCTTTGAGCTTTAAGGTTTACAGTGCCAAAGTAAAATTTCAAAAAAGGATTAATTACATTCCCATCAAAATGAATACTAAGGCTATAGCTTTACACTACTCCTACAGTAGAGACTATACAAAATAATCATGTCTTCCTATTCCAATGGCACTCCTCACAAGCTCACCGCGTCAACCCGGTCCCTAGCCCTCCAAACCAAAATGTACGTACAGGAACAACCCCACCATGAGCATATACATCATTCATCAACAAAACTAAAGAACAATAATATAAGTAATTGCATGAAGCATTTATCATGTATACTCCCTGAACTGCCGCATTAACATACTTTCGTCATTCGTTCCTGTTCCATAACTCATGTACATAATCATTAGTTCATAATATAAGTGACCGACTCCATGTTTCATTTATATGCAACGATACCCATCGATAATCACTTATCTAACGCAACTATTCCGATCTTGTTATAACAATGGTATTTTAGTACCCCTCGCTTCGACATATAGCGGTATCATATGGTACCCCTCGCTTCAACATGACATCGGCATAATCATCGCTTCGACATGACAGCGGCAAATATCATAATTCCATCGCTTCATATGACAGCGGCAAGTACCATATTCTTCGCTCGAATATAACAACCACCGGAACATCCAACCATTCTCAAACACATAACAATGCACATTGCATAAATCCAATAGCATAATTGCATCACAAATTGCTCGTACGTCTCAGTACGTACCTTTCTTCCAAAAGTGGAGATGTCGTAGGACTTTATCTCCTTTGTTGTGTTGCCACCTGGGATGTTCTACACATTCACACAAATCAATATTCGAAGCCAATAATAGTCCGATACCAAAAATCTCACAAAAAAATAAACAAACTACACATTTTTGGTGACTCGCGATCGATCGCTACATTGCCCCGATCGATCGCGAGATCACACTGCCATAGCCAACAAATTTCTGTCCTCGGCGATCGATCGCCAAGTTTGGCACGATCGATCGCAAAACCCACCGATTGATCGCCCAAACATGGCGATCGATCGCCGAAGGCTTCTGCTCGGTACCAAAAATGGGCGATCGATCGCCGCTACCTGTAACCCGAAATTCACCATTTTTATACCATTCTTCTTCCCCAATCCACACAAACACAAATACCCATCCCACAACAACATCAAAACACAATAAACCTTCAATATAAACCTTAGTACCACCAAAAATCCAACACCCAACCACATACAACACATTTCAAAACCAAACCCCTTTCAAATCCCTAATACAAACCTATTTCAAAACCAAAACATAATAAACCAAACAAGGAGGGATTTATACCACTTTTAGGCTTCAAATCTCACCAAGAAATCAAGCAACCAAGATTTTTGGAAATCCCTCTCTTTTCTCTTCTCCTCTTGTTGATGAGATGGGTTTTGGGGATTGAAGGTTGAGAGTGAGTTTTAATTAAGAGTGGTGGGTTAGGAGGGTAATGGGGTATAAGTGGGAGGTTTAAAATAAAATGGTACCACAATAATTAGCATGATGTATAAAATATCCCCAACTCGATATTTTAAAAACATTTCCCAAGAATGCACCAAAACTCCAATTAAAACATGCTTTATCCAAAATAATCATTACCCACCACAAATAAACCATACCAACACCCAATTTCCCAACATGCATCACATGCACCCTGAAATGCATTACCAGGTCATGTCCACCGCATGACTAAGCATTTCACCATAATGATTAATTCAACACAAAATTGATTAACACCATAATAATCGCATAAACATAATTAATACCCAAATGCATAATTTCGGGGATATCACAATACTCCCCTACTTATAAGATTTCATCCTCGAAATCGCATGCACTTACCAATCCGAAACTAAACTTAAATCACATACCAAAAAATAGTTCCGGGTAGTGCTGCACCATATGCTACTCCGTCTCCCACGTGGCCTCCTCGACACCCCTGCGATCCCACTGAACCTTGACCATCGGTATCACCTTGTTCCAAAGTCTGCGATCAGCTCTATCCAGAATCCTGACTGGCCGTTCCACGTAAGACACATCAGAATCTAACTGCACCTCAGAATGCTGCAACACGTGCGACGGATCCAGCTCATACTTCCGCAACATAGATACATGGAACACATCATGAATACCAGACAATAACGGTGGCAAAGCCAAATGGTAAGCCAATGTACCAATGCGCTGTAAGATCTCAAACGGTCCCACATACCTCGGAGACAATTTCCCGCGCATTCCAAATCGCACAACACCTCTGAAAGGTGAGATCTTCAAAAAGACCTTATCTCCCAATTGGAATTCCAACGGTCGCCGCCGTTTATTTGCATAGGTTGCCTGTCTATCCTGGGCTGCCTTCATTTTCTGTCGGATCATCTTTATCTTTTCCTCCATCTCCCGAATCAATTCGGGTCCTCCGACCGATTTGCCAGTCAAGTCATCCCAGTACAATGGTGACCTGCAACGTCGACCATATAGAGCCTCGAATGGAGCCATCTGAATGCTCGCCTGATAGCTATTATTTTACGAGAACTCTACTAATGCCAATAAATCTTGCCACGAAGTATCAAACTCCAATACACATGCCCGTAGCATTTCCTCGAGCGTCTGTATAGTACGCTCGGTCTGACCGTCCGTTTGGTGATGATATGCCGTGCTTAATCTCACCTCAGTTCCTAAAGCTGACTGAAGACCTCCCCAAAAGTGAGATGTAAACCGTGGATCTCGGTCAGACACGATAGAAACTGGAATCCCGTGCAGTCTCACTACATCCGGACATACAACTGAGCCATCCTCAAGTATGTGAATGTCATACTGTACGGAATAAAATGAGCCACTTTGGTCAGCCTATCCACAATCACCCAAATGGCATCAAACCCGACGTAGTCCTTGGCAAGTGGGTCACAAAGTCCATAGATATGTGTTCGCACTTCCACTCCGGTATCTCCAAGCTCCTTAGTTCGCCACCAGGTCTCTGCCTCTCTGCCTTAACCCACTGACAGATCAAACACCTCTTAACAAAAGTGGTAACATCACGCTTCATCCTCTTCCATCAAAATTGATCATATAGATCCTTATACATCTTCCTCCCGCCTGGGTGGATACTAAGCCTGCTGCTATGAGCTCGCTGTAAGATCCCTCTACGCAACTCCGGCATACTCGGAACTACCCAACGGTTACCGAGCCTCAAAGAACCGTCCTCAGCCACTCTGAACTTCGACGACAGTCCAAGAAGTACCAATGATAACCATCTCTGAATCTCGGCATCTGCCTTCTGAGCCCTCCGAATATTCTCATAAATGTCCGGCTTTGCCAATAAAGTTGATACACGTACCGGTGATGTATCCACATCGGAATCATAGCCCAGGTGGCAGTAAGAAGTCATCATAGCCGATAGATGCATGGTGTCCTCAGCAGTACAATTCACCTTCCAACTCAAGGTTTCTGCTGTCAAGTTTGCCTTTCCAGGATGGTACTCTATTTCATAATCATAGTCCGTGAGTAGGTCCATCCATCTCCTCTGTCTCATGTTCAGTTCCGCCTGAGTAAATAGGAACTTCAGGCTCTAATGATCCGTATAAATGGTAAATGATGTACCATACAAGTAATGCCACCAAATTTTTAAGGCAGAAATGATAGATGCCAGCTTCAAGTCATGAACTGGATATCTAGTCTCGTGTGGCTTCAACTGCCTCGATGCATAAGCTACCACATGCTTATCTTGCATCAGTACGCATCCCAAGCCCTGTAGTGATGCATCATTATGCAAGTAATCCAACAAGCATGGTACGCAGTGGAATAAAATTTTGGATTATTATAACACCGGATCTATACAAAGTTATCATATCGGATTAGGGATCAAAGATCTCACCCTTGTAGCGTGTTTGAGCAGATTCCACGAAGCAGCACCACGTCCAACGCCTCCTTCGAGTCACTAGCAAAACTTATCTAGTTTTGCCTCAACGGTATCCACACGATCAGATCGGGAAGGGATAGTTTAAGAACGAAGTGCTAGATTTGTTCTTCAACCGATACAAGAAACACTCTCGATTCACAATCGAAAAGGGTGGCCGGAATTCACCAAGAGCCCCTCGACTATCAAGAAGCCGAGAGCTTATGATGAGAGGCGGCCGATTCTCCTTGTGTGTGTCTAGGTTGGAATTTTAATTGTGTGATTAACCATTAATCAAAACCTAGTATTTATATTATAAGACTTTAATTAAGGTTAAAGTCTCATGGGCCCAAACCCATGATTTAATTAAATCCTTATAATCATTTAATTAAGACTCTTCTTAATTAATTAATTCATCCCATGAATTTAATTTCCCTTCTCGATTTAATCTTTTGTGCGACCCGATAGGATCTTGTAATGTTGGCAGTGACATAAAATCTCATTTTACGTCACAAGCAATGAACGGTATCTAGCAACACATCAAGGCTACCCAAATTACAAGAATGTCTTTGACTCGACATAACCTTTATAATTTGTGATAATATTTACCATGTAACTTAATCCCTTTGTCCTTTGTGTTTAGATTGAACATGAGTTATGGAATAGTCATACTCGTATATTCAATCTCTATTTCTTGATCCCCAAGTAGAACTAGAATAAACGAATAAGCTCGATATCTCATATCGACTCATTCGAGCATGGCCATGAATTTTAGTCTTACTTGATCAAGGGCCTAAACACTTCTCCTGTTATATAGGAGGGACAAATCCTATCTCGATCAATCAACATCCCTCTACATAGTTCGTAGTGTATCCAATAGTTGCCTTTATAGTATACCCTATTACAGGTAACGTTTGACAATATCAAGATACATAACTCCTTATGTTGGGATCTCTGATGATCACAAGTCGTAAGGATTACATACATTATTATCACTATGAGAATTGCTTATGACAATTATATAACTATCCATGTAGCATTCTCATGGTGGGTCTGTCCAGTACATCGTTCTCTAACATGTACCCATGTGTTGATTTGATATCTCATATCAATGAACAATTCATCAATCAACTCATACTAGTCTCTATGTATTATCATTATCCCGATTCATGATAATACTTGACTAGGGACAATGTTTAAGAATAATACAATATTATTCTAAGGACATTAACATATATATTAATACACATTGCACAGTAAAACGAATAATATATAATAATGAATTGCCATTCTTAAAATCATAAACATTGTATGTCAAAACAATCATCCAATGACATGTCTTAGGGCATATCCCAACAAATCTCCCACTTGCACTAAGACCACTTAGACATATACCTAATGCCTAGAGATCTAGTATGACGATCATGCTTCTGCTGTGACAGTGGCTTCGTCAATGTGTCAGATACGTTATCATCTGTTGGTACTTTGCATATTTTAACATCTCTCCTTTCAACGATTTCTCGAATGAAATGAAAGCGCCGAAGTATGTGCTTGGATCTTTGGTGAGATCTAGGTTCCTTAACCAATGCGATCGCTCCATTGTTGTCACAATAGAGTTCTATCGGATCTTTAATGCTAGGCACCACTCCAAGTTCAGAAATGAACTTCCTGATCCAAACAGCTTCCTTTGTTGCATCCGAGGCAGCAATATACTCAGCTTCCGTTGTAGAATCGGCTACTGTCTCTTGCTTTGAACTCTTCCAGCTCACAGCACCTCAATTTAGGCAATACACATATCCAGATTGCGATCGATAATCATCTTTGTCGGTTTGGAAGCTTGCATCAGTGTAACCCATTACATTGAGCTCTTCCTCACCTCCATACATCAAGAATGTATCCTTAGTCCTTCTCAAGTACTTCAGGATGTTCTTGACTGCAATCTAGTGACCTTCACCTGGATCAACTTGATATCTGCTAGTCATGCTCAAAGCATACGATACATCGGGACGAGTACATATCATGGCATACATGATAGATCCAATAGCTGATGCATATGGAATCTTGCTCATGCGTTGTCTCTCATCTGGTGTTGAAGGACACTGTTCCTTCGAGAGATAAATTCCATGTGTCATAGGCACGAATCCTTTCTTTGATTCTTGCATGCTAAACCATTTTAGCACTTTGTCTATGTATGTACTTTGACTTAGGCCAAGTAATCTTCTTGATCTATCTCTATAGATCTTGATTCCTAATACATAGGTGGCTTCACCCAAGTCTTTCATAGAAAAGCAATTCCCTAGCCAAATCTTTACAGATTGTAAGGCAAGGATATCATTCCCAATGAGAAGTATGTCATCTACATACAATATTAGGAAGATAATTATGCTCCCACTGACCTTCTTATAGACACAAGGTTCATCTACATTTTTGATGAAACCAAAATCTTTGACTGCATCATCAAAACGAAGATTCCAACTCCGAGAAGCTTGCTTCAATCCATAAATGGATCGTTGTAGCTTGCATATCTTTCCAGCATCCTTTGGATCGACAAAACCCTCGGGCTGTGTCATGTACACATCCTCAAGCAGATTTCCATTAAGGAAAGCTGTTTTGACATCCATCTGCCAGATTTCATAATCATGAAATGCAGCTATTGCAAGTAAGATCCTTATGTATTTAACCATGGCCACTGGTGAAAAGATTTCATCATAGTCAATACCATGAATTTGTTTGAATCCTTTTGCAACCAGTCGACCTATAGGTTTGTACATTACCATCCATATCAGTCTTTTTCTTGAAAATCCATTTGCACCCTATGGGTCGTACCCCTTCAGGTGGATCAACCAAAGTCCATACTTGGTTTGCATACATGGATTCCATCTCAGATTTCATGGCCTCTTGCCATTTCTCAGAATCAGTGCCCATTATAGCTTCTTGATAAGATGACGGCTCATCCTCATCAATAAGTAGTAAGTCACCTTGTTGAGTCACAAGAAATCCATATCTCTGTGGCTCCCGGTGTTCTCTTACAGACCTACGCTGGGCTTGTGTCTCTTGAGCAGGCACTTTATCCATAACAGCTTGTGGTGTCTGCTCTGTTTCCATCTCAATATCATGTTCAATGTTTTCTTGTGGTTGAACTTCACTAAGTTCTATTTGTCTCCCACTGGTTTTTCTAGAAATAAATTCTCTTTCAAGAAAAACACCGGTCCGAGCAACAACCACTTTGTTCTCGGTGGGATAATAGAAATAGTATCCTTTAGTTTCCTTAGGATACCCCACAAATAAACACTTATCAGATTTGGGTCCAAGTTTGTTTGAGACGTGACGTCTCACGAAAGCCTCACAACCCCAAATCTTCATAAAAGACATACTAGGACGCTTCCTAGTCCATATCTCATATGGTGTCTTTTCCACTGATTTAGATGGAACACGGTTCGGTATAAATATTGCTGTTTCTAAAGCATGTCCCAAAAACGATATCGGAAGATCTGCATGACTCATCATTGATCGAACCATGTCCAACAAGGTTCGATTTCTCCTCTCGGATACACCATTCCATTGTGGAGTATACGGAGGAGTGAGTTGTGGGACTATCCCACACTCCTTTAGATAGTCATGAAACTCTTGGCTTAAGTATTCACCTCCTCGATCTGATCGAAGGATTTTGATACTTTTGCCAAGTTGGTTTTGTACTTCATTCTTGAAATCTTTGAACTTTTCAAAGGTTTCATGCTTATGCTTCATTAGGTACACATACCCATATCTACTGAGGTCATCAGTAAATGTAACGAAGTATTGAAAACCACCTCTAGCTTGTGTACTTATTGGCCCACATACATCACTATGTATTAGTCCCAATAAAACATTTGCCCTTTCAACATGTCCCTTGAAAGGGGCTTTAGTCATCTTGCCCATTAAACAAGACTCGCATGTTTCATATGATTCAAAATCAAATGAATCTAATACTCCATCCTTATGAAGTTTAGATATGCGGTTCTCGTTTATGTGGCCCAAGCGACAATGCCAGAGATAAGTCGGATTACAATCATTATTTTTAATCCTTTTAGTATTTATGTTATAGACAGGCATATCAAGATGTAATAAATAAAGACCATTCACCATTTGTGCACTAGCATAAAACATATCATTTAAATAAATAGAACAACAGTTGTCCTTTATCATAAATGAAAATCCATACTTGTCCAAACAAGAAATAGAAATAATGTTTTTCGTAATAGAAGGCACAAAATAACAGTCTTTTAAAATCAACGATAAACCAGAAGGGAAAGATAAATGATAATCCCCTACAGCTAATGCAACAACTCTTGCTCCATTTCCAACTCGGAGATCAACTTCGCCTTTCGCCAACAATCTACTCTTTTTGAGGTCCTGCACATTTACACAAATGTGAGATCCACATCCAGTATCTAATACCCATGATGAAGAAGTAGATAAATTGACTTCTATAACAAAAATACCTGAAGTGGAAGTCACACTTCCTTTCTTGAGATCCTCCAGATATACTTTGCAGTTCCTTTTCCAATGACCGGTCTCACCGCAATGGAAACAGTTCCCTTCCTTTGCTATCCCTCCCTTTGGCTTAAGTGCAGAAGCTTTTGGCTTAGATTTAACAAAGACCTTCTTGTTCTTCTTGAAGCTCTTAGCTTTAGTCTTTCCTTTGCTCTTATTCACAATAAGAACATTTGTAGGCTTAGACCTCTTGCTATTTGCTTCAAAAGTTCTAAGCTTGCCAAGTAACTGTGGTAGAGTCTTTTCAATTTCAATCATATTGTAATTCAAGACAAATTGACTGAAGCTTTCAGGCAACGATTGCAAGATCACGTCAGTGGCCAACTCTTGGTCCAAAGGAAAACCCAGCTTCTCCAGATTCTCAATATACCCAATCATCTTGAGTACATGAGCTCCAACTAGACTTCCTTCTACCATTCTACACTGGAACAACGCTTTAGAGACGTCATACCTCTCTTGCCTTGCTTGTTGTTGGTACAGTTGCTTAAGGTGCTTGATCATATCGAACGCCTCCATTTCCTCATGTTGCTCTGAAGCTCAGAGTTCATGGTGGCAAGCATAAGGCACCCAACATCAAGTGCGTCACTTTGATGCTTCTTGTAAGCATCTTTATCGGCTCTAGTAGCCGTCAAGGGAGGTTCCTCAGCAGATAAGGGTTCCTATAGGACATATTGCTTCTTTTCTTGTTTGAGAACTATCCTCAAGTTCCTATATCAGTCTAGGAAATTTGTCCCATTTAATTTGTCCTTCTCAAGGACCGATCGCAGTGATAATGTGTTTGATACGTTGTTAGTTGCCATGGATATCTACAATATAAATATGCAAAATAAGTTTATGATTTAATCATTTAACATGGTCTTATATTAAATGATACTCCCACTATTTTGTTTAAAAATATCAACCCTCGAAACCTTTAGTGGGCCAAGATCCATATTTCGCCTAATCTTGAGTTAGCTTTGGCTAATCGCCCAAGACTCGGTTATTTAGGTAGACAACACTTTGTTAATTACATCACATGTAATTCTTGGATAGTTGGACGAACAACGCTTTGTTCAATTCATCAAATGAATTATTATCCAACCCATGCCTCTAGGTTCCCAATCCTATTGAGATAACCTAGTTAAGTCGTACACAATTTAAAGTATAACGGATATCACTTTTATCCTTTCGCGCCTTACTAAGATTGTCATGGTGCTTTGCTTTGGCAAATCCACACATGTACAATCGAAGTTTTGACGAGTACTTTTAATTTTGGAAGGCATCTAAAACTTAATATTTTAGAGGGATTTATTGATCTCATGATTAGTTTGATAATTTAAAATATCCACTACATATAGGCATATACATATCTACATATATGTGTAATACAATTATCAATCTAAAACATAAGATAAATCATGCATCAACATACATAATTAAACGTGACATGGTTATAGCCCCTACTAACGATTTTCTCAAGCCAATGAAAAATCCTAAGAGTCAACCTAAGGTAACTTCACAAGCACCTTCCTTTGGCTCCAATTTGTGAATGGCCTCCTCATCCCGGCACCATGCTCCATCTTCATTGATCACCATCAATAAATAAACTATACTATATAACATTTACAAATATAGAGAATTCCTCAATTCACATTCGAGGGGAACATAGGGGAGGGATAACATTTAGAATAAAATAGAGAAGGCACGACTCGCAGGTCGTAATATAAATTACAAACATACACAAATCCTATCTAATAGGATAAAGGGCTATAATCATGCACCATGCTCAAACAACACATAAAACATGCTATATCATTTAATTAATTAAATTCTAAACATTTTAAAATTTAATTCTAATTAAAATCGTAAAATAAAATTTTGAAAAATTATCGTACGCTCGGGACATCACATGCCACGAACTAAAGCGACTAAACCATGAACCATCATGGTTCGAACCATCATGGACCACGGCTGGACCAATCATGGGCCTAGGGTTCGAAACCCTAGCCCACGACTTGGTCCGAACCCTTGAGCGAGCGTGCGGCGCCGCTAGGGTCCAACCCTAGCCGCCATGCTCCTATCAAGCGTTTTCACCGAGCCACTTCGACCTAAACGCCGGAATTTGATTAGCCACGAGTCACGGTCAGGACATGCATGGTGGTGGCTCAACCATCTCGAGCCAAGGGTTCGAAACACCCTAGCTCTCACGTGGTGAAGCCGATTTACCATGCATGCATGAACCATTATCGAGCCAAAAAGTTCAAAACTCTATCCGTGTCTCGACACCTCCATGCACGAACATGAGCCACAACGGCTAGACCATCTCGAGCCAAGGGTCCGAAGCACCCTAGCCCTCACGTGGTGCAGCCGTGGGTCAAGTGCACTAGGTGGTGGCCGAAAATAATTTTTATGGATTCGATTATTCGCTTCGTGTATCGTATACTTTAAACATCAATTATATCAAATATAATTACATTATAATTTCACAAACTTAATTTAATCATATCAAATATGATTATATACAGTTTTATAGCATGCAATACAATTATAATATGATTAAAATAATTTAACCACATAAATCCGATATGAGCTTTATACACGGCTCTGATACCACTGTAAGTAATCCAACAAGCATGGTACGCAGCGGAATAAAATTTTGGATTACTATAACACCGGATCTATACAAAGTTATCATATCGGATTAGGGATCAAAGATCTCACCCTTGTAGCGTGTTTGAGCAGATTCCACGAAGCAGCACCACGTCCAACGCCTCCTTCGAGTCACTAGCAAAACTTATCTAGTTTTCCCTCAACGGTATCCACACGATCAAATCGGGAAGGGATAGTTTAAGAACAAAGTGCTAGATTTGTTCTTCAACCGATACAAGAAACACTCTCGATTCACAATCGAAAAGGATGGCCGGAATTCACCAAGAGCCCCTCGACTATCAAGAAGCCGAGAGCTTATGATGAGAGGCGGCCGAGTCTCCTTGTGTGTGTCTAGGTTGGAATTTTAATTGTCTGATTAACCATTAATATAAACCTTGTATTTATATTATAAGACTTTAATTAAGGTTAAAGTCTCATGGGCCCAAACCCATGATTTAATTAAATCCTTATAATCATTTAATTAAGACTCTTCTTAATTAATTAATTCATCCCATGAATTTAATTTCCCTTCTCGATTTAATCTTTTGTGCGACCCGATAGGATCTTGTAATGTTGGCAGTGACATAAAATCTCATTTTACGTCACAAGCAATGAACGGTATCTAGCAACACATCAAGGCTACCCAAATTACAAGAATGTCTTTGACTCGACATAACCTTTAGAACTTGTGATAATATTTACCATGTAACTTAATCCCTTTGTCCTTTGTGTTTAGATTGAACACGAGTCATGGAATAGTCATACTCGTATATTCAATCTCTATTTCTTGATCCCCAAGTAGAACTAGAATAAACGAATAAGCTCGATATCTCATATCGTCTCATTCGAGCATGGCCATGCATTTTAGTCTTACTTGATCAATGGCCCAAACACTTCTCCTGTTATATAGGAGGGACAAATCCTATCTCGATCAATCAACATCCCTCTACATAGTTCGTAGTGTATCCAATAGTTGCCTTTATAGTATACCCTATTACAGGTAACGTTTGACAATATCAAGATACATAACTCCTTATGTTGGGATCTCTGATGATCACAAGTCGTAAGGATTACATACATTATTATCACTATGAGAATTGCTTATGACAATTATATAACTATCCATGTAGCATTCTCATGGTGGGTCTGTCCAGTACATCGTTCTCTAACATGTACCCATGTGTTGATTTGATATCTCATATCAATGAACAATTCATCAATCAACTCATACTAGTCTCTATGTATTATCATTATCCCGATTCATGATAATACTTGACTAGGGACAATGTTTAAGAATAATACAATATTATTCTAAGGACATTAACATATATATTAATACACAATGCACAGTAAAACGAATAATATATAATAATGAATTGCCATTCTTAAAATCATAAACATTGTATGTCAAAACAATCATCCAATGACATGTCTTAGGGCATATCCGAACACATTATATAGGACAAACCTCTTGTTCTCCGTAGGGATCACTAATACAAGCGTCGTCGTCAACCGGTGCTTCAACTCTTGGAAGCTCTGCTCACAAGCCTCAGACCAATAGAATGGTACTCCCTTTTGAGTCAACTGAGTCAATGGCTTAGCAATCTTAGAAAATCCTTCGACGAAAAGTTGATAATACCCTGCCAAACCAAGAAAGCTCCGTATCTCGGGCACAGAAGTGGGTGAAGACCACTCCATCACTGCCTCCACCTTCCTGGGATCCACTGATATCCCATTGTTAGAGATGACATGTCCCAAAAACACCACGCTACTCAACCAGAATTCACACTTGCTGAGCTTGGCAAACAACTGATTATCTCTGAGGATCTGGAGCATTGTCCGTAAGTGTCTCATGTGCTCCTCCTCACTCCGAGAGTAGATAAGTATGTCTTCAATAAACACTATGACGAACTGGTCAAGATATGGTTGGAACACCCGGTTCATCAAACTCATAAAGACAGCCGGGGCGTTTGTCACACCGAATGGCATAACTAGGAACTCGTAGTGCCCATACCAAGTCTGGAATGCTGTCTTCTGAACATCCTCCTCTCTGACCCAAATCTGATGGTACCCAGACCTCAAATCAATCTTGCTATACAGCTTCGTGCCCTGCAACTGATCAAATAAGTTGTCAATCCTTGGAAGAGAATACTTGTTCTTCACTGTTGCCTTTTTCAGTTGCCGGTAATCGATGCACAAATGCATTGAACCATCTTTCTTCTTAACGAATAGAACCGGCGCGCCCCAAGGCGATACGCTAGGGCGTATGTATCCTTTGTCAAGGAGTTCTTGTAACTGCTCCTTCAATTCACTTAACTCCACCGCTGCCATCCTATAAGGGGCACGAGAAATAGCGGACGTTCCCGGTAATAATTCAATCCCAAACTCGACCTCTCTAGTCGGCGGAAACCCTGGATTTTCCTCCGGAAACACATCGGCAAACTCTGCCACTACGGGTACATCCTCAATCCTCAATTCCTTATTCTTTTCAGCCAAGTCCACGACATAAATGAGGTAACCCGCATGTCCTCATTCCAATAGCCATGACATTTTGACAGCCGATATCAACGGAATCTTCGCACGAGAACCATTCCCATAGAAATTCCACTGAATCCCCATATCAGATCGGAACCGAACCGTTCTCTGCCGGCAATCCACCACTGCCTGATATCTCTAGTATATCGATACCCACAATGCAATCAAAATCTGACATACCCAAAATGATCAAATCCATCTTCAATTCATTGCCCTCAAAACAAATGAGGCAGTCAGCAAGAAACCGATCAGCAATGACTTTCTTCCCCGTGGGTGTCGAGACCATAAGAGGCGTGGGTAACGGAGATGTGCACATACGCTGTTTCTCCACAAAACTAATAGATACAAAAGAGTGGGAGGCACCTGTATCTATCAAAATAAAAGTGGGGTACGTAAATAAATGACACGTACTAGCAATCACCTCCTCTGGAGCTGCCTCGGCCTGCTCCCTAGTCAGTGCATAAACCTGCCCCTGAGGCGTCCCATCGTCTGACTTCCCAATTGCCTAGGCATATACTGCTGTCTTTGTTGTACTGCTCTGTCTGAGACTCCTGATGTGACTAGAAATAGACACATCTTTAGTGCTTAATTGTCTACGATTTGATAGGTTTTGATAGATAATTTGATACGTATGCTACCTAATCGTATATTTGTGTAATTGTAGGTACAATCGAAGAAAACGAGCTAAAAATGATGTGTAAAGACCAAGAAGAGACATGGATATGACAAGGACTCAAAGTTGATCAAGAAAAGGGCAAAAATGTAATTTTGGAGGTGGCAATCGATCGCCTGGAAGAGGAAATCGATCGCCTATGGACAGAAACTTAATCAACAAAATTCACGAGCCAGCGATCGATCGCGAAGAAGTGGCGATCGATCGCCAAAGCCCACTGGAGCCACGCGATCGATCGCGAAGAAGTGGCAATCGATCGCCAATACATTCTGCCTGAAAAATAAAAGCCAGCGATCGATCGCCACATATCAGGCGATCGATCGCCGAAGAGTCCGGAAATTAGGAAATTGAGTCTTTTACCATGTTTAAAAGATTGTATCCCATTTTTATCACTCCCATACCCTAAAACTCGAGACTAAGCCTCATTAGCAGCAGTTTTTGATAGTTTTTCCAAATCTTAGAATAATTTGAGATTTTAGATTAATTTTCTTTCAAGTTTTCTTCAAGAACAACGAAGAACGGAACCGGAATCGACAAGCCGGAATCGTGATTTATCTTAGTAACTTTCTTTCCTTTATTTATTTAATGTTTTCCATCGAATTTTTATTGTTTTTAGATTTAATTATGCTAGGCTAAAACCCTTTGATTCTTGGTTGAAGGGGTACCTACTTTTGGATTTGAATCTTTTATGAGAATTTGGTTTGATTGTTGAATTAGATTTCGATTTCAATTTGTTTCTCAAATTTCGAATTCCATGATTGTTGTGTTTGTGTATTAGACCGATCACCTAATATTCGAGTACATAATCGATAGTTTGTTAAGAAACAACTGAGATTAATAATTAACCGGCTGTAGGTGTTATTTAATTCTTAGGAGAAACGGTTGAGTAATCAATTTTAACGGCTGTAGTTTTCATTGATTAGATTTATCAAACTCATTAGTTTTGAAAACTATCATTAATTTAATCATTAACGGCTGTAGTGGTGATTAGAGATTTGGTAAGGGTGGAATTGAATGTTGTTTTCTCTTCGATCATGAATAAGATGAGTAGGAATTGAATTTCCAATCGATAGATAATCGAAAGAATTCGAATGTTTTGATTTGATGACTAAAAGATAATTTTCCAAAAGTACGGTTACCTGAAAACCAAGAATCACTTTAATCCCATAAGTTTTAATCGTTTTAGTCAAACTCGTTTATTAGTTTGATATTCGCTAAGTAGTAGTAATCCAATCCAAACTCCCATTGTCACTATTTGTTTGATAATTGGCACGAAATAAATTCACCTTTCCCTGTGGGATAGATCCCTACTTCCGATACTACATATTTTTGCTATTAACTGAAGAATGGTTAATTTGGGCGTACGCGATAAGCGCTACCAAATTTTGGCGCCGTTGCCGGGGAAGGAAACATTTATTAGTGTCGATTTTTTCAATTTCGTTTTTTGTTATTTGCTTTCCCGCACGACTACTGAGGTTTGTTGATGAGTACAGGCGGATCGTTTGATTACAAGGATAATTCATATTACGATCCAGAAATCGAGACGACGCTGCATCAAAGAAGGAGAGATACTCGGAGACAAGAAGCGGAGGGAAGGAACGATATGGCTGCAAACCAAAGTCTATGCCAACTGGCCAATCCAGATTTGGACCAACAACCTCTCTGCATAACTTTTCCTGCTTTCGCAACTAATGTAAGTTTTGAACTTAATCGGGACTCATACATTTGTTGCCTTCTTTTCATGGACTCGCAGGAGAGGATCCCACAAACATCTGATGGAGTTTCATGTGGTTTGCACCACTATGAAACCGACGGGAATTACTGAAGATCAGATCAAGTTAAGGGCTTTCCCTTTTTCTCTAAAGGACGCGGCGAAAGACTGGCTCTTCTACCTACCACCAGGCTCCATCACAACATGGATGGACCTCCAAAGAACGTTTTTGGAGAAGTACTTTCCAGCATCAAGAGCGGCTAACATACGCAAAGAGATCTACTCCATTAGACAATTCAGTGGAGAAACATTGCATGAGTATTGGGAACGCTTCAAAAAGTTGTGTGCAAGCTGCCCACAACACCGGATAAGTGCACACTTACTCATTCAATACTTTTATGAAGGTTTATTGTCTAGTGACAGGAACTTAGTCGATGCTGCGAGTGGGGGAGCCTTTGTCGATAAAACACCGGATGATGCGCGGAGCTTGATAGCCAACATGGCCGTCAACTCACAGCAGTTTGGCAACTTTCGACAGGAACCAGCACAAAGGAAACAAGGGGAGGTAAATGTTTCCAGCCTCGAACAACAACTGATAGATTTAACGTTTCTTGTGCGTGGTATGGCAGGTGGCAATGTGGGAAAGGTGAAACCTTGTGGTATATGTTTGGAGATGAGTCATACCACTGATGCATGTCCATCACTTCAAGAGACATCAGCTGAGGAAGTGCATGCAGCAGGAGGATTTCCGGGACAACCCCAACGAAGACATGACCCTTACTCCAACACATACAATCCAGGATGGAGAGACCACCCTAACTTGAGTTATGGACCGCAATCGATAAATCACGTTCCTCCTCAAGCGCCACAACAACACCATCCGCCATACAGACCACCTTTTCAGAGAGCACAACAACAACCCAATTATCCTTCTACTACTGACAGGTTAGAGGTTATAATTCAAGATCTTGCTCACAATGTTACTAAATTTCAACAGGAAACAAGATCGAGCATTCAAACCTTGAATACCCAAGTGGGTCAAATAGCCACTGCACTTAATAGAGTCGAAGCAACCAGATCAACCACTCTACCATCCCAAACAGTGGTGAATCCGAGAGAAAATGTCAATGCAGTCACAACTAGGAGTGGGAAGGAATTGGAGATGTCAGAGAAGATAGAGAAAGAACCATCAAAGGGTGAGGAAGAAAAAGAAAAGGAAGTTGGAGGAAAGACCGGGATAGAACATGAGGCACCAAAAGGTAAGCCTCATTCTTTTGCTGAGTATAAAGTACCACCCCCTTTTCCCCAAGCTTCGAAAGATAACAGGAAAGACGCTGGACTCAAAGGCCTATATGAGACCTTCCGAAGATGTGAGATAAACATACCATTACTGGACGCAATCCAACAAGTACCACGCTATGCAAATTTTTTGAAGGAATTATGCATTGCCAAGAGGAGTCATAGATTGAAGGGACCCCAGAAGGTTGAAATGGGAGAAAACGTTTAAGCGGTGATACAAAGAAAAATCCCTACCAAGTGTAAGGATCCAGGTATGTTCTCTATCCCGTGCACCATTGGTACCACTCGACTTGAAAAAGCCATGTTAGATCAAGGAGCATCAATTAATGTTATGCCATATTCCATATATGCTTCTTTACAACTTGGTCCCTTGAGTCCTACTGGAGTGGTAATTCAATTAGCGGATAGATCTAGTGCATATCCTAGGGGTTTAATTGAAGATGTGTTGGTGCAAGTAAATGAACTAGTCTTCCCAACTGATTTTTATATCCTTGACATGGAAAATGGTGATAAGAGTAGTCCTATATTGTTAGGAAGACCATTTCTCAAAACATCTAAGACTAAGATAGATGTGCATAGTGGTACCCTCACTATGGAATTTGATGGTGAGATTGTTACATTTAACATCTATGATGCATTGAAATATCCTTGCAATAATGATGATACTGTGTACTCTGTTGATGTTATTGATTACCTGTCCCAGTAAGTTTTTGAGAATACAGGGAAAGATGAACTGGAAAGCACTCTTACCACGGACATGGAGAAGGAAGACGAAGCAACACCCCTCATGGACGAAGTGAAGCACACCGTTGACGCACTGGATGATACACCTGAGCTATCTCAGTCAGGTACTGTTTCTTTTATATCATTACCTGTTTCTAATACCAGGATTCCCCCATCTGTTTTGCAGGCACCCAAAATCGAGCTTAAGCCGCTGCCAACTCATCTCAAGTACGTATTCCTTGCTGAAGGTAATACACTACCAGTGATCATCTCCAGCAAGTTGGGGGATGATCAAGAGAAGGACCTGATTCATGTGCTCAAGGAGCACAAGACTGCTATAGGTTGGACCATTGCAGACATAAAGGGAATCAGTCCCTCCACATGCATGCACCGGATTCTACTGGAGGAAGGAGGAAGCCCCACACGTCAACCACAAAGGAAGCTGAACCCACCCATGATGGATGTGGTGAAGGAAGAGATTCTGAAACTCTTATCAGTTGGCGTGATATATCCTATATCTGATAGCCAATGGGTTAGTCCGGTACAAGTGGTTCCTAAGAAGACCGGTATTGCTGTGATCAAGAATAAAGACGATGAACTTATACCCACACGCATTCAAAATGGCTGGCGCATGTGCATTGACTACCGGAAGCTCAACGCTGTGACTCGAAAGGACCACTTCCCTCTACCTTTTATTGATCAGATGCTTGAGAGGTTAGCATGCCATTCATTTTACTGTTTTCTTGACGGTTACCCGGGCTATTTTCAGATTGCAATCGCTCCGGAGGACCAAGAAAAGACCACCTTCACATGTCCGTTCGGCACATTCGCATACCGTCGCATGCCCTTTGGCCTCTGTAATGCCCCAGCTACTTTCCAGCGGTGTATGGTCAGTATCTTTTCTGAGTTTATTGAACATATCTTAGAAGTATTCATGGATGATTTTACTGTTTACGGTAACTCATTCAAGGATTGCTTATCTATCCTTACACTGGTTTTGAAGAAGTGCATCGATACTAACCTTGTTTTAAATTCTGAAAAATGTCATTTTATCGTCGAACAAGGTATAGTGCTAGGTCATGTTGTGTCTGCCAATGGTATAGAGGTCGATAAGGCGAAAATTGATGTCATGCAATCTTTACCTTATCCTACTTGTGTTCGGGATGTGCGCTCGTTTCTTGGTCATGCAGGTTTTTACAGGAGGTACATCAAAGACTTTGCTAAGATAGCTACACCTTTGTGTAAGCTACTACAAAAGGATGTCCCGTTTGAGATGACTAACGAAGGCAAGAGCGCTTTTGATACACTGAAGAAGTCATTGACTTCTACCCCTATTATCCAACCACCCGACTGGAACAAGCCTTTCGAGATCATGTGCAATGCAAGTGATTATGCGGTTGGTGCTGTCTTGGGACAAAAAGAGGGCAATGCTTCACATGCCATCTACTACGCATCCAAAACCTTGAATGACGCCCAACGCAACTACTCTACTACTGAGAAAGAGCTATTAGCAGTCATTTTTGCTCTTGAAAAATTTAGATCTTATTTACTTGGTACTAAGGTGATTGTTTATTCTGATCATGCAGCTCTTCGCTATCTGATGACGAAGAAGGAGGCAAAACCAAGGCTAATAAGATGGATTTTGCTCTTGAGTGAATTCGACATCCAAATCAAGGATAAGAAGGGCAGCGAGAACAAAGTAGCGGACCACTTAAGCCGTCTACCACATTTGGACGATGAGCTGTGTTTGAAGGAGGAGTTCCCGGATGAGCACCTTTTCGCCATAAACGAAAATTTACCATGGTACGCTCATATTGTGAATTTTTTAGCTTCTAATGTGCTACCCCATGAACTCTCTAGGGCCCAACGAGTCAAGATTAGAAGTGACGCCAAGTACTACGTATGGGATGACCCTTACTTATGGAAGAACTGTGCGGACCAAATCATTCGACGATGCATACCCGAGACAGAGGTAAATGCCATTCTTACATTCTGCCACTCATATGCGTGTGGTGGACATTTTGGAGCAAAGAGGACGTCGAGAAAGGTACTGAAATGTGGGTTCTTTTGGCCCACCCTATTCGTGACTCATATCTTTTCTGCAAGAATTGTGCACAATGTCAACTGACAGGTAATCTCTCCCAAAGAAAGGAGATGCCCCAACAACCCATTCTCATTTCTGAAATTTTTGACCTGTGGGGTATCGACTTTATGGGACCTTTTCCTATGTCTTATGGTCATATCTATATACTGCTTGCTGTTGATTATGTATCGAAATGGGTAGAAGCTATAGCTACCCGGACTGACGATTCCAAGGTTGTTGCAGATTTTATCAAGCATAACCTTTTCTCTAGATTTGGAATCCCACGAGCCATCATCAGTGATAGAGGGACACACTTCTGCAATCGGACAGTGGAAAGTCTATTCAAGAAATACCACGTGACTCACAAGGTCTCCACTGCCTATCATCCGCAAACAAATGGCCAAGCCGAGGTCTCCAACCGCTAAATCAAGGCCATATTGGAGGAAACCGTCAACCCGACACGGAAAGATTGGAGCTTGAGACTTGATGATGCACTATGGGCCTACAGGACCGCATTCAAGACCCCGATAGGTATGTCCCCTTATAGACTGATTTTTGGAAAACCGTGTCATCTTCCTGTAGAGTTGGAGCACAAAGCGTACTGGGCAGTGAAGAACTTCAACATGAACTATGATGAAAGTGGTGTAAGGACCCCAAGCCCTTAAACCTTGATTAGTGTATTAACCACTATGTGTGGTACATGCTTTCTATAAATGTCAATCGGGAAGCTCTGATGATACTTAATCATTGCCTGTCAATGAAAGACTCATATGTTTGCCCTTTTACCAACCCCTTGGTGCCACTTTTCACATTGTAAACTTTTATAAAAATTTGGGCAGAGTCTCCCCATAAATAGAGCTATCCCAAAAAAAAGAGTACAACACATAACAAAATTCCCGGCCAGGGAACACATAATACTCAACAGAAAGCAGTAATACAAGTAGATTCCCAGCCAGGGAAGACACCACACATATGTCAACAAAAGCGGGTTCCAACACCCACATAATACACCAATGACTCTCATATCATTCTAGCAATTCAACCTAATTGCATGCAACCTTAAATGAAAGAGAGAAAGGCTCATGCCTTTATATACAATCCATATACAAGTATAATCGTGCTCACATGCGAGCATCATGAATATGAATATGTATAAATCCTCAGGTGTATATATAGGTACTCTATACGATACCGTGCTCCATCAAGCCCTGGTACCACGATTCTGGGAGTACCTCAAATCAACAGCTCGAGCTCAGCTCCATAGCCATCGATGTACCTGTCCACCTGTCCCAACAGAGACAGCCCCCAACGGGGTGAGCATACCAATACACAAAATCCCATAATCATAATAATGGAATTCATAATTTACAACAAAGGTAAATGCTAATGAATTTAAATGATACTCCCTGGATGGCAACATCCTCATCCGGGATTCCGTGTACTGTCCCTGTTCTCACAACATCAAACTCATCAAATCTCATAAATCAGTAAATCAACACATTGATTTACACATCGCATGCCTGATCCTCGAATATCAACATATAGTGATTACAAATTCATTAAACATGCAATTACAGATATCACAATATCTAATACTGATTTCACAACCTTGCTATCAATCACAGATAGCTCAAATGCCTTAGCATTTATTTTACCAATCCTTCATTATACTTAGACATCTCAAGTGTCTTATAATGAATACATGAGTCTACAAACCTAGACATCTCAAATGTCTTATAATGAATACACGATTCTACGAACTTAGACATCTCAAATGTCTTACGAAGAATACATGATTTTACGATCATTCCCAGGCATCTCAAATGCCCTAATATAATCAAATAAACCCAGTACCCCATATATCATGCAAGAGTCATCCTACTCTAGTGTCACGCACGCTACAAGCGGCGATATCAAGATTTGGGTCATTCCTTGGCTATATCAACATGTATGTATAACCATACGCAAAACATTCAATGCAATCAAAAACACCTTATGCATTTCACATATATATAGTAATGCTCGTACGTCGCACGTACCTTAAATCTCCGAAGTCCGAGCCAAGCCTTGCTCGAGTTCCATGCCCCGAGGAATGATGTGCTAACACGATAAACAATTCACCATTATTTACGAACATGTAACCTATGCTCAAGCACACCCATATCCCTCACAACATTGTCAATACACGACAATTATCCTCTTAAAAGACCCGGGGCAGGGTACATGCAGGGAAGGAATAAATGAGACAATCGAAATTTGTTCAAGAATGCCCTACAAAAATCGAACCTCAATCTCACAATTTCGAACCCAATTAAATACCATAATTCATCTAAAATGTCAATTAATCAACCCATAGCATGAATAATCATCCCACATGCCAAACCCCCAAATTCGAAATCCAAGCCCTAAATTCGAACTCAATACCTTAAATTCGAACACAATTAAGCATTATAATGCGTCAACAACATGAATTAATCAATCCATAACAAGAATCACCACAACCCTTCCAAAACCCCCAAAATCGAACCCATTTCATGCACCCATCCAAAAATCGAACCCAAGCCAACGAAAATCGAAATCATTCGAGCCAATAAATCACAATTTGGCAGGGAATCACATCACAAGCATGGAAAAAGGGGTTAGGAAGGTTACCCAAACGAAATCGGAAGAAAAATCGACCAAAATCGATAAACCCTAGAATTTGGGGATCGCCGCTCTTTCTCAAAATCCGACTTCCACACGCGATGAAACTTCGAATTGATGGAGGGGAAAGGAGCGCCTCGTCGAGACGAAGCCGGCGGCGGGTCGCACGCGCCCAACTGCGGCCGGACGGCGGGCGGGCGGAGCGCTTTTGCGCGCGGCAGGCGCTGTAGCAGCGGGAAAATCGCACGCGGGAGAGAGGGAAGGAATTGGGGGCTGAAATTGAAATTATGTCTAAAATTTGGGTTTAAATGGTATTTATAGCAAAAATACCCCCGAAAAATTAATAGCCCCACAAATACATCATGATGCCTTAAAAATCATCTGTTTTCAAAAACTCTCTCTCTAACTCCAAAATCCCCTACCGGTGCTCACACAGCACCCGAGATTCCGAGACACATCAAAAACCCAACTCTTAGGTTTTACACCGTAATGTGAATACAATCTCAACCTCTGGATCCAACGATCCCAACTACCCAAATAAACGAGCCCAGAAGGCCCAACACCTCGATTAAATCCCAAATCGCCACGTAAAACCACTTTAGGGATTATTAATACTCCGGGATTAACACCTATAATCCCTGGTCATCACAATATCCCCCACTAAAAGAATTTCGTCCTCGAAATTAGCACTGGTGTATCACGTAACACCCAGGCTACACAACAACATGAAGCCAGAACCTCGATTCTTGACCATATCAGAATCGTATTAATAAACGCGAGGATACTTACCTCTCATCTAACTCTGAAACAGAGCGACATACCAAAACCAACATATCACCCAAGAGGTAAAACGTACCTCGATGCGGGTCATCCCAAAAGTCAGTCCCTCATGACTGCGAAACAACTGATACTTACGACTGTAGATCAGACAGTCATCCTTCGTTCTAATACAACAGTACGAACACGTCCCGATGACACCTCAACCGTAAGAACGTTGACCTCGTGTCAAACTCTGGAGTGGAGTAGACTTCCAAATCCATCATAACGTCAAAGAGCGTCAGCACAGCTCAACGCTAATAATCCAAAAGCAGTTAGTCAACTGAAACTGTAAGGATTCGAATCGCTCCTGATTCTATCGTAGATATCATTCCATGACATCTCTATCAAGACTCACGATGTCTAACATACATCGTTACGAGGGAAACACTAGTACAACCACGGTGTACACATATCAAACCTGGTTTCCACTTTCAAACTTCCTCCATCGAAGGAGTAGTCGCCTCATTGCAACTTAATTTGGGCAACTCACGGCCACAAATTCAAACAAAAGACATCTCACAAGATGTCCACCTCCGGATGTTCCAAGAATCACGTCCTGATCATAAATAACAACCGAGACTCCGCAGAGTTTAAATTTCTTAAGGGGCATGCAATAAACCCATTGCATCCTCAACGCTTGTGTCGTCAGCGACACTCAACCAATCCGAAATCCTGCCATCCCTTGAAAATCCTCGGATTTAACAATCCAAACTTGGGAAGGCTGTCGCATAACTCGAAGGAAAACACCAATAAGGGAAATACCTTAACCCTCACAAGAAAATCCCTCCTCAAGGGAGTCAACTAACTTCACGATCATTCCTCATAATCATCGTGCCATGGAGATTCCCAATCTCAAGGTGTTCCATATCTCACATCAGAGATTTAACCATCCAAAAATAGCATAACTCTATGCTTAACAGAGAGGAAATCAATAACTGGCATCCGTATACTCACCGGTATACCTGCCTAAGCACTGATGTCGCATGCATACTCAATGCACTCGGCTCGGGTATCTACCACATATCCCTAAGCCCCAAACACAACCGTCAATTCTGAGTCATTCCTTACTCAGTGGAGGATGAAAATCGACGATTAACAATACACGGTGTGATTCCCAAAATCAACACCACTTGCACCAACTTACCGAATCTTTCAAAGATTCCCAAATAGGTATAATACTACCTCCTTCCTCGCAAGGGAAGTGCCATCGAACTCGAGATCCACAAGTCTCGAACCATCGTTCGGAAAAACTGGATACAATAACACCCATTGTATCCCAATACACGGGTTCCTTTAGATTGAGTCAATAACAACCTGATGACTCTCTTGTAGGTACTCCAACATCCTGAGCTGTCCCAGACAAGTCTCCAAGATTAAACATAAACGTATACACGTTTCAGTGAGGCATGAACAACCTTAACCTCAATGACATGGTGACTACTAGAGTCCACCACAATCCTCATCGTATCACCTTACGATTTGCCAAACTTGGTTCCAACGAGCAGTGTAACGGCTCTAGCAAGCCCATCATGGTGCTACACACACGCGGCAGACAACCTAGTCTCTGCCTCTTTAGGTTTACCTCAAACCTACCAATAAGACGGACGTTTCCACATGGTATAACATACTATGGGAGAAAAACTCAATAGAGTAATGGGTCTTTATCCAACATTCCTCAATGCCGATACACCCTGGACAACCCAATGTCCCTATGTACTTAACATAACCTGATCCTACTCCCTTAGGACCCATCCTACACCCTCAAGGGTGGTGTGAACCATGTCCACCACATGTCACATCGACAGATAGCGAGTACTTTCCTCCATGATTACTCCTGTCGTCAAAATCACATGGCCAAAAGCCATTCCAACGAGCATACCTCAAGGGTATCACCACTCGTAAAATGATCCCCCAATCGTAAGCTGCGGTACAATCACATGTACAGCGCATCCAACCATTCCTCGAGCAACCCGCTCGGTATAAGGGTCACGTCCATCGGTGTCGCACACACCACCTTGTGCTCGGTACTGGCACCCAAGGCATGCCACAGAATACGTATACTCAACGCATCGATCATCGTAACGATGATGCATGTCTAATAAGACATCTCCTACACCATCGTCATCGTCATCCCGTGACGACACATGCCAACTCATGGCATCTAAAACATTGCCCACTAGTGACGATACATGTACATCAGCGTATGTCAATCCACTATCATGCTAGTAAAAATAGGCATAATAAAACATGTATATCAATGCATGCCAGCTACAATAAAGCTAATAAAATAGCAATATCTCATACCTCATCGCTAGTGATATAGCGTCATACCTGTCTCCGTCGCTCAATAATAGTGCGTAATCAGCACCCATCGCTCGAAGGCGGCAAAATCCTGTGCTGAGTACATAGCGGCAAAATCCCTCGCTATAGAATCGACGGCATGACACCTCGTCATATAATAAGTGGCATGAAACCTCGCTATATACCTGAGTATGAATCATCGTCCACATAGTAGCGGAAAGAGGCATCGCTATCAATACACCTGGCGGAATGAACCATCGCCAATAGATATAGCGGAATGAACCGTCGCTATAAATACACCTGGCGGAATGAACCATCGCCAATAAATATAGCGGAATGAACCGTCGCTATAAATACACCTGGCGGAATGAACCATCGCCAATAGATATAGCGGAATGAACCGTCGCTATAAATACACTGGCGGAATGAACCATCGCCAATAAATATAGCGGAATAAACCATCGCTATAAACCGTGTCCTCATAGAGAAATGAATATAAATCGCACACAGCGGGACACATCACCGCTATCATCCGTGTCATCACATAGGAATGAATCATCATCCTAACAAGCGGCATCTCATCCTCGCTTCTTCATACAAGCGGTATCTCATCCTCGCTTCGTATGGCATACCCCGCCTCCATGTGCAAGCGAGCATCCCCGCCCGCTCCACATTTTTAGCGGTACAAGCATAAGCTTCTTCATACAAGCGGTATATCATCCTCGCTTCGTATGGAATACCCCGCCTCCATGTGCAAGCGAGCATCCCCGCCCGCTCCACATTTTTAGCGGTCAAGCGTAAGTATAAAAATTCTCACTGTCATAAGCAGGACTCCTGGAATGTATAATCATCATTCCTTTTTATACTCCATATTTCCTGTAACCTGCAACCATCAGGGTTAACAACAATAGCCATATACGCTATGCATCCACATTCAATTCATAATAAAAACACATTATGAGAATGTATGGTTTCACAAATAATGTCATGATATCCTTCTTTAAATCCTTATTTCATCCTGAGCCCTTATCATTAGTACATTTTAATGCTTCTTGCTACTCCAGGAAAGCGGAATTCTTCCTCGCTTCCACTGGACTTTAGCGTTGCTACTCCATGTAAGCGGAACTCTTCATCGCTTCCAATGGACTTTAGCGTTGCTACTCCATATAAGCGGGACTCTTCATCGCTTCATATGGACTTTAGCATAAGCCATTAAAATCCTTACTAAGATAACTTTGACTCAAGACATGCATATGCAAAAACAATGCACAATAACATATATCATAACCTCAATGCACCACTTTGCATTCATCATGTGTCAACAAGACATCGTAAAATACATGTTACCCTCGGAAATATTCCTTTATCTGATTTTCTTAAAACCAGCTTCCTTGGCACATAACACACGGAGTGCCAGACATCCCCATAAATGTCATCCTATCGTGTTCCACACGATTCCTGCAACCACAATGGTTAGCAATACCACTTTTCATATCATAAGAGCACATAAACAATTTGCTATGTCATACAACATTAATGCCATCATGCATAAATATGTGCTATCAATAACTTCCTAGGCCCTTAACAGCCCCAATGAGCAACCACTGCTCTGATACCACTAATGTAAGGGACCCCCAAGCCCTTAAACCTTGATTAGTGTATTAACCACTAGGTGTGGTACATGCTTTCTATAAATGTCAATCGGAAGCTCTGATGATACTTAATCATTGCCTGTCATTGAAAGACTCATATGTTTGTGCCCTTTATTATACCAACCCCTTGGTGCCACTTTTCACATTGTAAAACTTTATTAAAAATTGGGCAGAGTCGCCACCATAAATAGAGCTATCCCAAAAAAAAGAGTACAACACATAACAAATTCCCGGCCAGGGAACACATAATACTCAACAGAAAGCAGTAATACAAGTAGATTCCCAGCCAGGGAAGACACCACACATATGTCAACAAAAAGAAGCGGGTTCCAACACCCACATAATACACCAATGACTCTCATATCATTCTAGCAATTCAACCTAATTGCATGCAACCTTAAATGAAAGAGAGAAAGGCTCATGCCTTTATATACAATCCATATACAAGTATAATCGTGCTCACATGCGAGCATCATGAATATGAATATGTATAAATCCTCAGGTGTATATATAGGTACTCTATACGATACCGTGCTCCATCAAGCCCTGGTACCACGATCCTGGGAGTACCTCAAATCAACAGCTCGAGCTCAGCTCCATAGCCATCGATGTACCTGTCCACCTGTCCCAACAGAGACAGCCCCCAACGGGGTGAGCATACCAATACACAAAATCCCATAATCATAATAATGGAATTCATAATTTACAACAAAGGTAAATGCTAATGAATTTAAATGATACTCCCTGGATGGCAACATCCTCATCCGGGATTCCGTGTACTGTCCCTGTTCTCACAACATCAAACTCATCAAATCTCATAATCAGTAAATCAACACATTGATTTACACATCGCATGCCTGATCCTCGATATCAACATATAGTGATTACAAATTCATTAAACATGCAATTACAGATATCACAATATCTAATACTGATTTCACAACCTTGCTATCAATCACAGATAGCTCAAATGCCTTAGCATTATTTTACCAATCCTTCATTATACTTAGACATCTCAAGTGTCTTATAATGAATACATGAGTCTACAAACCTAGAACATCTCAAATGTCTTATAATGAATACACGATTCTACGAACTTAGACATCTCAAATGTCTTACGAAGAATACATGATTTTACGATCATTCCCAGGCATCTCAAATGCCCTAATATAATCAAATAAACCCCAGTACCCCATATATCATGCAAGAGTCATCCTACTCTAGTGTCACGCACGCTACAAGCGGCGATATCAAGATTTGGGTCATTCCTTGGCTATATCAACATGTATGTATAACCATACGCAAAACATTCAATGCAATCAAAAACACCTTATGCATTTCACATATATATAGTAATGCTCGTACGTCGCACGTACCTTAAATCTCCGAAGTCCGAGCCAAGCCTTGCTCGAGTTCCATGCCCGAGGAATGATGTGCTAACACGATAAACAATTCACCATTATTTACGAACATGTAACCTATGCTCAAGCACTACACCCATATCCCTCACAACAGTGTCAATACACGACAATTATCCTCTTAAAAGACCCGGGGCAGGGTACATGCAGGGAAGGAATAAATGAGACAATCGAAATTTGTTCAAGAATGCCCTACAAAAATCGAACCTCAATCTCACAATTTCGAACCCAATTAAATACCATAATTCATCTAAAATGTCAATTAATCAACCCATAGCATGAATAATCATCCCACATGCCAAACCCCCAAATTCGAAATCCAAGCCCTAAATTCGAACTCAATACCTTAAATTCGAACACAATTAAGCATTATAATGCGTCAACAACATGATTAATCAATCCATAACAAGAATCACCACAACCCTTCCAAACCCCCCAAAATCGAACCCATTTCATGCACCCATCCAAAACGAACCCAAGCCAACGAAAATCGAATCATTCGAGCCAATAAATCACAATTTGGCAGGGAATCACATCACAAGCATGGAAAAAGGGGTTAGGAAGGTTACCCAAACGAAATCGGAAGAAAAATCGACCAAAATCGATAAAACCAAACCCTAGAATTTGGGGATCGCCGCTCTCCTTTCTCAAAATCCGACTTCCACACGCGATGAAAACTCTCGAATTGATGGAGGGGAAAGGAGCGCCTCGTCGAGACGAAGCCGGCGGCGGGTCGCACGCGCCCAACGGCGGCCGGACGGCGGCGGGCGGAGCGCTTTTTGCGCTCGGGCAGCGCTGTAGCAGCGGAAAATCGCACGCGGAGAGAGAGAGGAATTGGGGCTGAAATGAAAATTATGTCTAAAATTTTGGGTTTAAATGGTATTTATAGCAAAAATACCCCGAAAAATTAATAGCCCCACAAATACATCATGATGCCTTAAAAATCATCTGTTTTCAAAAACTCTCTCTCTAACTCCAAAATCCCCTACCGGTGCTCACACAGCCCCGAGATTCCGAGACACATCAAAACCCAACTCTTAGGTTTTACACCGTAATGTGAATACAATCTCAACCTCTGGATCCAACGATCCCAACTACCCAAATAAACGAGCCCAGAAGGCCCAACACCTCGATTAAATCCCAAAATCGCCACGTAAACCACTTTAGGGATTATTAATACTCCGGGATTAACACCTATAATCCCTGGTCATCACAAGTGGAGTGCATAGGAAGCTGCAATTGCAAGGCTCGAGGAGATTCGAAATGACGCATATTGACATTGCCAGATGTTACAAGAGAAGACAAAGGATT